>JAWWLV010000011.1:24396548-24487783 GCA_035041135.1 Platyrinchus mystaceus | reverse complement strand
ATATATATTTCAATTGTATATAATTGTATATAAGTAAATATATTTATATATATATTGCTTTAGCTGTCTCTCGTTTCAGTCCTCTTGGTTTTTTTTACTTTTTCCCCCTCTTCTCCCTTGGTTTGGGGGGGGGGGGGAACTTCTTGTGGTGGGGTTTGGAGACTTGGCAGGGAGCCAGCTCCAAACCATATCACCTTCTCTGACACACTGGGCCCTTTGAACTTGATTTCCATGCTTTGGACCAGACATTGTGCCTGTATAGCAGAGCCAGGCTTCTGTCCCCCACCCCCTTGTAGGGGAGATGTTTATAGTGATTCAGTGCCAAACAGGGATGACAGGACACCAGCCATTTTCATCAGTAGTACTTTTTTCCCCCCTCAAGCTACTTTCAAGCCTTCTCTACCAAATGGTCTGTATCATCACTCCATCCTCTGCCATCTGGGTATCTGCTACCTGTGCTCTGCTCCTGCAAGCCAGCAGGGCACTGAGTCGTAGTGAAGAGCCTGTTTTATCCAGGGGAAGGAATTCCTTTTTATACTCCAGTATCCTCTCTGCTGCCCATTGCGGAGTTGAGTGTCTGAAAGCAATTGTGCCTGCAAGCTGGAGCCAAGTCAGCATGTCTGGTTGCTCAGGCTTGTGTGTGGAGCTGCCTGTGTCTCTTCCCAGTGGGATGAAGTATTAGCAGGACAATGCCTGGCAAAAAAAACAAGCTGTGGACCCACATCCTTGAGAGATGGTTGCTTTCCCCCATTGTCTGTGCAGAGGAAGAACAAGCTGGTTGCACAGAGGAAAGTGCTCTGCCCTCTGCCTCTTCCAGTTTCTCCAGTGGAAAGGGAGCTGGCCCAGCCCTTTCTGTAGGGTCAACAAAGTGGCAGTGGAAGAAGCATGTGGTGGTGCCAAGAAAAAGGGAGCAAAGAAAGGATCATTGCATGGAGTGGCAGTGCTTTCCTGCCCTGGAGTGAAGAGTGGGTTACTCTGCAGAGCTGTGGATCTGTCTGTGCATCCTCCCCATGTGCACATCTGTGTAGCGTCTGGTCTGTGGACATTGTGCCACTGCTGTTGCTTTTCCATTTGTTCATTCACGGAGAAGCAAATGAATGTTTGTTTTCTGCACAGCCCAGAGAGGGGAGGGAGGGCCTAATGTTGATTTTTGTGTAAAGAATGCCCATCTGTGTCCATGTTGTGTTTAAAACTATGAAAAGAGGAAAGCACAGTTGCCCAACTGAAATACTTGCCCTTGCTTCTACCCAGGGATGGTTTTGACCTCAACCTTTCCTATTCTTCTTGACCAAAAAAAACCCCAGGCTTGATCAAGGCAGAAAATTAGCAGAATGGCTTGTTGAAAGCAGTGTGTCTGGTTAATGAATTATTCTGGAATATTGTTAAACATCTGGTGAACACACAGCATTCCTGTGTGTTAGTATTTTGATTTTTGTCCATGCATGACTTGAGGGCACGATCTGCTCTTCAGGAAAACCCTGCTGCCAAATCTGACTCTTTTCCCCCCCCACCAGAATTCATGGAGACTGTCACTGCTGCCAGATCCTCCAAGTCTGCCGTGCGGCACGACTGTGGTGCACGGTTTGGTTGGTTGGCTGGTCCTTGGGGTCGTTCTGGCAGGGATGGCTTTCCTGCAGCTTGCTGCTGGGACCACCTGGTTCTCTTTATGATAAGGTTGGCTTAGGGGAAAACTGCTCCCTTGCTGGGGAGCCAGGCATTCCTACGGCAAAAACAGATGGAAATCAGCTGCGATGCATTTCCTGTTTTGTAAAATACCCACATTTCCACTGCAGGGAGCAGCGATCCTATGGGAAGGAGGTGTGTTGGGGCATGAGCAGGGCAGCAGCCTGTGGAAGAAGGATTTTTCCAACGTGGTGGAGATTTGTTATCCTGGGTGAAGTGCTGTTAAAGCAGGTTGTGCGCTGGCTGTCAGCGCTGAGAACGCCTCCAGCCTGAAGCAGAGGCACAGACTTAACATAGCTGCTTTTAAATTGTAATTTACTTATAGTGACAAAGGCTGGTGGCCCTTTCATCTGCTGGGCTGGAGGATGGAGATGCATACTTTAGTGAGGGTTTTCCAGATGATTTTTGGGCAGTATTTTGCAGGACTGTGGTTAACTGTTTCTCTTGGCCTGGCTGGCAGCATTTTTAACCTCACTGCCTTAATTTCTGCTCCATCAGAATGCTTGCTGTTGATTTTTTCTTTCCTCCCTCAGAATTTGAAATTTTGTTTGAGATTTTTTACTCCCCTGGTGTTTAATAACTTCTCCCAGGGCAAAGCTCTGCTTTGCTTCTCCCACCTTCTCCCAAAACGCAAAGCTTGGGCATTTTTCCTGAAGCCAGAATTGTTGTGTAGGGAGCAGAACTCATCTCCTTTGCCAGTGAGAGGAGGGATATCTCTGTGTCTTTGGTCGTGCAAAGAACAAAGAGCTGTTCTAGCAAGTAGTAAATCACGGAGGGCTTATTCTCCCCTTCCCAACCATTCTTCAAACACAGCTTTTCCTTTTAGTGGGAGTATTTTTTTCGCCTATGAGTTGCTGTGTCCTCATGAACCCTCTCTCCAAGCCCTCCATGGAGTTAGCACTTGCAGCTCCCTGTGGAAGGGAGCAGTGAGCCAGTGATCACAACAACCTGGCACGTTTTGGATATGGTTCACTTGCAGAGCATTAAATATTTTCTCAGCCTTGCTTCAGTGTCAGTAGCAGGAGATCTTTCATTCCTCTTCACCCCACTGTCTGCACTTTCTCTGATGACAAGTGTCTGGGAAAGCTGTTTTTGTGAAACACTTGACATCTAGCATGACTTTCGTGTCCTAGCAGTTCATGTCAGAGAGCCTTTAAACTTTCTCTAGTAATGTGATTTTTTTGTTTCTTTTATTCTGTTCCTTGTGGCTTGTCACAGTTGCTGCCCCTTGTCTGCAGAAGGAGAGAAAGGGAAAGATTGGAAGTACACTTAAAATATTATATTTTTCAGTTTGCTCATCCCTTTAGTTGCTGGAGGAGCAGCAGCAAACTAATTACATTGGTTCTTCAGTGCAGGGAGCGGGCAGTGAGTAGAGGTGCTGTGGGTCTTTCAACAGGTGGGATGAAGGAGAAATAAAGATAGATTAATTTCTGGGCAGAGCTGGTCTGATGCCACCAGAGGGTGGCAGGGACCCAGGGTCATCTCCCCTTGGGGCTTCAGCACCTGCACTACCCACAAGGTTTTGGCCATGGTACCCTGGAGAAACATCTCTTCCTTTAAGAAGTGATGGATCTTAGAAATGAGAGACTGTTGCTCACTGTTAAAACTGTTGTTCACTGTTCCTGCTGTTCATGATGGTCTCTGACGAGCTATAGAGAGAGTGTCTTTCCAATCAGACATGTCTGTGAACTGCACAGAGGGAGTTAATCTGCAAGAGCCCGCTCTGGTGCCTCTCTCCCCTTCCTGCCTGCTCAACTGAGGGCAGCTTTCTGTGTGGAAACTGGGGCATCTCTGAACCAGCTTTATTCATCTGCTTCTGAAAGGCCTTACATCCTCCTCCTGCTTAACATTTTGAAGGGTTATTTTGGTAGTGAAAACAAGAGCATCATAGGTTGGGGTAGGTGGTCTCCCAGGAAGTAACCCTGCCTTTGCAAGGCCCTTCTTTTTTCAGGGCTGTAACAAGGTGAGCTGGCTACTGTCTATATGGATTGGGCTGCACTCTATAAAGGACAGATATGTTTTATTTTGATGTTTTGTCCATATTCCTGGAAGGTGTGCTGGAATGTGCTTGAAAGTGAAGTTGAGATCACATCTAGTTGTGTTGGCTCACCCCTGATTTTCTTTTTTTTTTTTTTTTTTTGTTAATCTTTATCGCCCACTGAAACAAAGCTTGGCTTTGTTCTGAGCAGTCAGTGTGGAGCAGAGTATACATGTGTATGTTCTCACAAAGATATGTTAATATATAGATATATATAAATATATATACCTGGAGCAGGGAGGGGGGGCAAAGCGCACTATTGTTTTGGTGTTGCCAGATGAGAAGTTGTTTTGCCAGACACTGCCTTTCTTCACTATGATGTGTGGCCTTTGCATTAAAGGCAGTTGGTTTTCTGCCCCCTTGCAGCAGCAGGTGACAGTGCTGTGTTTTTTCCTGGCAGGAGGAGCTGGCTCCAGCAGTGCAGGGCCGGAGGTCATCGCTCAGCGGGGTGTGTTACCTGACCATGGGCCTCCTCGTGCTGCTCCTGGGCCTGGTCTTTGCGTCGATGTACGTGTACAGATACTTCTTCATCACCCAGGTAGGAGAGAGTTGGGAAGGGCTTTTGGCTCATCAGACTGAGCAGTCAGATGAGCTGCTCCAGCCTTTGGAAGAGGTGGTGCTGGTTTTTTTTGTCCTGCACTGACAAGACATTTCTAAAGTGGTAGTGGCTCACCTCCATCCCCACTGCCAGGAAGGGCAGTCTGAAAGATTACAAAAATCCTCTTCTTCCCGTCCCTTGTGGCTTTGTTTTGCCCCCTTTTTTTTTTTTAACTCCATAAAAATATCCTGCGAGTTCTACCGTTTAAACCTAGTCACTGCAATCAGGGGTAGGCAGTCTGAAAGCATGGCTTGTTATGAGAGGAGAGCAAGTCCAGAGAGAGCAAGGGAGAGTACAGGCAAAGGAACAGCTTTCTGCAGTAGGCTTTATAGGCTTTAGCACAGCAAAACTCTGTAGGTGTACCTAAAATAGGTGCTGCTATTAATAAAGCAAGCAGAGAAGTAAAAACTAAGTGGGAGATGATACAGAACATGAGCACTCGACCTCCATTAAATTCAGCACCTTTTCTGCCCCACAGTCTTGGCAAAGCCTGGCTTGGCTGAGGTACTGGGCTGGCAGCATTGTGGTGGGTCAGAACAGAGGGAATGAGACAGGGCAGAGTTGCTTTTTAAGGAGGAAGCTGCTGAGCTCTGGTTTGCTGAGAGTGTAGCCAAGAAGCCCCAAAGCACTGATTTGCACTGAAGCCCTTGTTCTGCTGTGGAGTGGCTATTAGTGAATAGGACCGCTGCTGCCTTCATCTCTGTAGCCAGCACTTACCCTCTCAGCAAGGTAGTCTTTTTATATACTCCTCTCTCCATAAATTTCCCTGCTATATCAAATTAATTTACAGTCTTTGTTTCAGGACTCAGCAGTGCTTTATTACCTGTTCCCATTTATACCTGATGTGGAAGTGCTGTGGCAGCTGTAGGGCTGTTCCACCCTGGCACACACTGCTGTATCACTGTGATCACAGCCTGTTGTAGGGTTTTGGTGCAGCCACTTCCTTATGAGAAAAAGCCCTGGCAGTGAGGGAAAGTTATCAATCTGGTTATAGATAGTACTCAGTCCATCCCCAGTCAACAACCCACCTTGGACTGTGCTGCACGGCTCTGAGAGACGTTCACCAGACCACTTGGGGCCCCTTGCTGTCACCCCAACTGCCTGTCTGTGATACCAAGTGGCAGCTTTTATCCAGTCACATGGGAAAGCCAATTCAGCATGGTCAGAGATGCTTTGGAGACCGAGGCAACGGGGCCTTCATGGATCAGTCTCTCATGGCTGCTGTCTGTCCCTGTGATCCTCATGCTCTAACTTGATCATTCACCCTGCATTAGCTTTCTTGCCCGTACCTCGTGCTTCTGGAGAATCACAGAATGGTTTGGGTTGGAAGGAACCTTAAAGATCATCTAGTTCCAAGTGCACTGTCATGGGCAGGAACATGTTTCACTAGACCAGGTTGCTCAGAGAGCAGCAGCTCCTGTTTTGCTGTGAGGCAAAGCCATTTTGTTTCGCTGCATTTGCCATATCCAAGCTACAAGTGCCTTTAGCAATTAATGCTCTGCTCCCCCCAGCCTTATATGCCTTCTGTAGAAAAATGCAGTTACTGGAAGCCATGGCTATGGAGGCACATGAACAATCTGTTTAGGAAATTTAAGAGCCTGCAGGCTGTCAGTTTGCCTTTCTGAATTACTTCTGGTGAAATCCCAAAGGCAGTTCTTTATTCCTTTTGGACCTGGCTAGCATGAAGTGAGATGTGGTCATTTCACTTGAGTGTTTTGCACTGTCCTGATCAAGGACGTTTTCTGGTAAGAAGACTGATCTTGGAATACCTTCAAGCATCTGTTTCACGCAGAGTGTTTTACCTGGGAGGGATGCATTTCCTCCGGTGTTTGCTGTAGCTGGGTGTGGGGTGTGGCAGTGTTGTACCCCTGCCTGGGTGTTGTCCCCACAGCTGCCCCGTGAGAGCGTGTTCCACTGCGGTGTCCTCTACGAAGACTCGCTGTACTCGCCGTTCAAAGGGCAGCTGGAGCTGCACGAAGACGTCAAGATTTACATTGAGGACAACTACGAGCAAATCAACGTCCCAGTGCCCCAGTTTGGAGGGAGTGACCCTGCGGATATCATCCATGACTTCCAGAGAGTAAGGAGCTCTTGGGGCCCCTGGGGGCATAGCATGGGGCTGAGCTTGGCGCACCAGCACCGTGGTCATGGACTGGTGCTGTCAGTGTTGTCACATATGTATATGGTGACCTTATTAATGAGCTGACCTCCTGCCCAAGGCACTCTCTGTTTTTCCAACCTGTTTGAGTTGCTTGGTAGGGAGGTCCTTGGATAGGTTTGTTTAAAGCAGTTTCCTGTGTTCCCTGAATTCCCTCTCTTGACCCATTTTCACAGTCACATTTCATTGCAAAGGGCTCAATTCCTTAATTTCTGTGCTTGGAATGCAGGGTCTGACAGCTTACCATGACATAACACTGGATAAATGCTACGTCATCGAGCTGAACACCACCATCGTGATGCCTCCTCGCAACCTGTGGGAGCTGCTGGTCAACGTGAAGGTACAGCTGCAGTCCTGCTTGTTTTGCATGCTTTCCTTGAGATGGCTCGTGGGTGCCAGCTGGAAGCTCATGGGAAATCAAAACTGCTATATCTGAGCAAGTTAGCCTTGGCCCTGACAGAACTGAGTCTGCATGTAGAGTGAAGGCTTCAGCAGGTTTAGCTGAAATACTAATTTTGCAGACAGCACAGTAACACTGGCATGATGATCAACCTGAGCAGGGAGACACAGAGAAGCTGTAGATTCCTTCACTGTGGTGTTAACTGATTGTAGGAATCAAGGGGAAAAGAAAGGAAAAATTGCCTCCTTTCACTCTTGCCGTTGTTGCCACTGTGGTTTGCCAATTGCAGATCTTTGAGTCCTCTGGGAGTAACAGGCCTTCAGCTTTCACCTTTTCTTGGGGGGGGAATCTGTGCTGCTCTCCCTGCTGTGCTGAAGCTGCAGCACTGGATGTGGGCTCATGCAGTTGTGCTCACAGCCAGCACTAAGTGGGTTTAGTACCAGTGGTTTTGTTCGGTTCATAAGCCTGTACTGCCATTGCAGTGACTGAAAGCAGCTCTCTTAAAATGCAGTACTCCTTAATCTTAACAGCAGGAAAAAAGCACAGGATTTTTCAGACTGTAGAAGGTACATATCTCTCTCAGTCTTCCTGCAGGTAAAGCAAGGCACTGAGCCTGGGTCTTTTATCCATTCTGTGAGGGCTTGTTTAAAAGAAAGGGAAAAAAAACAACTTTCTTAAATTGTTACTCTTTCTTAAATTCCCTTTGCTCACTTACACCACATTACACATGTGGTGTAATGAACTCTAGAGGGGTTAAGCTCAGAGACAAATGGTTATGCTTGGAGAGATGCCTGATCTCCAGTCCTTGTCAAACTCCCAGTTTGTTTCCTAGCAGTCCTCACAGTTTCATGCACTGTGACCATCTGGCAAATGTGCTGGAAACTCCGCTGGGGTACAAAACACATTTACCTACACCTCACTCCAAACCTGTCACAGCTTCTGACTGTGGCAGGTGACCAGTCCCTGGGGTAGAGGGAAATGGAAAAGGCAGGATTACACAAGATGACAGAAAAAACCCTGAGAGACTGGGAATGCTGTTCACATCCTAAAATAACAGATATAAACTCACAGTCAATGAAAATGATGCATGATCATTGAATTTAAAAAGGGGATAACAAATAAAATGTTCTTATGTGCTTGAAGAGCCCAAAGCAGGTGTGGATTTAAATAACTTCCGGATTATTAAGATGGGCAGGTATCCAATCTGTGGAGGTTTTAACATGCACCTTAGAAACATTGTTTTAAGTGTTTAGGTTGGTGTTGAGCTCAGAAAACATTTTTCACCAGGACAGTGCAGTAGTAGAACAGGTTGCCCAGGGAGGTTATGCTGCCTCCTTGAAATCCTTGAAGGTTTTCAAGACCAGACAGACCGATAAAGCCCTTAGGTCCCTGCCCAGCTAAATCATCCTATGAGCCTATGATCTTCATGGCCACAGGTGGGGCCTTGCTGGTCAGGCAGAGAGGTCAAATTCCTTCCTGCTGCAGAGCCCTTCATGACCTTTATGATTTGCCCTGCTGTTCAGAAGTGCTCCTGTTTGGATTCTGGATGAGCTGTGTTTGTCCTTGGACTTGGAGACTTTTGCCTTCTTTGCATCTCTGAATCCAGTCAGGTCCCTAATGAATAAGACTGCTTTCCAGATGAAGGTTTTTGGAGCTTTTCAGTGACTGCAGTCCTGTTTCTAGGGCCAAACCTCAGTCCAGCAAATAATACTTACTGGTGGTTTCTTCCAGCAGACTGGGGCAGCACAAGGGATCGGTGTCTGTCCTCTGCCCTTTCCTCCCTGGGCAGTCTCATGCCAGGGTGCCCCTTTGCACTGTGGCTGCCATGTGCCCTGTGCCTGCTCTGCAATCCCTGCTGTGTATGGGAATAGCTGTGCCAGACCTCACTCAGACCCTAATGTATGCATTACCAGGCTTCTTCTGTCTGATTTTATGCCTGTAAATGGAGCTCTGCTGCTTCTTTCAGGCTTTATTCTGTACAGGTGTGACAGTTCAGTGAACAAGCCTGATCAGTGTCTCAGATAAAAGGATGGAGGGATGCTCCCCCTGTGCAGCAGCAGGAAGTTGGAGGTGACCCAGTTAAATGATGGATGATCCATACCCTTTGCAGAACACAAGATGCTCAGAGCTTTAGCTTTTTTAAATTCTTGGCAGGGAATTGAAGGTATCATCCTTGTTGCACAGTTCTGTGATTGGGGAGTGATGATTCCCACCTCACCTGCCACAGCTATTTCAATCCAAAACAGTGAAGAAACTGGACTGTGTGCATATGTCGGTCTCTCTAACCCCTCTTGCCAGATCATGGATATGGCAAATCCTGTGCCCCAGCCCTGGCTGTTTCATGACAGCTCCTGCCAGTAACTACACATATTGCATGGCCTCTCCTGCCTTCTCCACCCGAGAATCAATAATTGAATTTCTTGCAGAACTTTTGTGTTAGTGTAGTACAAACTTCCACTAATAGTCTAATCCTGCAGTTTTAGGGAACAGCTTTATTGATCCAGTAGGCTGTGCCAGCCCAGCAGCACAACACCAAGTTCACATAGTGTGTTTCCAGGTACATCTCTGTGGAGATAACCAGTCCTGGGGTGGAAACTGAAGAGGTTGTATTTGAAATGGTGCTGCTGTTGCTTGTTTTTCACCTTGATTATACTTATATTGGCCTCAGGTCTGACAATTCTTGTGTTTCTTTGACTTTCTTAAGCACAAGAGACCAAAAGTGAGTCTTTGCTTCATGGCCTAGTTACCATCTAGTCTGCTCCCAAGAGCCCCCCAGCCCAAGCAGCACTGGTAACACAGCTGGTTGTTGCCACAGCGATGCCCAGAGATGCAAAATGCTCTGAGAACCTGGGAATCAGCATGCAGAGAGTCTCTAGTGCTGATCTGCTCTCTTTCCTCCAGGGAAAATGGTAGCCTCCAGCCCTGGAGTGCTCCCAGGAACCCCATTTTTCCATCCCTTTATGGCTTTCTGCCATATCCCCTCACCAGACACCCCAGTCATCACCCTGGTCTTCATAGTGGCCTCCACCTCAACAGCAGGGGTGTCGCTGTCCCAGGTGTTCCTGTGGCAATGGAAGTGTGCTGAGAGCTCACTTTTCCTCTGACTGTGGTGCCCAAGGCCCATTTCTAGTCCATATTCCTGTGTGCAGGAAGGGCAGGACATCACTGTGGCTGTGCTGAATGGACCAGGGAGGAGACAGAAATGTTGGAATCTGAGCAAGGCTGGTGGTTTTGGGTTTTGCCCTTTGAAGTAAATGGAAAATGCACGTTTCAGTGGAGTTCCTGGCATTTTGGTTGGGCTTTGATCCCTCTCCAGACGGGTTTGTTGTGCTCTCAGAGTTTCAGCTTTGTCCATCCTACTTTAAAACTTGGGTTAGTTTATAACTACGTTGACTATGTGAACATTCCATTTTTGGATCTAATCTGTTTTATGTGCCCTATGCAGTGGGCAGTTCACTGCACAGACAGGGAAGCCTGTTAACTGGCCTCAGGAAAAGGAGTTTGAGCCTTCCAGCAGTGAATTTTCTGCAGTTTGATTGCCCTTGGCGCTCTGTGGGAGACAGTTCTGTTCGATGAGGAGATTGTGGGAGTGTTTGTGCTTTGTTCTGGTGGAAACTGTGTCATTTCAGAAAGGGACATACCTGCCTCAGACATACATCATCCAGGAAGAGATGATCGCCACTGAGCACGTCAGTGACATGGAGCAGCTCGGCTCCTTCATCTACCGCCTGTGCAGCGGCAAGGAGACCTACCGGCTGAAGCGGCGGAGCACGCGGAAACGTGAGAGCCTCTTGCCTTCTCCTCACTCACTTTTCCCCCCCATCACAATCATATTTTGGCTGGTTTAGCCGTGCTGACCTCTTCATGGCAAGAAGGGGGTCTCCCCGGGAGTGTAAGCTTTGAGGTGTTTCCCATCCAATTTGTCTAACCCCGAGATGGGATGACGCTGCTGTGGATGGTGCTGACTGCTGTGTTTCTGTTCCCTGTCAGCCTTGTAGAAACGTTGGGAGGATGGTTGCAGGAGCCAGCAATTCATTTACATGTGGACTCCTGGGGCTGAACTAATAGCGGTGCTGTTGGGAACCATTTGGGAAATTTCCCTAATAGAGGCTCCCACTTCATGGCTGCTATTCAGAGCAGATTAGATCTGCAAATTGGCTTTAATTAATTGCTAATAATATGGAAAACATTATGAAGAGGGAACATTGGACTGTGTTAAAATGATTTTATGGAAATCAGCAGTATGGATCTTATATACAAATGGTAATATTGCTGCAAAAAGCTCCTTAATATCAGTACTTGTGTTTATTTGTTTCTAGATGCTGGTGTAAAGGCTCACCTCAATCATGAACCTATAGTCAGTTTGGATTTGGTTCTCTGGGGAAGCTGCAGGGTACAGAAGTCAGCATGGCTGTAGTTCACGGTGCTTTCCCAGCAGGGGCTGCTCCGATGTGCAGCAGCTGCTGGAACACTGACTGCTGGTCTCGTGGAGCCCTGGCGCAGACCTGGTTGTCATCAGGGCACCACTGGGTTTGCTGTAAGGGTGGAGCAGCTGCCTGGCAGAGCTGCACAGAGTTGAGGTTCTGCAGTTTAAGGGCATGGAGAAGTACTGCTTACTTTCCATAGGGGCTGAGGCCATAGCAGGATCAGTGTGTGCAGGGATACAAACAGCCAGAGGGGAGGTGACTATTTTAAGCCCTCGTTGGCTGCATTCAGGGCTGTGCTCTGTACCAGCCTGTGGTTTCTGCTGGTTTCTCGAGGCTTTCTGGTCTCTGATATAACACTGAGATGCTGTCAGCTGAAACCAGCTGCTTCCAGCCCATGGCAGCTCTTAATGCAGGACTATGGCCCAGAGAACATGGTTATTCTTCCTAAGACCAGATAATGTTGCTTTCCATATGGGCTGTGTTGTTCCTGCACTTCAGTTCTCAGCAGTTTTATCTCATCTGCTTTCCTTCCCCTCCTTGCTTCAGTTCCTAGAGATTATCATTTGTTGAATCTCCTCTCTCCTCTCTTTAAATCACTCCTAGGTATCAGTCGACGTGAGGCTGGAAACTGCCACCGTATTCGTCACTTTGAAAACACTTTTGTGGTCGAAACTGTTATCTGCCAAAAGTCATGAAGCCACTCTCCAGATGTAACCTTCCGTGGCTTTGCTTGCACACACATGCACACACATGCTCTCAGCCCCCTCTTTAGACATGGTAATCTGGCTACTTTTTATACTCCCCCCTGGCTTGTGCAGCTCTAACCTCTTGGGTCCACTGTGGCCTCTTCTCTCCCTGCTACCTACCTGAGACATTTGCTGGGCTTAAATTTACACAGTGGTCAAAGATAGCCTGGGAGTAGATGCAGTTTTTTCCACACAACACAGGATGGGAATCTCTTTTAGGGGCAGATTTGGGTAGAAGGGCTGGCTGAGAAATAGGAGCACTGGAAACAGGTGGTTTTTTCCTGTCTGAGCAGTTTCAGGCTGGAATAGTGCTCTCAGGCTGCCTTGGCACCAGGACAGAGGGTGTATGAATAGGGAGGATTGCCATTTTGATACTGATGTAATGACCTAAAATCTGTAACCAGATACACTTAGGAAAAGAATAGTTGTGAGGCTACAGAGGCAATTTGGAAAGCTCAGCAGAGGGAAGGTTTCTGCCCAAATCATGCTGTGGTGGTCCCAGCTTGCTGTGTGCTGTGCCCTTGAAGACCAGATTTTCAAACATTGAAAGGCACTGCTATGTGTTGCTTTTGTGACTGGCTCCTGCACTCACTGTCACCGCATCTCTTCCTGAATGTGGCTGAGTGTGACCCACTGAGCAATGCAAGGTGTCCTGAAGGGTGTTCAGGGTTGGCAGGAAGACAGGACAAGGGGCAGTGAGGAGGGCTAGGACTGACACAAATGGCACAGCATGTCCGTGTTCTCCAGCCACAGAGCAGAGGGTGAAGTGCAAGGCTCTGTAGCCCTTTCTCTAACACACAGTTGCAGCTGCTGTGGGTCCTGGGCAGATCTGCTGTCACTTTGCTTGAGTAAAGAGAGGTGTATCTTTTGATGCAAGGTGCCAAAGCCCCACTGATGTGCCATCTATAGGCTGTGGCTGCAGGTGGAGCCCTGTGTCTGTCCTGGCCAACTCTGCGTGCTTGAGAGGGCGAGTTGTGTTCACACAGGTCTGTCTTCCAGCATTGTCAAGATCCCATCTGTGTGTGGATGGGCTGCCATGCCCACATACAAAGTGTCAGCAGCAGAACTGGGAGTTACTGGCAAGTGGAGAAGCACATTTTTTGAATCTTTTTTTTTTAACGGAGTGTGTCTTGTATAACTCTTCTGATGAAAGCTGTTTTGATAGTAATTACTGTAATCCAGCTGTGTATCACATTATCTGCAGACACCATTGTAATACAGATATTGATACAAGGCTAGATTCAGCTGATCAATATACTGCAGAAAAACTGTGTGAACAAAACTGCATTTCTATTGATCACCAGACAGAAAAATTGCAGAGTAATTAAATATTCTTCCCTCTCTTCTATAAATATAGTTAAAACTCATTAGGTTCTTGAAATGCAGGCAGTTTTTTGGCTTGAAAGAATGGGGTGAGTTTCAACTTGGCACATTCTTGTTAATTGGTTTCCAGCAAATCTGCACTTGCTCACCATCTGTTGAAATGAGCTTGTTGTTTTAGAAGAGGAAGGATAAAGTAAATGCAAATACAGTCATTAACTCAGCAGAACCAAAAAAAAAGTGAATATACTTTAAATTTTTAAGTAGTAATACTATGAGTTAATTATGTGAAAACAAAACAGGATCTCTGAGTGGTCATGCAATGCAATAGGAATTAGTATATCCTTAGAGGCTGAGAATTTATTTTTTTACATAACCATGAACTCTTAAATAGTAGAGGATGACACATTGGTTTCATTCTGCTTTAAGCTTGATGTAAAATGAAGAATTACATGCACTTCATGCAGGGTGGTAAGGAACGTTTCCCACTGCCAGAGGGGTGTTTACTTCTCTAGCATTGTGTTTTTCCAGTGATAACTTGTTGTTTGCTCCAACCTTTAACTGCCAAGAAGATGACAAGAAGTGGGTCAGAGTATTGGTTCACTTAATGGAAGTGCTGCAAACTGGTAAATTTAAGCTCTGCGTTTCTCTTCATTTCTAGAAACCTAAGCCTGCACTCAGGTGAGCATACAGACCTTTTTCCCCTTCCTTCTGATTCTGCATGATTTAACTGGTCATTGAATATGCTAACTCTGTGCAACCCCACAGCTGTAAGGACAAACCTCAGTTCTTTAAGGTGAACTCATGTGGTCACTGTTTCATAGGATGAGAATGCAGTTGTCTAGAAAGAAAACATAAGATGCTTTGTATATTTTGTCTGGTAGGACTCTTACTTCTTAGGAAAAACCCATGGGATAATAAAATCTTTTACCTCTGATATGTAAAGTGTGTGTTTGTTTGGAAGGAGAAGCACATGCCCTCCACAGAGCTGTTGCTCCTGGAAGGCAGCAGCTGGGCTGCCCTGGAGGGTCCAGTCCAGTGGCACTGTGGAGCTGGGCAGTTGGTGGGTGCAGCAGGGGGGAGGGTCTTCCCCACAGTGATGGGAGAGCTGCATGGGGACATGACTGAGCAGCCTTCTGGGGAGCCTGCCCATGGCTCCATGCTCGGTAGGACTCTCCCCCCGTCCTTGCACATCCCTGACAGACCCAAGGGCCTCCCATGTGGGGAGGTTACTGCTGAGGTCTGTGAAGCAGCAAGATACCTCTGCTGCTCGGGTGGCTAGTGGGCATTTATTTGATCCATGTGCTCAGCCTTGCTTCTCCAGCTGCTGGACTTCTGCACAGACATGTGCCTGTCTGCATGTGACCTAAGCCTGCTGTTGCCTTCTGACTGGCCAGCTTTGGGGGACTTCTTACTGCACACAGCAGTAGGGGTACCTTAATACTCTCTCAAGCTTTCTCTCCCAGTATTTCATCCTTCTGGGAGGGAAGTGTCAGAATATTTTTTCCTGAACTTGACTGTTCCTCTTTCCACAATTAGTCTCTGGTCAATCAGGGAGGAAGTTCCTGTTTCTCTTGTTACAGTAATTTTTGCTGCACTTTGTGTTTAATTCTTCAGTGTCTGAGTGCTCTTTCCATCCTGGAGGTTCTGCTGAAGGAAGCTGCATCTTACAGTAACTGTATTTGCCTCTTCTCCCGGGTGGCCCAGTCAGCTCTGCCTCTTTCCCTCAGCTCTGGGCTGAGGAAGCAACTTTGCAGCACCCTGAGGGGAACCTGACCTATTCAGACATGCTTTTTGAAGGCTGAAATGCTGATACTAAGAACATGACAGATACATTTCATGTAGTTTAACAGCAAGTCAGTCACCTGGAGACTTGTCCACTACAAAGAAAATGAGCTTGTATTGTGAAACTTTATTTTTCAAATTTCCCTCTTGGTTCAGTTTTTCATTTCCTGGGGTTATATTAAGGGGCAGTTATTCATTGCCCCTTGCTCTTAGGAGACTTAAGTCAGTTCTACTTCCTAATCTTGCTCACACTCTAGCAGAAGGCTGCTTTATTTGACTGAACAGTAGCACATTAAAAAGTTTGGCAATAAAACCTACATTAGGAGCACTGCGTGACAGAGATGCAGTTGAAACCCTAAGTTATGGGTCACTGTGATAGTGGCTGGCACCTAATATACTTTCTAATACTTGCATATTGCAGCTTGGCTCAGAGGCTGTTGTTTAGCTCTGCCAGGCAGTGCTCAGTAAGTAAAAGTTTTGGTCTAAGTGTAGGAGCATTGACTTCCAAGCTCTGGACTTTTGAAAAAAAAAAACAAAAAAACCCAAAACATGCTGGGATTCTAGTAATTTAGCAGTTGAGGGGAGGAACCTCAATCTCTCTTCTAAAACATAAATGAACGCTTTATTTGTTACAAGTCTTCTACAGCTACATTTTTTATAGTTCAGTCCCATCCCATAAAGTGCAGCCCATTGGGATTTCTGCAGTCCTGGGAACTGACTACAGCCCAACGTAAGCAGCTATCTGGTGTACTATGCTGATGCCAACCAATGAAAGCCTGTTCTCTCTCTTATACATGCTCATGTATGTGCCTTAGGATGTCCAAGTTGTTCCTAAGCATTTTGCTGCCATTGTTCAGAGTTCTATCCATGACATTATAAGTGTAAGTATTGTGGATGATGCCATGGCTTCCCAGAGAAAAAAAAGGCATATTTGGGCAGCTATGTAATCAACAAAAATAGCTTTTCAGCTTAGTGGCCCAGATATCAGGTAAATGGCCTGTTTCTTGCTCTTTTGGCAAGTACAATTCCTAGTTGGGGGCATTTGTATCCCAGTGGAATCATTGAGGTGCTGCAGGGAATGTTTTCTGGATGATATGAACAGAAAGCAGTTTGAGGGGACAGGGTCTCTAACACATGGGTTGAGCTTTACTGAATATTTTCAGCTAATCTTAGTGTAAAAAGTTGTGTGGAAGCAGCTAAACTTCTGATGTTAAGCTGAAGCATTTGTTTTAATATTTTAGTAATTAGGTTATTATTTCTTGTTTTGAAACAATTTTTATCTAAAAATGATGAACTAAAATGGTCAAGTGATGTGGGAATAAATTAAATGCTGTTTGTTTTTTGTTAAACATTTATGTTGACCAAAATGTCTACAAAACAGTGTCCAGTCTTACTTGCCAGCAGGGCCTAATGAAACTGAAAATGGGACTAGAGCTTGAAGCAATGTTTGGACCATCCAACTTGTCATACTTAATTTAGGAGCCTTTGATTCCTAGAGAGTAATGGCATCTCTAGAAAATGCCTTTGATTGCTCAGTTTAGGAGTTCCTGCATATCTGAGTCTCCTGAGTTAGACAGTATGGACACCCCTGTTTGCCAGATATTTTAAATGACTCGCATTTTTTAAAACAAGACTGCCTTTAGGATATGGTGACACTGGCTGTTGCTTTTCCTGTCTGCTGTGTACACGACCGCCTGTATGTTGGACATTTGTGCTTCTCTGCCTGAGTAGATCTGCTTCCTCTGGAACACAGCTGGTTCTGACTTGCTATGTCTGCAGGTGAGGAGGTAAGTGCTGAGCAGAAATACTGTCCCTGTGTGCTGGCTTGTGGCTGCTGCTTTTGGTCTTTGATGTATCTGAGGAAAATCTCTTGATATGGGTTGAAGCCTCCGCCACAGCAGCTTCAGCTGATCACAAAGTGACCTTTCCTATCCTCATAGTCTCTTTTTGTATAGTCCTGTTTCCACGGGGTCCTCACAGCTCACAGGTGGGTGTCATGGGGCAGAGCTTTCCCCACCACAGGGAAAGATCCAGAGCAGAGCAGGGAGGTGCAGCACATCCCAGAACCTCAGCCCCTGCCCTGAGCCATCTGTCACTAGTGGCCTGATGGAGGCAGCAGGAGGATGCTGCAGAGGTGATAAAGCATGTAAGGCAGCCCTGCCACTGGGAGTGATTCTATGGGCCTGGGCACCTCTTGTGTAGGCTGGTCATGTTAGAGGCCAGGCAGGAGCTGGGTGCAGCAGGCAGGAAGAGCACATAGTGCAGGGGCTGCTTAATGACTTACCAGCACTTTAACTCCTTTCTCTCTTATTAAAATCTTAGAAGAAATGGGTGGGTTGAAGAATCAAGAATAAGCTGTTTCCTTAAGTTTACTGAAAAAATTTGCTCTGGGAGTATTATTATTCATGGTGAATATGGAAGGTGTTTGTGCCAGCTCTAATTAAGTGTTCTTGCTGGCACAAAGATGTTCTCCAGTAAAAGTCAGTATGTTACTCTATTCATTTGGATTAATTAATGTGAAAAGGCCAAGTATGTAATTTCATACTTGAACTTTTAAATCTGTATTTGAATTGAATTGAAATCAAGTTATGCAATGATTGAATATTCTCCTGGTTTGACTGGGGAAAGAAGTTTTGAAAAAGAAGACAACTTAATGTTGAAGAAAACCTCTGAAATTAAAATTTGTCTTCATGAGATTTCACTAGGATGTCACTCTGTTCCCCCAATTGTTATTCACGGAGTAACTTGTTCTCAGTAAAGTAATAGGGAAGGCTTTGTATTAGGCCTCGATTCATTTCTCCCCCTTTTCAGATGGTGATTTTGTGATTGCCACTGCTAGAACGGCACTCAGTCGTCATGAGTCATTCTCCCTTCTCCAAAAATTGGTGCATGTCAAAGAAGCAGCTATAAGCAGACTTGTTCTGGTACTGTGGGTACACAGAGCTGCCATCTGAAAAAGCCTCTGTGTCAGCAGTGTTGTCAGAGCGATACATTCTGCAGAGGTTTTGGGGGCTGCAGCCTGCCCCTGAGCCTTAGATACCTTCTCCTGCAGTGTGGCTGGGTCTGATGGAAATGAGGAGGTCTGGGAAGCACCTGTGGGTGAGTGGGCAGTCACTTAGCAATGCACATCATGAGGAAATTTGGCAAGCTGGATTTGAGAAATACAAGATTTACAGCTCAGTGTAATTAAACCAGCAGCACCATGTTAATGGTCTCTGCGGGGGTGTAGCGGAAAATACAGAGCAATGTTACCCTTTAGAGAGAGGCTTGGACCTGACACAGCTTTGGTTTGGGGTTTTAAGTGCTGAAAGTAGCAGCTTGAGGCAGCATTTTATGACTTGTCGGAGTCCAGTTTGGTGTCCAAATGGACTGATCATTTTGTAGGTCAAATATTTGGGAACAGAGCAGTAGACTGTTGGGGTGTTGTTATACAAACTAAGAAGATCACTACACTGGAGGTCACTACAAAAACATCCCCCAAAAAAGCCCAGGATGGAATAAACCATGCACAGACACCCACATGTACAGGCTGGCTTTGCAATGGCCACCTGCAGCCCCATCTCCTAGGGAGGGAGGCAGGGGAGGTTGTGTGGGTTGGCAGACCCATGCTGCCAGTTTGCTCCTGTCACAGGTTGTGCAGCTGATTGCTTTTGGTTTTGTAATGACTTTAGTAAGATCTCAGAGTGAGATAGGACTGTCAGACCAGCTGTGGGGAAAGGGAGTGGCGCGGGGCGGGGTGGGAGGGGGCCCAGTGTGTTGGTCTGGATGCTGGCTCCAAACTTGAGAAAGCACTCCCCACCCTTGTCCTTGCCCAGCACTACTGAAGGCTTCCTGCATTCTAAGGAGCTTTGAGTATATATTCCAGATGCCCCTCTGGATGTGGCATGGTAAGCAGGCAGCTTGCCATAGGGCACATACCACAAAGGGTTGCAGTAGAATGCCTCCAAGACTGCCCAGGGGGTATGAGGTGGTAACACAACCTCCTCTTGAAAAACTAACAGCACGCCCAGCTATTGAGCAATGCTGGAAAAATCCCACAGCAGCACACTCAGCACCTGTTTGTGCACAGGTCCTTGTGATATGAATGTGGCAGACACGGAGCAGGCAATGAATGTGCCTGGGAACAGCAAACAGGTGATTTGCCACTCCATAGCTGGCAGTGAATGTTTAAAGGTGTTGTGTTTCCCTTTATGGGCAGTGTGGTTGTGAAACTGTTCCCCAAGTCAGGGTCTGGGTCAGGGCAAATGGTGAATGGCAGCTTTTTTGGGGCAGACTGTTGCATTTGCCTCTGTTATGCTGGATGCTGACTGTTGAGAAAGAGCAGTGAGCCCCATCCAAAGCTCTGGCACCTTGGCTGGCCGTGTGCTGCCTCCTTCGCCTGCCAGCCAGAGACTTAAAGACCCTTAAGTAGGTCTTTGTCAAGCACTTAGTTGTATTTTGGGGACAGCTGCCTGTTCAGAGGGTCACAGCTGTCAGTCTTGCCTCTGCTTGAGCCCAGGGCCTGGGAAAGAAATGTGGGCCAATTAAGCACATTCTGTCTCCTGCCCTATTTTAATCTCCATTCAGTTGAAGACATCCAGGTCCCTGGCACTGCCAGGAGGGGCTCCTCTCCTGGCAGCAGCAGGCTTGGGGAAAAGAGTTGCCTGATCAAAGTGCTTTGAGAAGCATTTTGCTGTGTTTTGAAAGGAGGCATTTATAACTGTCCCTCATCCACCTCTCCAAGAAAAATGAATGCTACAGAAGTACAGACAGTTGCAATGTAGCTTGAGCCCCTCTGAAACATGAAGCAGGTTTGTAATAAGCCTTTTGGACCATCTCTTTCTGAGCTTTATATCAGCTTTAAAAAAAACAACATTTCAGTTAAGATGTCATAGATAGAAAAGCTTGCTCCTTCTCCCTGACCAAGTATTTTAGTGTTAGCCCATGAAATGCGTGAGAAAACAACAATGAAATTCAAACCGAGTTGCCTTTATAACAGCAGGTACCAAATATCAAATGGCTGGTTGAAATGTTAAGTCAGGAGAGGAAGACATGGCAATTCTCTAATGAGGTTTGCAAAGGAAATGCACTTTGCTTTCATTGAGTGTTTTTGGTGAAGTTGTTTAATTGCAATAAAAGGTAAATATTTGTTATCAATCTCCTTGACAATATGAGTTCATGAGGTGTAGCTCTTCCTGAAGCACTGTCTCTGCAAGAGCTGCACATTGTGTTCGCCCATATAGGGACTTGGTGGGTCTTCACATCTTCAAGGGTTTTCCCTTCTTTCCCCAGATTTTTCATTAGTAGCAAGTGCTCCACTGTTTTTGCACTCTGCTGGAAGGGCAGCGCTGTGTGGGGCTGTTTGCAGGAGCTGTAAAATCAATTCATGCCTTCTAATATTTGCAGCTCTTGGTGTGTTCAATTCATTTGCTGTGACACCTGTGGGCAGCATAATCTTAGCCCCCTGCAGCTATAGCGGAGTAGCCTGGAGTAGGCTTGGCGAAAAAGAGTGATTTTTCCAAGCAAGGAGAAGGTTCTCAGAGCCTGCTGCCTGCTTCTGAGGGCTCAGTAACTGCCCCCATCATGGCTCCAGTGCCAGGCAGCGGGCAGGGCGAGGGCTGCCCAGCATGTGTGCCCTGATGTGTGTGGTTCTTGCTGGAATGAGCATGTCATGAGCTCATCAAACAACCCCCTCACTCGACAGGTTTGCTGGCTGCGCTGCTGCCACTCGCCTGGCTGGGCAGTGGAGGTGCTGGGTGGTGACTGATGGCGGCAGCGCTGAGGGGAGACCGGAGCAGCCACTAGGAGCTGTGTGCCCTCACCTCCATCCTCCCCTCATGGGGGTTTACTCTCACTTGTGACCGTGTCCTGGCACTCACCCAAATACACAGTAAGTGATGGAAGCTTAAACTAATATTTTAATGTCCAATGCCATGTTGTTCCCTCACAGAGATGAAGCCTCAGGGGCAGCCCTTTTTCTCTAGAGCTGTGAGTGTTTCTGTGCAAAATCCTCTCTGGGCACAGGGAGTGTTTAAAAGTAAGATTGCTTTTCTGATCGAAACTGGTTTGAATTTGGCAAATGGCTTTGAGGAGAAAAAAGTTAAATCCTTTGCTGTCCATGTTTAAAATAAACCCTTCTGTCACTGCATTGAGGCACGGCCTGCCAGCAGCTGGGCCTGCCCTATGGTTCCCTGGGCTCCTGAGGGGAGTCATTGCAAAAACAGGATGGCAGGATATCTCATCGAGGTGAAATCCTGAATGTGGTGGTATATTTAGGGAAGTATTTGAGGGTGGGGGTTTTTTGTTTGTTTGTTTGTTGGGTTTTTGTTTGTTTGGGTTTTGTTTGGTTTGGTTTGTTTTGTTTCTCAAACAAACAAAACCAGCCTTAAGGGGAGGGAAGCACTGTAAGGTCCTCACACCGTGGCAGCAGAGGGTGGAAGGGGATAGGGCTTGGGCTGCAGCCTGTGCTCAGGATGTGTGGCACCACAAGGATGGCAGTGCTTTGTCATTTGTCATTGCTTTGTCATTTTAAAAAATGTGGTAAGAGAAGTGGCTGGCATGGTTGGAGTCAAACCTGGGCAGCAGCAAGCCCTTTGTGATGGCAGTGTTTGATTTAATGTGCTCTTGCTGTGCTTTGGTGTCAGTGGAGCAAGAAAACAAAAACAAAACAAAAGACCAAAAAAAAAAAAAGGAAAATAAAAGAAAAAAACTCTCTCTCATTTTGTCATGATTTACCTAAAGAGCTGTCACTGTTTATATCATTTCCTGGCGTTTTCCCTCTGTGGCAGTAGAAGGCTGGAGTTTCCCCCACAGATGTAGCAATGCTCTGCACAAGGCCTTAAATTCTCTCCCCTTTCTGCTGCAGGTGTGCACTGTGCCCCCCTGCTTGTCACTTCACTGTGCCTGTGCCAGGGTGCTCCCTCAGGCTTCTATTGTCTCCCACCACCAGCCTTTGCTGGTGCTTGCTTGCCTTGGGTCCAGGGTGCTGTTGCCAAGATCTTCCACAGGAGCTTTTCACAGCCAGCACCTGCCGAGGAGAGCTGCTGGCATTGTCACCACTCTTCTTATCACTGCATTTTTCTTTTCTTTATTTTTATTCTTTCTTCCTCCTTTAAAAGTTTGGTAACAGATGTTGAAATTTGTTCCCCTCTGAGGGTGTGAATAGGAGCTAAATGACAATAACCAAGTTAAAGGATTGGATTTTTGATTGGCAAAAAGTGGGAGAGAGATTTGGGATTTTTTCCAAAGATGTTTTGTGACAGGTGTATGTGGGCATCCCAGGGCAAGTGACACAGGCTAATTTGAGGGAACAATAACCCATAATTAGCATGGACTATAAAAATTATTTGAATGATGTGATTATGGCCAGAAATGAACTCTGGGATAAGACTCAGTGATACTGCTCAATCTCTGCCCTCTTGTTCCAAAACTAGGGAATATGTTTTTCTAGCCTCTGTATTTTATGTTGCAAAGGAGAGGGGCATTAATGGTCTTGCTATTGCTACTGAGTGTGATGTTAAATTCTGTCTTTCCATTATTAGCATGAAGGGGGTTACAAATGCAAATGTGTCCAGCCCATTGCTTTATCTCTTCCCACTCCCGATAGCCTAAATGTGTTTTTTCTGAGGAATCATAAGGCATAAGGTGTGACAGGCTGTGGGTTTGAATTACGTGTGATCTGGCTCCTTTTGTATGATTTCTGCAGTGAGAGATGGGTGGGAGTGAGATGGGCCAGGAATATCCCATCCCTGTCCAATTCAGCATTGGAGGCTGGGTGAGATATCACAGGGCACCTCAAATGGGAGCAAACACCCCCTGTCACACAGTGGGGTCCTGTCCAAGGTCCCACCAGGTCTCTGTCAACCACAGGCAGCAGCAGCAGCAAGAGTTGAGCTCAGAGGGAAATGAAGGGTTTTATAGCTCAGGCTTTCTTTTATCATCTCCCTCATCACACAAAATGGTCTATGTAACATGTTTATTATTAATACCAAGGTATTTTACTCTGCAAGAGGGAAACAAACCTACCTGCAGGGTTTTTACTGCCATGCCAACATTGCTCTGTCAAAAGTCACAGTCCTTTATTTCTGCCCCCTTCCAACTGCAACTTTTTCAAGCCACTGCGCTTCCTGTTAGCATGAATGAAGTCAGATTGGCCTCTGCTGTCTGCAACATCTCGTGCTTTCTTTCCTAAGCTCCTCTTTAAACTGATAAAGCTATTTCAGACAGTGTCCTTCACTGTCTCAGTAATGATGGCTGGCCCAGGTTTTATTCTGGTCTCTGGGAGGTGGCTTTACTTGTAGTCACAAAGTTAATACTTACCCAGGAATGGTCAGGATTGTGTTAGTGTACTCTGAAGTGTAATCTAAACTGGATTTCCTGGGTTTGTAATGCTTAGTTTTGGATTAACAATTGCCTGGCAGTGTTTATAACTCTAAACTGCTGATACTTGCTTTCAAATATAATCCCAGTTTAATGCCCTTTTTGTCTTGGAATAGAGAGAAGGATTAATAGGATCTAGCATACAGCAGACATGAGGTTTTACATGGTTTGGTGTCTGCAAATGGCATTGATTCAGCTTTTCTTCCTGGGAAACATTTCTGATTCCTCATAGATTTTTGGTTGTATGAGTATCCCACAGCAACTTTTTTTATCACATTAGAAGAATGTGGTAAATGCCATTCTTACAGAGTGACAGTGTATAAAATCAGAATAAGAAGAATAAATGAGATAAAATGAAGGAGGTTGTAGGTGCCCTTTGCCTTTCACAGTAAGTGAAGACACTGATTCATTAGAGTTTGTTGCTATGGTAGATGTTTCTCAGTAGCAAGAAACCTGATGGAGGGAGAAGTCTCAGCTTTGCTAAAGGATGCAGTTTTTCCATAAACCAGAAGACAGAGGCATGTGGAAGGAAAGGAAGGATGAAGACAGGGATGAGTAAGGCAAACTGGAGCACTTGATTGAATTGTAGCTTTGCACTGGCCCACTGCAAATCCAGGAGCAAATTGCACAGGTGGAGTGTGAGAGTCAGAGTGTCCTCCCTCCAAAAGCAGTCATGCTCAGGACTCTCTCACACCAAGGTCAGCAATGGCAGCTCTGTCCCTTCTGGTGTCACTTAAGACATTTCTACTTTGTGAGGCTTTCACCAGTAAAAGCAGCAGATGGAAAGAGCATGCAAAGAGCTTTGCTCGGTGGGAAAAGAACCGTGAAGGGAGCTGAGCTGTGATTTCTGCCTGTGCCTACCTGTAGTACTTCACTGGCACAGCATAACTATATCACTTCTCAGAGGGCTTCTCCTGAGCAGCTGGAGTGCTACTAATTCTTCTTTAGATCATGTTGCTGTCCTGCAGAGAAAACAAAGGGCAATTTTAACCGTCTTTAGTGGCAATAAAAACACTAAAAACATTTTGAGAGGAGGATAGCATAAAAAATCTCTTTAAAAACCTTGAAATTTCTCTTGAGACTTACTTTTCTGAGGTTTTTCTCATTGCCACTGACCACAGATGTGATATTGCTCATGGTAAATAATGTTTTCCATTCATTGTATGGGAACATCTTTCACAAAACATAAAAAGTGAACTTTTAAACTTTTTTTAAAACTCCTAATATAGTGAAATCTCTGTAGAAGTTTCTGCATACCTGGTACCTGTGCTAATTCTTTCTTTCTGGGAGATGAATGCTTTGGTTGGGATTTCCATGGTTATTTGCAAATATCATCGGTGATGTTTTCTTTTAAACCTTTTTTTTTTCTTTCCCAAACCAAGCAGATAGTTCTGAAACATAGATAATAGTTGTACTAGAAGAAAAGAAATTTAGAAGGCAAAGGACAGATGTGCAGAGTTAGTGCAGAGCCTAAGTTTGAGCTTCACTGTTTTCCCAGGTGAGTGAGGCTGCAGGGAACAGGGCATTTGCTGCTGAAACACACGTCCAGTCCCTTAGTGAGTAGGAAGGTTACTTATGTGAATATGGTACAGGCTTAAATGTCTGCAAGACAAATCTCTTGGCAAGAAATCTGGCAGCCTCAGGGTGCATTTTTGAAAGGCCTCTCAAATGAAATGGCTTGTTTGGCCCAAAGGGTGAAGTTACCCAGTGAAGCAGCTTCACCAGCTCCCACACCCAGCTTTCAAGGCTAGTTTAAACCTTTTCCCTTTCACTTTTCAAATTCAAAAAGAAGTGCAAGTAGAAAAAGTGCTCCATAAGAGCTCTCTAGCCCCTATTGTCATTCTTTCAGAATAAAGTAATGGTTTTAAGCTAAGAACTGTGTTTTAGGAATGAGTCCTCAGTTCTCAGGGGTGAATCATTTCTGAACAAATCTTTGAATTTTGCTTTCTTTTTTCTTAATATGAATTTCGGCTTTTCAGTTTTTTCCCTTTATTTTTTAGCACTTTGTATCTTTAATATTCTCTTGGTGTAAAGAGGAATCTCTGCAGTCTCATTAGATACCCCGTGTTAAGTTTTGGGTATAAAGCCCTGCAAATGAAAAAGCTGTTGCAATTACTCACCTGAGCAAAGAAGGGATCAGACCACACCAGATTTGACCTGAACAGTAAATGCTTAGAGGCCCAGAAGCAATAAGATCCAGCAGGGAAATTCTGAGTAGAAAATGTTGCCTTTGCAGAATTATAATTTATCCCAGGAATCTAGAGTGAAAATCATCACTGTGCCCTAATAATCCGTGCTTTCTGTGAGCTGGCAGAGGCACTGGGGGCCATGTGTAGGCAGAGGCAGGGAGCTCTTAACAGTGATGGTCAGGTATGACCTTTTTACACACCTCAACCTGCTTGTTTCCAGAAAAATCAATGGCCAGAATCATTGGAGAAATGGGAGAGACTTGGGAGAAGAAAAAAATGCCTCAAGCATTTTAACTTGTCCTTCCTACAGTGTTAACAATGCTTGAGCATAGAAGAGCTCTGCCTCTTCTAAGCAGTATGTTATTGCTGAGGAAGGTAGCCAAGAAGCAAAAAATGCCTAAATTTAATGTTTACCTCACTGCACTGTCTACCAGAACTCTAAATGAAATTGCTGTGCAAGTTACTTTATGATCTGTGGGACCAAGGACAGCAGGGTAACAAAACAAGAAAGAACAGGCATACTTAAAAATGGGGAGAAAAAAGCAGAGCAACAGAGGAAACATAAAATTACAGGTGATCTTCTGGTCTCAGCTATCGCAGTGTAAGCCCAAAGTCAGGTCAGTAAAACGAATGAAGCTGCCTCAGGCTACAGAAAAGCAATTGAGATCAGTTTTCTCATACACTTTGGCATTTTCTGCCTCCTGGGGTTCTGACTCAATCCCTGTTTCCTGTGTTCAGGCATTATCAGTCAAATTGGAGGCCCTCTTGGCATGGCCCACTTCTTTGAGATGTAAAATAACTCTTTTGCCTCAGCACCATTTTCTTGTATTATTTGTTAACTCTGGTTCCAAAAGGAGTCTGGAGTCGCAGTGGTAACATCTTTGTGTCTACTGAAGTGTAGTTAGTTAAGAGATAAGTTATGAGCAAGGAGCTGATGAGGATTCACTGTCTGCTGGCAGGGAAGCTAGTCAGATGTTCTGAGGTTACTGAGGGAACCAGTGGAAATGGCCATTGGTATGGGAAGGGAATTTTTGCTGGAATATCCTGGTGAATTTTAATTTCATGCACTTGTACATAACCAGGACGTCATTAGTGTAAATGATAGCCCTTGTCTTCTCAGAAGCACAGTTATCTTCTGGACACCAAAAGGACTCTGCTAAGAGCAGCACACACTTAGGTCTGTGCTGGGTCAGTGTTCCCCTCCTCAGCAACTGGATTTGTTTGGTACAATCTCATATGTAGATGTAGCAACTCCTGAAAAAAATCACTTTGACAGACTGGAGACTCCACGTGTAAATAACCAGCTCAAGGGAGAAGTCAATACATAATTTGTGCATTATCCTTTTCAAAAGTGTGTGGAGAAAAGACCATTCAAAGTCTCGGATTAGTATCCCTGCCAAGAAGAGGTACTGAGAGGATCCAGGTCAGCATGAATATGAAAACTAATTGCTTCAGTTGGTTTTTTTAATCAGCCCCATCCCTCAGGAAAGCGGCAGCTGGCTGCTGGGATAGGATCAAAGGCATTGGTGGGGGTCCCCTGGAGCAGTGGGCTGCCTCTCTCCAGCTGGATGCATGTTGTCATTCACTTTATCTAGATGCCTGTGAGCACTGATAAGAAGTGACTGACTGGCATGTTAGGCTCCCCTTGGTTGATTATTTTTTACTGCCTTGTTTGTTTGGGAAGCTGTGGTACTCTGCTTGCTTTGAGGTCTGAAAGGTTGCTTCCCACTGTTTCTGACTGCTGCTTTAGGGATCAGGTGAGGGTTGTTCCTTCAGATTAATGTGTTTGCCACTATTTTGGACTCAGGCTTTTTATTTCGTGCTCTTCTTTGGTTTAGCTCTGTTCATGAAACTAGGTTTGTAACCAAGCAGGATGGGCAAAGCATGCAAGCAAGAGAGGAGCTGGTCAGGGAGCCTGGAATTGGGATAGTCGATTAACCTGAGCTTTCTGGGGACTTGAGCCAGTGGTTATATTACTTCTAATATTAGTTAGAAGTATGATGAGATAGGCACAACAGCTGTCACTAGAACAACCTTGCAGAGCAAATCAACCAGTGGAGGAATTACATGGAGATCTTGCTATACCCATGTTAACCTAAAGCTGCCTTTGCATTTACAGTTACAGTCTTTTTTTTTTTTTAAATAGCATGTGTAAGTCTAAACCTCCAAGTTCTGTTTCTCAACAGTCCAAGTCTGTAGTGACTAAAGTCTTAGGGAAGGTTTATAGGTGCAGTGTAGATAGGGAGGCTGAAAGATGGTACCACATATAAGTGAATGGGGTTTTTTTCCAAAGTAAAGAGGAATCACATCCAAAGAAATAGGCATCACTGTTTATATGAATAATTACATTTCTTTTTACTCATAAATAGTAACAGAAAACATTATGGAAGGAAATAAAGTTAGCAGCAGTCTCCTGGAAATGGACTTAGTTCTGTTTTTTTAATGAAATATTTTCAGAACTGAATATTTCAAGCAAATTGCTTAGGTAAGAAGTTCAGGACCCTGTACTTCCCATGGAAGCCTCACCAAACATCATCCCAAGTTCTTAACATGCAGTATGTAAATCAAGGCTTTGATGTGACTCTTCTTTCCGTGTTTTGTGATGGGTCTTCCAAGGACTCCTTTAAAACAAAATAATAACACACCCCATCAAGACAGCAGTTCAGGTTTGCCCAGCAAAGGGTGATCTGAACGACATCTCGCAGCACTTTTTGAGAACTGATGTGGATGACTTCATTCTTCACCAAGAAGTACACGAAGTATGCCACGTGGTAAGGGGTGAAACAGACCAAAAATGCCACCAGGTTTGTCACCACAATCCTCTCTGCTCTAGAGATGTGTGTCTGGGCGTTGTCTGGATCTCTGTGCCTTCTCAGGCACCTGACAGTTTGGGCAGTGCAGAATGTCATGGCTGCCGTGCTGCCGAAGAAAATGATCTCCAAGGTGCTGAACAGGCCTATGTTCTTCCATGTGGTCTCGGAGAAGTTATGGAAGCAGGATGAGATGTTGCAGCCCTTGCCATGCAACTGGGTCGTAGAGACTGTCCCCACCAAGGTGCTCAGGCAGACAAGAGCACAGACCGTGGCAGCTTTCCTGATGGATCTCAGGGAGGGGGCTGTGAAGGGGTGCTGGATAGCAATGTACCGGTCCACGCAGATGCAGAGGGAGATGAGAATGCTGCCATACATGTTTACAAAGTAAAGACTCTCCAAGACGGAGCAAAACACAGACCCCAAGTTCCAGTTGTTCTGAAGATGATAGGAAATGATTTTGAAAGGAAGAGTAAACAACAGCAAAGTATCAAGGAATATAAGGGCTATCATGTAGATTGTAGATTCCAACAGCTTTTTAATCTTAAAAAAGAGGAACAACAGAGCCATCACATTGAACAGCAATCCCAGGCTAAATGTGGGGGTGTACATGATGAACTGGAACCACTTCACGGTAGCACTGATATTGCTGATACTGCTCTTG
The DNA here is from genome assembly GCA_035041135.1 of Platyrinchus mystaceus. NCBI lineage: Eukaryota > Metazoa > Chordata > Aves > Passeriformes > Tyrannidae > Platyrinchus > Platyrinchus mystaceus. The sequence continues at coordinate 24,458,607 of JAWWLV010000011.1, read as the reverse complement.
TCATGGGTGTCATTCATAACTCCAGGTATGCTGGAAGAGAAGAAAATCATCTTCACTGCAAGGGAGGATGAAGACATGGTACTAAGTCCAGTGAGCTCTCTATGTGTCCACAGACTTGGAGATAATTTTTTTCCCCTCTCAGGCTGCTGTGTGCTGAATTGCAACTCCTGGTAACATGGAGCTGCTCAGTGCCAAGGGATCTCAGGGCAAACCTGTGCCTGAAGGAGGAGCAGGGCTTTCTGGGGTCCAAGCCTCACTTGCACTGTCACCTGTTACTCCTAAATGTGCTATGATTTAGGCTAGGCAGAGTATATGACGGCACCACATCCCCTCGGAGTGATGCAATCTCTTTGCAGAACTGAGGTAGCGGCCCCTGACTTTGGGGTTTCCTGGATTGTGAGGGTGGAGACAATTATTTGAATCTGTTTTCCTGCATCAAGCTGTCATAAGAGACCTTGGGGAGCCAAGACCACGAGGGTCCCCCATGTTTGTTAAAGTGAAGATCCCTCACAGCCGTTGCCATCCTGCACCCTCTCCCACCACCCCTTGGCAAAGAGGGACTGTGATTACCTTTGGCCCTTCTACATACTGTCTAAAAGCAGCAGGCAGGAAGCTTCAAATAGGCTATTTGCAGCAGAAGTTAAGTCATTAGTAGAAGGATGAGATTTAAGAACCCAAGCTTTTGTCTAAATCAGCCAGAGTTACCACAGCAGAGACAGGGTTGAAGGAAACATGCATCTGGATTCTCCTGTGCAAAGAGGGGACTAAAAGTGTGGAGGTACTTACGCTCTAAGCTGGGGTCATGGAACAAATATCTTCTTTAGAGGAAGGGTGCTGGCTTGATCCTGCCCTCAGACTCTCCTGATAAGGACTGAGAAGGCACTCATTGCTTTCTGCAATCCTTGTCTCAGCTGGAATCACAAATGCAAATGCCCAGGAATAACTCGTCCTTTTCTCCAGCCAGTTCCATGACAGCAAATGTAACCTGTGAATAAAGCCTGTCAGCGATCTTTCTGTCAGTGCCCAGAAATTGCTTTTGCCTACTGTTCTCTAATTGTATTTCTTAAAAACATGAGTTACTAATTTTGATGCTGTTCCATTTCAGACTTGTCAACCAGTTGTCAACCATGCAGTCAAAGTTTCTGTTCTGCAGATCAAGTCACCCCCTGAGTATTTCAGAGGTAAACTGTCCCTTGCTCTGGTTTGAGAGAGATTAGGATCAGGAAAAAAGGAAATATATTTCCTTGCTCCTTAAGGACGCACTGATGCCGGGTAAATGATTCTGTAAATTACTGGCTCACATGACAGAAGTAAGAAAACCGGCTCCAGAAACCCAGCTGGGAGCTGGCAGGACTGGGGGTGCAGGGTCAGGTGCAGGGATCCATCTGCAGCTCCTGTCGTTCTGGAGCAGGTACAGGTTTCATTTAGTGTGAAGCACAAACAGCCTCCTTGCAGAGCACCACTGCCTGTGAGGTGGGGGGGGTTGTGGCTCAGTGGGGCAGCAGCCCTGTCAGCAGGGCCTGCTCTGCTGCAAGGGACTAAGGGGAGACTGGGGGCAAATAATGACATTTCCTTGTCCAAATGGCAAAGGACAGGGAAGCCTGAGCTTGTGAAGCACTTGGAACTCTGAATGGCTGGAGAGGAGAAGCACTCCTTGCCATGCTGCAGGTTGTCCAGGGAGTTAAACCCACAGGGCTGTAGAGGTTTTGGGAGCTGGGTTGGGTCCCTGAACCTCAGAATTCAGGTGGCCCATGACAGACAAGGGGTGACAGTGATACTGCCCCATATAAGAGTATGACCAAGGCTTGGACAGACAATGTGCTGCTCTCCTGCTGAGTCACCTTCAGGGAGTGAGTCTAATGCAGGGAGGAAACCTATTACAGAGAGCCAAAGGGAGAAAAAGTTAATTAAGGAATTACTGAAAAGTAATAAATGCTGACAAAGTTCTTTACTTCATTGCCTCTGTAGGAAATTTCATTAGTACTTTCCTTTTTCTTCAGACTTGTTTTTAATTTGTTTGTTTGGTGTGTCTAGGAAATTCGGGGTCTAGGGAAATAGAATTTCAGCTTGTCACCAAGATGTTTAGCTAAGAAAATTCGAGTTATGATTAAAAGCATTTCAGACTAGAGTCTCTTGTGTAGATTTAAAAAAAATCCATACCAAACAAACAGAAAAAAACATTCTTTAAAGCCTAAATGCAAAGGGCAGCTTTGTTCATTCTTTAAAAAATAGTAGCTATGCTATAAGCAAAACAAGTTATGTAAAATATGCTTAGTTTTCTGATCTTGTAGCAAAAAGAAAGCTTTTAAGGCAAGGTTTTGCAGTAGTGAAATATTCTGTCTTGTCATCTTACCTTTAGACTGTCTCTAGCTTTGGATGTTGAATTTTTCTCCTTCTCAGCTTGTAGAATTCTGGAGTCTTGTGTTTCCTTTCAAGACAATGGAGTGAACTGCATATAAAGCAGCTGCTGGTCAGGATGTCAGAAGGCACAAGGTGCTGCTGCTTTTTGTTTTGTCGCAAATTTCCATTACCACATTGGCCTCCCTACACTGTGCCTGAGTGCACGCACTGTGTACATAGCATGTCACACAGCTCATTTAAGGATGCAAATACATGGCTTTGTGGGACTAACCTCTGAGTCACCCATTAAAATGAGTCTCCAGTAACAGACAAGGAAATGCTGGCCCTACAGACCTTTCGCTATTGTTTTTTTTTTTTCTGCAAGACATGATTTTATTAATTGTCTGAAACATCCATGGGTCGAATGTTTGCTGTCAAAATGTGCTTTAAGCTAAATCCTGAGCTATCACTATCATTGTTTCCCCCACTTTTCATTATATCAAAAAGGAAAAAGGGATTGTTGATTTTCAGTGGTTTGTTCAATTTATGCTGGTATTTTAAAAGAGTCAAGGGTTACTCTTAAATCTGTTTGTACTCCTAGGGAACAGGGAATACACCCATGTGTATTTTTCCCCCCCCGTTGTATGTGCGTTTGCAATGTTCTTACCAAAAGGGGAAGGAAAGGAGACATGTTTAGTTTTGCTTAGTCCTCTGCATGCTCCTTTAATACTTGAAAAATGAGGGTTATAGTGGCTAAGTTAAAACTGTGCATCTGTGAAAGAGATGGGGGATAGGAGATGTGAGAAGAAATATTACTTGGGGTTCCCCTATGATATTTTAGTTGCAATTATTCTACCTAAGCAATAAAAAGAAACACCATCAAAGGGAAAAAACAAGTCAGAAGGTTTGAGTGAATAATGCCCTATCTCATTCCTCAGCTAAGTTTCGCTTCTGTATATCTAGTGGTGGTTTTGTGACTGTGGCTGCTTTCTGAATATTAACAAAAAACCCCACACAACACAGGCAGGCACCACTACCATGAAGAGGCATTTCGGGGGCTGAGCCACTCTGGGTGGTGGGAACTAAGGTTACTGTCAACGTGGACAAAAACCCAGCCCTGGTCTGGTGTTTGCAAATGCCAGTTCTTATAGTGCCACCAAGGCTCAGAGTGGATGCTCTCTTTTCCCTGTTCAAGGTTTTCCTCTCACACACTTGGAGCTTTCTTATCTGTTTGACACTCATATTCTGATGCCACCTAAGCACTGCCCCCCTCACCAGGGGCTGGTGTGCTTGCTGCACAGAGCTGCGGGTGGCTACACATCTGGAGAAAGGTGCTTTGAGAAAGAGAGGAAGAGGACTGAGCAATGTCAGGGTTAGTCTAGCCACCACCAGCAATCGGTCTGCTTTTTTTCCCCAGCAATATGCTTGTGAGTTTTTGAGGGAAGAGTATGAGGAAAAAGGGCCAGAAAGGCATGCAGTGGGTACAAAAGCACTTGGAACAAGATGTGAGGGCTGCTTTACCTTTAAAATGGAATGGATGAAAAAAGTGTGGTACTGAGGGCTGATGGAGAGGGTAAAATAAACCTGAGTGAGCCACACAATGGAGAGGCTGGGATAGCCCATGAAGGGTTCTCAGGCTGTTCATTAATAGCTTTCTTGGGATGCAGGGGTGAGAAAGCAGTCGACAGCCAAGGTACCTTTCTTTTCTCAACACAGGCCCTACCCTGTGCTAATGGAATGTGTCTCTTCACAAAATCCCCAAGACCAAGGGTGGGTCCCTTTTCTTGGGAGACTAGGGAGCAGAGGGCCAACTTGGCGAATCCTCCTCTGTCCTTGGTGCCTCTGTGCTTGTCACCAATGCCAGTGTGTGAAGCACCTCCTGCTTTGTGAGATTGCAAATGCTGAATGCATCCTCTTCTGCCTTTTTCCTGATGAAGGAGCTGGTTCACATGCATTTTTTTGCTAGTATGGAGGACTTTGCCATATTGCTGCTGCCACACAGGCCTCCCCTTCAGGCCACACACACATCCCTGGGTGGCAACCAGTGAAGCTCTGCTGATACCCTGTGCTTGCCCTTGAGGCATTGTCCTTGCAGTGCTGAGCTGTGCCAGCCATCCCTGAGCACTGCTGTGCCCTGACACTGGACTGCACCAGAGAGCAGTGCAATGTCCTGGCTCACCTGATGTCAGTCCTGGCTCTCAGGAACAGTATCAGCATGGGGCTGGTGCTGCTGTCATCCTTCAGTTTAACAGATAAATCAGTAACCATTGCACCACACAGGGTTGTGCAAAAAACATGGTGGTTTTTTTCTTGATCTAAATCAGAGTCTGACCAGTGAGAAAAATATTTGCTCTGCTTGAAAAGAGAGAGCCTCCACTGCTGTGATCCAAGACTGCCTGCAGCTTCTGGGTGAGCCAGAACTGCGATGAAAAGTCCCATCACTTAAATCTGGTGGCTCTGCAGAACTGTTTGTAACTGAGTTGCTCCATCTCATGGCTACAGGAGACATGAGAAACACGGCTTCATCCCTGCAATATCTCAGTCTCTATCTGTGGTTAGACACTTTTATCCCAACCTGCCCCCACCAGCCGAGCACAGAGCTCCTTGTCCTCATTGGCTCTCTCTTTGCTCCACTATCCTCACTGTGGATGGCCCAGGAGTGACGAGCAAGGGAGAGCCAAAAGCTCGAATGGTTATGGGCAGAGAGGGCCAAAGCACAGGGACAGCTGAAATGGAGCTTTTCTGTAGAGGAAGTGACCACAAGCACTGCCTGTAGGTCGCTGGTGGGGGCAGGAAGCTGCTGTGCCGGTACAGCAGTCTGACCACAGGCCTTCTCACTTGTGTTTAGTGTCCTCTGGAAAGACCCTACAGATTGAGGGAGGCACCAGCAAACCCTGGCTCTTTACCAAGGCCAAGAGTGTCCCAGAAGACAGTGGTCCTTTCAGTGCTGGAGGAGCTAAATTTGCTGCTTGGGAGAACAGGTGAGCTGGTCTCACTCTTTGAGCCCTGACATGTTTAGTGTTGAAGTGATCTAGTATTTGTTGAGAGACATGTTTCAGTTTCCACAGAGAAATCAGCTGGGGATGCTCCTGAGGCCAGGTCAGCAGGGTAGACATTTTCCACCTCATTGCCTTGAGACTGGTGAAATTTAAAACTGGTGGAGATCTCTCTTGTGTTGCAGCTTTTGCACTTTCAGTAGTTCTCCAGCTCCGCACAGCGGGCGTTCCAACAGGGCTCATGCACCCCAGCCGAAGGCCCTACGTACCACATCAAAGCCTATGCCTCTCCTCTGCCTAATGACTGAATCATTTTGACACTTCTATGGTATTTTTTTCCCACTCAAATCATTAGCTACACTGGTCTTCAAGATATCATTACCTTTGAAAGACTTGAGGCAGCAATTTTGCAAATTATTTCCTGACAGATCACACAAACCTCCAAACCATAAGACCGCCCTGTCATGACCAGATGAGTACTTCAGCTGTAATTTTGCAAGGTGGGAAAAAAATCAGTTACTGAAGATGATCAAGATTTCATTTTATTTTTCACTGTTCTGAATTGCACATACAACTCCAGGAAAGTAACTGCGTCACTGGACCTCCTTCCCAAAAGGCACTTGTATGCACTTTGAGCCAATTAGGCTGCTCGTATGGCCGAGGAACTGCATCCTTCTGGGGTGCACACATTCTTCTGTGGGGACCACAAGAGCCTCAGACTCCACGTCTCATCGTTCTGTTTTTTCTTAATGGGAAAAGTCAGTTTGCCTTGCCTTGTTTCTGGGGCCTGTGAAATTGCACAGCGTGTCTGTGAGGAACTGTTTGCAGACATATTTACAGCAGCCCTCGTGGCAGGAAGGGAAGGTCCTTGAATGTCATTATGAGAAAATAATGAACTGAAGAAGAATGTAAGTGTTGTTTTAGGCAAGAAAAGAAGTGTGTCTAATGTGGCATCCTGTCTTTGACTAGAGCCAGCAGTGGATGTGTAGGGGAGGAGTGTAAGAAACCGTGTTAAGAGAAAAATTCAGATTTCCAGATGAATTGTGGTTTCTGGTGTTCCTACAGTAGCAGAAATTAAAAGGTGGCAAGTCTCCGAGTTGAGATAATTAGCATGAAGAGTTTAATTAGTTAGAAATGCAGTGACAGCAGTGAGAAATTGGCAACATTGCTTTTTCATGAGTTTATATTGATAAGATATTCCTCAACGGAAATATTCTTACAAAACTATATGTTTTCAAAAGGCTTGTTTGAGGGGAGAAAAAGGAAACTTTTAAAAATCGTTTTTTATTAAAATTCATGTTGCTTTCTCTGTGTTCTGCTCTATTGCTTCATTATGTAAACTGTGTGTACCATTTTTGTGCCAAACATCAACTCATGGTCTATTACAGTGTTAACAGGCCAGCAGCAATGCATGTCTTTATGATATCATGACGTTCTAGTAAGATTTAATTTTTCTGTGGTCAGAGGTGAAGTGCACAGAGGATTTTGCTGCTAAGGAAAATCTCTCTCTTCTTCTTTATGCGTAGTTGGAAGTGACAGTTTGGTGTTTTGATAATATTACAACCTGTTCATCAAACATTATCTCTGCTGAGCACTGTGCTGATGAGGTGTGGTGTTTGCTGTACCTGAACACACCACTTTTAGGGTGATTTAGGTGTCTGCACAGGACATCACAAGGCACCATGACAGGCTTGCCTGTTTGGCACTGTCACAGTAGGGCTCTCTGTCCTCTTCTAAATGTACCTGTTCGGTGTTGTCCTGGTGGCATAGGTAGGGTCTGTTATTTTTTTCCAGTTTATGTGTGGGGAGTCAAAGCAGAGATAATCAGAAAGACGTTCCAAAGGTTATACAAGACACCTGCAGTGGAGTGCAGTTTCCCAGATCCAACTATCCATTGCCAACCCAATATTTTTAGCCAGTTCCTTCCTGGTGTCCAGCTCCCTGTCTGCAGCCCAGGAGAGACAACATGGCATCAGTCATGGCTGGAGTTCACACCCTTCTAGAAGCCCTAAATTCTTCCAAAATAATTTGTCTGTCTGCCCTGTCATATTCAGAATTAACTATTCTCAGGTCGTAAGCATTGAAACTGTGTTGAAACTATATAGTAACATGTAAAAGAGGTAATTAAGAATATGACTACATATATATCCTGTCATTTTCTGTATGTGCATGAACACTTAATTAATTTGAGTCCTTCTGTTTAATTTCAGTAACATTTTAGTTAGAGTAAGGCTGTGTGAACCAGAGCAGGGAGAGGTTCGTGTCACCTCTTCATCTAAGGGAGCCTTTGTATCTCGATTATGCTACACTTTGTGTGCACAGTTAGATATTTGGTCCCTATAGGAAGGGGTCCACATGGCACCACAGCCTGGGTTTCAACCAAAAGAAGGGAGAGCTGCTGTTCCTGCCCTCTCCTTTGTGCCACCTTCCCCTCCTCTTCCCACTGCCCATCTCTTGCTTTCCTCAGAGGGTTGGTGTGTGGGGGATGAGCCTGCACCGTTCTGTCCTCTTTTTAAATGCCCTTTCAGTGAAAGGTTTAAAAGGCTTTTAGTGGACAACATTTGCTGTGAGTTTAAAGATATCTGTCTTCCTGTCTGAAAATGGAGCTCATTTACTGCTCATTCAGTACCACGAACTCTTCAGACTTCTCACACTTATTAATTTTTAGTGAAATCAAATTCATATGAATAAATAGATGACACTGATGAAGATGTTACAAGCATTTATCAGGCCACATCCTTTTCCTGTTGTTTTCCTGGTAAGCAGTTCTAAAGCCAAGTATTTAAACATTTTAGCATAAAACTTCTCTGGTCTTGAGCATTTCTTTGTAAATAACCACAACCACTGAAGAAAAATGAAGCAGGGCTATAAATCTGATGCTGATTTAGCAGTCGGGTTTGTGATTTGAATTGAGTGGGGAGGGGGAGAAAGTGTTAGAAGATCTATTTCTTTAACTACAGGATTTTTATTTTTTTTTAGTATTTTTACCATAATTCACTTTTTGCAGAGTTGATGTTCGGTTCATGTTTTGCAGTGCTGACACCTGGTTCTTTTGAGTAAATTGTTACAGGATTCAGAATATTGTTTCCTTCATTCTTTCTGATTTCATAAACTTGTGAAAAGTGAGATCAAATTTGAGATCAAGAAGAGTCCAAGCCTCTAGAAGTGCAGTTTTATAGCATGTACATAGCCTGCTGCATTGCAGCCAAATCTCTGCCTGAAACTATAACTGGCAGAACAAATTCGAGTTCCTCTAGAGTAGTAAAAAAGAGTAACTATTTGTTGCACTTGCTTTCTTATTTGTTTAACCATACCTGGTTTATCAGTCTGAGAAATATTGACCATTTCTGTGTAGGAGAACACTTGCTTATGATCCTGGATTGAGGAGAAGGTATGTTTGAAGGGAAACCCACACATGTTAATTTTAATTGTAATTCTCCCCCAAACAAATGGCTACACAATATAATTATGTCCTTACCACTCTTCTGCTCGGTAGCACCTTCCACACCAGTGTCCAAGTGACTACTGGTGGAGGCAGCTGCTGCTCGGCAGGACACAGATTTTCAGCCTGATCTTAACATCATGTAAGCAACAGTGTAGGAAAAAACCCATTTATATTCGTTAACTTGGTGCTGGTTACACCAACACACATTTTTGTACAGACTGGAACCACAAAGCAAATGTGAGTGCTAGGTTTGGTTTGTATTCAGCTGAGTTGCAATCAGGCAGGTCAAGCACTGCTGTGGTGTGCAGGCACAGAGCAAGCCCAGTTTGCCTTTAGTTCCAGCTTGCAGGGAGTCCAAAGGCTGGCGGTGCCCAACAGAAGGACAGGAAAAGCAGGCAGGCCCCAGTGCTGGCTCTGTGTCGGCCATGCTGGAGATGGCTGATTTCCTCTTCAGAAATCTCTCTGCCTGTGGTGAATAGCTGTATTTGAATAATGTTTTCATTATTTAAAGGTGTTTTGTTTCACATAGGTCCGTCTCCTATACCAAAGACACCTAGGCTCCATCATGCTTCTGAAGGCAAACCTGGGCTGGTAATTGAGAAGGGTCTGGGCACTGTGCAGTGAACCTCTCAGCAAGAAAGAAACGCAGGCAGGGTTTTCATGTTCATGGGGTTTTTTCATGTTGCATCTCAGTCATTTCACACCCTCCCCAGCTCTTCACTTTTTACCATGTGCTCCAGCTTGAGGTGTACACAAGATCTTAGGTCTCCCAGCTCACTGACATGAGAAGAAAGGGAAACACGTGGGTAACACGACACGAGAAGAAAGGTGACTCAATCCCACAGCTTTCAATGCACAGGAAAAAGCAGCCTTTTCTCACTGCTGAGAGAAATCTGGGGCAGATTCTCAGAAGAGTCCCAGCTGTGGCTTGATAGCAAGTGTCAAACCTGGGAAAACTGCCCCATGGACAGGTGACTGCCAGGGTGGGTCACATGAGGTGGAAGAAGGCAGGGGCAGGAGGAGGGGAACGGCTGCTCAGGGTGACCACTGTGGGTGCTAGAGGGATTCCTCTGCTTTCCCTGTCCTGGGGGATAACTTCCTAGTTTATGAAGGAAAGAGGACTTAGAGGACAAGCAAAGTGGGAAAGTTTGGTAAGGAACCCTTTTCACTTTAAGCAACTGAGCCACAAACCAGTTTTGAGAACTGAAATGTGATGTCAAGGAGGCAACTTTTAGGTGCAAAGTTCAGGAACGGAAGAGGGTTTGCATTTCAGCTGAGGCCATGCTCAGGGACAGAAACATGTTGCCTAGAATGTTAAAATTTAGAGTAATTGCTATAATCTAAGAACCTGGAGGAGGATTGTGATGTATTTGGTACTCTAGATGGTACAGCTACTTGAAAAATGAAAGAAATTCTTGTCAAAGAACATACCTAGCTCAGAATTTGGACTTGCTGAGAGACTTGAGAGTGCTCTGGATCACTACAAGTGTGTGTTGGTAGCTTGTCTGCCTGTGGTGATGGGGAACAGACAGTGGTTTATTTATATTGTTTTCCAATATATGTATTTTTTGACTTACTGGTCTTTGCCAAGGGATTGGTTTGAAGCTGTGTGCCAGGTCCTGTCAATGCAGTGAGTGTGTGGTACAGACTCTGTCCTTTAGGGACCAGCTTTCAACATGTCCCACCTTCAGTGCTGCCCTCCAGGCCTTGCTTGTGTTAGTTTAGAAGCACATCACAGAAATAGAGGAGGTGAAATCTTTAATAACTTGAAAAAATGTCAGTACCTTGTGATTCATAAGAGCCTGCTGTTACAGAGGTTTCTGGCCACAGAGGTGAGTCAGGGATGACATCACCTCTATGTGATGCTCTCACGGGAATGTTTAAAAGGACCACGGCTCAGCTGTGAGTGTCACTGTCACAGCCCAAGGGGCTCTGCAACTTCTTCCTCATCTACAAACCTCTTCCTCAAATGGTACTTGACAGTGGGTGCCTGAGACGAGCCAAAATCAGGCTGCTGTGGAGGAGCAGCACAAGGCAGAGTTGGGAGACACTTGCACCCAGCCTCCCTCTTTGCTGCTGCTGCCCTGAGTGCTGGGCACAGCCCCAGCCCTGGCTGTATCCCTGCAGACCTGCCCAGGCATTGGGGCTCTGGCTGTGCCTGGCTCCCACACTGCTCACCAGGCACAGGCACAGCAGGATGCACCCTGGGGGAAAGATATGGCCACTGGTGCTCCCAGGTGCAGTCACACTGCTACTGACAGCCTGCCCAAAAGGAAGTAACCTGCTTATTTAATGATGACTCTTAAAATTTGGCTGTGACTTCGAGTTCAGCTAGTTAAAAACGCTGAGTGACACCTCTGATATTGGTGGTGATTGTCTGTACATCTTTGGGATAGATGTTTGGTTCCTGTGTTCTAGTTACAGTAAGAAAAAGCAAAAAACTCAACCCTGTAGACACCCACTCTTAAAAAAAAATCAACTATTTAAAAAATATTTCAGAAACTACAATAGTCTGAAATTATTTTAAAGCTGAGATGCCTCCTGATAACGTATCTCTGATCTTTAGGCATTTACAGATCTCACTGAAGCTCATGTGTGCACTCTTCACCTTCCAGTCAAATGAAATGAGAGAACAGCTGACTGCTCCTTTTATAGTGATGACCGAAAAAGCAGGGACCTGAAAACTGGACTAATGGTGAGTCCCTGGTGTGGATATAACTCTGATATTGGCAGAGATTGGCAATGGAATCAGCCACACTGAGGTCTAATTAATTTTTAAAGACATTTGATGTTGGCATTGATAAAGGTTTCCATCAGTGTGTGGATTGGGTGAAAACAGGATGAAAGATTTATCTGGTGATACCTCTTGATTTGTACAAGATCAAACCGTAGGAAGACTGCAGCAGAAAGTAAGAGACAGCAGCTTAAAAGCAGGTGACAGAAAAAACAAACCATGGCCAAGGGTGTGATATATGTTCTTTGTTAAAAAATTACATGTTAAATCTCGTCAGCATTCCATAGAGGGGAATTCTCACTGATTGATTTGCTGGAGTCAGGCTGAAGGTGGTGGTGGTGAATTCTGTCCTAAAAATCACCCTGAACACCTTTTTTACATAATAGACCCGGTACTTGGTGCAGTTAGGAGATACCAGAATATCTGTATTTGAAGGTAGGACATTTTGCTTCTCTTTTTCTCCTGTCTGCAGTACTGAGCCAACACAGAGGCAATTCCCGCTGAGCTGGACTGAAATCTGTGAGTGATGACACTCGAAGCACCGGGCTGTGCTCTAAATGAATAATGGTGTAAGGAGAGCAGGCGCTTGGGTTCCACCATGAGCGTGGAGAGGCAGCATGCGCTTGTTCTCACGCTGTCAGCAGCTTTGCTGCCGAGGCTCTGGCTGTAGGATCGGCTTAATCCCTTCTTGTGTTTGTGTGTTGCCAGAAAACACCAATGAAACGGACTTTTATAAACTTCATCTGGCACAGAATTTGTTTGACGAGGATATATAAACAAGAGATGATCTGGTTGGATCCTCCAAGCTCAATTTCCAGCACTGGAAGTCAGAGGAGGAGAAGGAACAGAAGGTTTTGCGATGTAGTTTGGGCAAATGTGGTTTACAGTCATTTAGAGAAGTTTGTTACTCAAAACAAATCATACTGTCTACTTTCAAGAGAAAGATTTAATTCTCACTATATCTTTGTGTTTTTACTTCTAAAGCCTAAAGAGAAACAGCTTTGGAAGGTGATAGTTTTTGTAACAATTTTACTTTTATTAGGCATACAGCTTGTTGTTACATTAAAAACAAACAAGAATACACAGTGCAGTGGAAAAAGAGGGACAGAGATTTGCAAGAACTCAGTGGAGTTATTTTGATGACTTTACAGTGTTTCAGCAATTTTTTTCAACTGCAGTAGAAACTGAGAGCAAGTCTTGCTTTCACTGGATTGGAATTACTTGCTTTTGGATAAGACTTGGTGAACAGAGAAAAGGCTCTGCCTGTAAAAGGCACAAAGCAGAGTATTAGGATCTTTTAAAAGAAATGGCATGTATGTTTTGGTATGATTTTAAGAAATACTGAGGAAAATTCCCCAACCAATGTAAACTTAAGTGAAGGGATGATGAACTATGGTAACTTAATAAATAAACAGATCAAAGGTATCAGAAAAACACCCCAATCTTCATTTTTTCCAGTAACACCAAGCAATTAGTAGATTTAATACAGATAATAATGGCTGCTTCAACTCCTATTAACCTACAGGGGCAGTCATATGTGGTCTCCTTTCCAGAGCTCAAATAGCTTCTGGCATAATTACTGGCTGTGTCTTTTTCAGTAATGAGTTGATTGGGATGGCAGAGATGCTTAATAAGCATCTCTATGGTTTCATCTGCAGAATACAGATATGCAGCTATCTGAGATCTGAGAACCCAGATGTCTGAGCACCCTGCTGTCCTTGGGGTGGGCAAGCCAGAAGTTAAAATATTGAATTGCTCACTGGAGATGCCAATAACTCTTCACTGACTGTTGAGGGAGCCTCACTAGTTTCTGTATTTGACACTTGAGGATGGTGCTTTGCTTGAGGTGGAAGCAGTTGCTTCCCTCGAATGACAGTGTGATATCTTTACTGTGTGGTAAAAGGCAGCTGAGAGGACCTCTGGGAAACTGGAAAGGTACACTGAGCACTGGCACTTCTGTGGGGGCCAAAATGAAACCGTAGTTTCATTTCAGCACATTGCACAAAAGATAAAGAAATTTTTTAATATATAGCTCATGTGACCAGACAACCTACAGCCTTTCTCTGCTCTCTCTGTTAGCTGTAACAGGAATGTCTCATGTTTACTTAAACATGTCTCAATGTTTACTTAAAGTTGCATTTTTAAAAAGGAAAAACAGTGGTGTTGGAGTATCATCTTGGTGTGGTGATCATGTGCATCCATGCTGTTTCCATGCTGTTTGCAGGTTCCAGAACTACAGCAGGACTTCACCCATGCACTGAACAAGGTAAATTCAGCCTTGGTTGGAACGAGAAGATAAATAGCAGGATGTGTTTGCTTCAAAACACCCGCACTATGGGCGAGCTTTGAGATTTGTCATGAGGTCTGCAAGCGTGCCCTGCCTCCCACAGCGCTGCCTCTTCTGCTTTAAATGAGTGAGACTGTGACCTTCAGTACAGGCAGCATGTACAAAAGCAGCTGGGCATGGTGTGGAAGAGGTGCTGGGTGAGGGTTTTTTGCAGTGAAATGTGTCAGTATTGATCAGACAATGTAGGTGGCATCCTGATGCCCCTCAACTGCAAGTCTGTTGGACTTGGGAACTGAGCTCACTCTTGGGAGTGTGAGTCCTCACCTTGGAGCAGTGGGTGCTAGAGAAAGCAGTGCCATCCCTATGACTTATCGGTGAGGCAGAAAGGACAGTGATCAAAGAAAAAGTAAATTAAAAATCAATGGTTCCAGCATGAACTTGGCCCTGGTGATCCCTCAGTCATATCATATGCTTCAGTGAGTGCTGCCAGCATTTCTTTTATTTTGTAGATATTTTAAAGTGAAATTTCTGACAGGGCCAAAGGCAATAAATTGTGCCACTCCGGGAACACAGAATCACTTTGCAGGACCTGAGCTACACCAGCTGCTTGGCTACTGGTTCACCTTTTTGCTTCCCATGCCTCCATCACTAGATGGAGAGCAGTCCGTGCAGCATGGGATCGTATCTCTCACTTTCAGTCATTCTGACTTCCTCAGATGAAAGGCACTATATAAATATGACTATTCTTAGTCTGTTCAGATGTGCTTCAGTGCTAACACTTGCTTTAGTCTGTGCACGGGCCTGATGTTAAAAAGATAAACAGCAGATTGCTGGTGTGAACTTGGCATATCCCTGCTGAAGGGGTAAGTCTTCTCTCTCTGGAATTTTCCAGCTAACACTGAGGTAACAGAACTTCAAAAGCTTGTCACATAGTGCTATTTCGTGGCAATCAGTTCCTAGGAGTGGTATTCTCATGCTAATAGATTTCTAGCCAACAGTTGCTGCTGCTGAGTAATTTTTAGGCAGCCAGTGTATTTCCTCACCTCAGAGCTGTTTGAAGAAAAAAATGGCAAAAGTTTGCCATGAAATAGGAAGAGGAGAATCCTACACTGTTGTCGATATGGGAAATTAAATTGGCGTGCGGCAGCCAAGGTCTCATTTTCCTGTGACTCCATAAAGGGATTGTCCAAGCTTCTGCCATTTGCCACTGTGGTGCTGAGCAGGTCCCTGCAGGCTCTCGTGGCAGCTGACAGTCACCTCAGGAGGTCTGTATGCAGGGCTGGTGCGCTCTCTGTTTTCTCCCACTGGACTTGCCAGTTCCTCAGAGGATGCTGCCTCTGCACAGCTCCTCTCCTTGTGTTTGGGTGGGAGAATGGAGAGGGCATCCAAGACGTGTAAGAAGAAATTACTCGAAAGTAGAAAATGTTCTGAATGTGAGGAGGAAAACACCTGCTAGACCATTCTGACGAGAGAGGCGGAAGTCTGTACCTTTGAGCAGCCTCGGCTTATCTCTCGCATGGGCTTTAGACAGGCTGGTGTTGGAGAACAAACCCTATCACTTAGAGCAGCACACAGTGCTGTGAGGTTTGGGAGGATATTTCTCTGAAGATCAGTTTCAGTCTTTTGGTCCCATTCAGCTTCTTTTTGTCATCTGGAGGCTGCCTTAGGCAGTGAGATTGCTCTTCTCACTTTGAAGATTTCTGAACACTTGAAATTACCTAATATGACAAACTGCCCGAGTGACATTTATCAGGCTTTCTTTGTGGTTGATCATTCTCAACTGAGTGGCAAACTGTCTACTTTATGTGTTTTAACTGATGTCTTTAATCCTAATGAAATGATGTTGGACTGACTCTACAGGGCACTTGCCTGTCTGTGCTCACTGTGGCCCCTTACTAGAAGTTCTGTGCTCAAGCAGGATTGGGAAGGTGATATAACTGACCAGGCAAAGGGACAGGAAAGGAGTTTGGAGAACAAATCCTGTGTGGTTTTGTTTGTTATTAGGGTTTGTTTGTTCATCTGTTTTAAAGGGGGTTCTGGTTATTTTCCCGGTTGACCAAACCACTTTTTATGCTCTTCTGTCTTTCAGTTGTTTCATGAGTCTACAAAATACAGCTTAGAAAATCACACTGACTATTGAACAAATGCTAACTGTAGGATGTTGATGGAGTAATCTGCCATTGATAAAAATGCCCTCAAGAAAAATCAGCCCTCCTCTATGTTGTGAAGACCTGTGGGGTTTGGCCCAGTTGAAAGAGTTTAATTGGATAAAACCAAAACTGCTTTTGGTGAATATTCTCACCTGTGTATCCTGAAACAGCCTTGTCCATAAAAATTAAAGATTGAATGCAGCTGCTCTTTAAGGTATGTGGTTAATTGTGAAATTGTGGTTTTGTTTAACTCACAGAAGAGAGCAGAACAGAAAATGTAATTTTTAAAGACATCATTTTGGGCAGTTTTGGATAGAACTTGATTTTTTAAAATTTTTTCTTTTTTTCCCACTGAGACAGTGTTTCTTTGACTTTGCAGTATAACTGAGGTCCTGGAAGAAACCTGGGCATGTGAGACATTCCCGTTCAGGTTCCTATAATTTTTCTCTGTGTTAAGAATAACATCATGAGAGAAGAAACTTCATCTGTTGTGCTGAACCTGTGTATTCACTCAGGAGAATTTTTCTTGGTTTAAAATGTCAAATACTTTTCCATTTTATTCATCAACATAATTGTTGTGTACCTTCTCAAGTTGAGGATTTTTATCACTTTTGTCCAGGTATAAAAATACAACCAACTGGAGATGCTCCAGAGTTAACAGGAAATTTCATAGAGGAGCCTGTATGTAAAATTCTGATTTAGAAAGAACTATATTCTTAGCTGCAGGTCAAATATAGGATTTAAGTGGCTTTTTTAAAATGTAAGTTCATCTTGAAGAGCAGTGGATGGAAAGTGTCACCTTCTTGCTCAAAAGACCCTCTTTCTTTTTGTGGTAAAAAACCCAGGCTATTGTAATAGCCTGTAAAGACATCCCACCTGGGCTCTCTTTCTTCTTTCTCTTTTCTTCAAAGATTTCAAGCATGCTTAGAGAGGCTGCTCTCATTTGCATATATAACAAGCAAAATTTAGACAAATGTCATGAAATGGCTTCTGTTTCCTTCATTGAGAAAATTACTTTGATTCCTTTCTGTAAGTGGAAATCTCTCCTTGCCTGAGTTTGCTGTGACTGCCCCTGACTAAGCACTGACAGCAGCAAATGTTGTCTCCCTAGTCCTGCCAAATCAAACCTCTCCCCAACCCCTGCATATGAGAGCCCACACACACTTTCCCTCTCTGCTTACTGCATATGTGCTCTTATTCCTTTGAAAATTAGAATATGACCTTTTTAAAGTGCTTAGTGATAAATGAGTTGAAAGCCAAGGATACTGCTTCATTAGTCCTGACTTTAATAATCCAAGCCTTGTGTGATGGGTCACAGTTGCTTCTGCCGAGTAATTTTTAGGCAGCCAGTGTATTTCCTCATCTCAGAGCTGTTTTAAGAAGAAAATGTCAAAAGTTTGCCGTGAAATAGGTAGAGGAGAATCCTACACTGACGTCAAATTGGGAAATTAAAATGTATTTTCAAATCATAAGCTTTATATATACAGTTTATTTAGTAAAACATGTTCTTTCTCACACATATTTCATATGCAAAATAACATGAAAAGTGCAAAAAAGAAAATTTAACTCATATTGAAAAGGCTGTAAAGGCAGTAACAAATAATGTTTAGAAAACCTATTGTTTTGGAAAGCTTCTCCACTTGCTGCTACGTGAATAAGGACAAAGATGATGACAAAAACCTTTCTTTGCCTCCGAACTCCTCGTGCTCCTCAGCTGTGGTCATAGTTTTAGTACTAACATGCTTTAAAATGTTCACGTATCAGGCCCACCTTTAGATATGTGCAGCTGACTACTTGCACAGTCAATCATGTCTATGGAAATCGACTGACGGCAAACTGTACTTTCAAAACCAGCCCCCTTTCTTTTTAGTTTGCTCCTGACAGAAGGTGATGTCTTTTCACATCTTGAATAAAGGAAATATCTGCTCCAGAATGAAGATTGGATTACCAGCAGTCTTAGATTATTTTTACAGTGGAAATTGATTTCTTGATGTGAAAGTGTTTCTGGCTAAGAGCATGAACAACGCCCAGATAAGAATACAAGAAAAGCTAGGCTTAAATTGTAACAAGGAAACCTTTGGATTAGATTCAGAGCCAGACTTGCAAATGATATTGTGGTGGTGACAATCCAGAACTGCTGACTGAGAAGGGTGCAAGCATACCCAGAAGTGTTTCGGGAAGTGTACAGTGTAGGCTAGAAGGACTTCTCTAAGGAATGAGCTGGATAGAGCTGGTCCAGTCTTTCAGCTGGGAGCGAGGAGAATATCTGTCACTCCCTAATTTTCTGTGAAGCAAGGCTTGCTTTCTTTAATTCCCCTCCTCCAGGAAAGAATGAGCAAACAGGCAGAAGAATTTCTTACATGTGTTATGTTATGTCTTTGGTAGAAATACAGTGATGTAGAAACACAGTTAATCACATTCAGTCTTTCACTAAATGCCGTATTCAAAGGGGTCCTTTTGGTTTTTCACGTACGAAACCAGTTTTAAAATTGCAAGGGAAAACCATGATGATTCCTCAGGGAAGGTGATCATAAATGTTTGTTGCTCAGGAATTGCTGGTACCAAATGTACTCCATGGGGGTTCCATACTGGGTAGCGTGTTCTCCATGGAAGAGTAGGGGCTGCTGTCCCATGTAGCAGCCCTGGCCAGTGTATAATGCTTACAGGGGGGAGGATTCACTGTTACCCCAGGCTGGCCAAGCTGTCCAAAGCAGTGAGCTCCAACAGTGGCCTTCTGTAGGTGGTACAGAAGGAAAGAGCAGAGTCAGAATTCTGGCTGGATACTGCCTTTCAACTGCCAGATACCTTCTAAGTTAGAAAGAAGGTTTTGAATTGTTATTTCTGTATTTGCCTCTGACAACAACTTTCTGATCACATTGGCAAAAGGAAAACTGGTGCAGCTATGACAAAAGCTGATTTTAAGTGCTATTCCCATGATCTAGGTAGTTTTCCTCTGGCAAGCCTTTCACATTTAGTAGATACTGTCAAGGCTAATGCTTGTTTTGGTGTCACTCTGTCACTTTGCTAATGCTGGTTCCTTTTTCCAATATTTTTCTCCTTCATCTTTAAAGGGAAGAAAAATATGGTACAGGTTCACATTCACTGGAAAAACATTGTCCTTGTCCCTCTGGCACCCTCCCTGCCACAACCACGGTGACCCTCCTGCGGTGTCAGGGATAAAGTGGTCAGTGTCCTGTGAGGCAAGGGGGAGCCAAGGAAAAGGTTCTTCCACTGCTGGCAGTGCCATCACCTGGCACAAGGCTTAAAGACGGAACATGGCTCAATAATCTTTCTCAGGAGTGTTTTTTCACGAAATTCTTTTGCAGCAAAATAGTAGAAGATGGCATCCAGGCAGCAGTTCAGGTTGGCAAATAGCATAGACACCTGAATGAAGAGGCTGATGGTTTGTTTCAGGCTGCAGTCCACTATCACGTGCTGTCTCACCAGGCACTGGAGGCAGATCGCCAGGTGGACAGGCGTGAAGCACACCAAAAACACCACAAGGTTGATGATAATTACTCGTAAGGAGCCACTGCCTTCTACCTTCTTTTTGGCTTGGCTTTTGTGATTCAGAAGAATCCAGATGTTTTGAGCAGAGCAGAAAACCATCACTGCAAGGGGGATCAAAAATCCAAATATTTCCACAGAAACAATGAGGGGGACACTCCACGCCTGTTCTGACATGTTGTGAAAGCATGTGAAAGGATCTTTCCTGTGAAAAACATACATTGGGCTGCTGCAAATCCAAGCTACTGCCCAGACAACACAGCAAATCAAGACAGCCCACCTGGGGGATTGGTTAGCTCGACCTTCAAAGGGGTGTCTTATGCAGATGTATCTGTCAACAGTGATGCAGACAATGATGAAGACGCTGACATAGGTGTTGACGAAGTAAAGAGCCTGTATGAAGGAGCACAGGAGCCCAGGGGCTTCTGTAACAGAGTAGTACCACTTCAGCGGCAGCGAGAGAAGCAGCAGAACATCTGCAAGTGCCAGATTGACCATGTAAACTGAGGTTTTGGTCTGGTTCTTCCAAAAGCAGCAGAACACAAAGAGGGCCAGGGCATTGAGAACCAGCCCAAGAATGAAGGTGGGGATGGAAATCCCCAGCTGCAGAGTCTTTGCTAAGCTGTCGACAGCTGTAAAATCACAATCCCCACTGCTGTTGGTCATTTCTCCCCTAAAATGACAGAGAGAGCAGGTTGGAAATGTGTCAGGCTCCTGGTAATGCCTGGACAATCCAGATCAAGATACTTTCAAACACAGTTCTGGACTTTTTCCGTTTTGAGCCAGACCCTTGGTCAGCCTTTGGCTATTGTGGGAAGCGAAATCTCACTTCAAGCACCAAGCTTTCTCTTTCCATTTTGAGTGGCTTCATCTCTTATAAAGGAGTCTGGTTCTCAATGGCAAGTAGTCAACATCCACTGACTACCATGCCCTTTAATATAATCCCACTGACATATTGAAGAGACTGACCCATTCAAACATACATTTTCAAAAGAGTACTGTCTCTCTCTAGTAACTTGTACATCTGTTGCAACTTCCCTAACATGTTTGGTTCTGTTGCTATGCAGAGATTCATTAAATTATGTTTCTATATTAAGGCATGTCAGTTGATAGCTGGGATTTTACTATTGTATCGGTGATTCCCTACATCAGTAGCTTTTGCTGATGTGCTTTTACTAAGCCCACATTTATAAGATATTTTAATTTCATATACTGCTTATATCCAGTGCAGTATTTTAAAAGATCAGATTTTTCATCTAGGTGCAAAAGGAGTAAGAGTGTTTTCTCACTTTTGTTTAACTTTCAGCACTGTTTAAATTTGGGGTTTGGAAGTACTTTAGATTTTAACTGATTATTTTAGATAATCCAGCAAAGATTAGCAAATGCAAGGCATGACATCTTCATAATACAGTTCTTAAGAAAGTATAATTTTTGTGGGATTAAGTGTTATTGCTGTTATTAAAAATATACAAATGCTTTAACAAACTAAGCCTTAAAACTGCTTTTTTATAACCCCTCTAAATCAAAATCAGCAAAAATCCTAATAAAGGAGAAGAAATTGATAGTTAAAGTTCCCAGACCAGCTCAGCCAATCAAATAGCTCAAAAAAAATTTTAGGAGTATGTGAAGATATTTTAAGAATGATTTGATCAAGAGGAGAATCTCTGCTTTGGAGGACAAAAAGTGACAGGTAGCTCTTAAGCAATGCCAAATGGAGCTGAACTTTGGTAGAGAAACCAAAAACGAAATAGTGAAAGATTTTTTGTCTGCATGGCTAAAAAAAATTACAAAGCAGAGAGATAGAGAGATGGAGAACAAGTAGTTCTGTTAAACATTAACTGAGGACATAGCCTTGTGTTTTGCCAAGTCTAGTACCACTGCTTTTCATAGGAATGCTGATATTGTGCTGGAAGTCAGAGGTGGGATGACTTGTGGGAATCAGTGAGTGACAATGGAAATTACTGTGTCTGAACACAGAATGCACTCAGGGCTTGACATTCTCGTATTAGTAAAAAGGTTTATTCCCAGCTCAAACTACAGAAAGAATAGGCAGATAATGCTGAAAGTTCAACTCGGTAATTGTTACGAAGTATGTATGTTATTAGTGTAGCTGGAAAAGGATTAATCTAGTCCATCTGTTGAAGTAAAGACTGTCAAATGTGACTAATGCAATTCTTTAAGTGTTGAGTCTAAGCTTCACACAGATTTTTAAAGAAAACTTCTAAATAAGTCTCTTACCACACCATTATCTTCTTTGATGAAGTATCTGCTTTTTCAAATAAGGGAAAGGCTGAAGATTTTAGCCACTTGCATTTCAGCAAAATACTAGAAACAACTAAATAGCACTAGAAAAAAGAGGGGTTAGAACAAGGGCTGGTAAGTAGGTGGTGAAATGGTCACATGAAAGCTGATGAGGACTACAAACAGAGTGGATGGTGGCTCCTGAGGGGATGCACAAATTCACTGAGACTATTCCTTGGCTGTGTTTCCTGCAGTGAGCCCGTTGGGGAGTGAGGGTGACCTATGGGGAGGTGCTCTTGGTCAGGGTGTGGGTGCAACAGCCACCTGCAGAGAACTGGACTGAGCCACGTGAGCTGGGCTGTCACAGCTCTGTGAACTTAGGAAACAGCAAAAGGAAATCTGGATGTTATCAGTGGATTTATCTGCAAGAAATGAGAACAAAAAGAAAACATTGGTTTGGTCATCAAGATGAGGCTGAATCAGTCCCTTTGAGCCAGCAATGTATGGCAGTCACTTCAAAAATCACGCGTTTGGTTGTGCATGACAGGTGAGAAAAATTACACTAAACCCTGCACTGGTGCCATGTGTACAGGGATTATTGTAGGCAGGGCTGCTGTCACTGGAGGGCAGGACAGGGAAGGGGACATAGAAAATTGTGCTGTTGTGTGAGCATGGGTGTCCTGTGATCAAGAGCATACATCTAGCTGGGGAAAAATCAGATTACATTAAACACTTCATGGAAGTGACAAAACATGTTAATCCAGCGCTTCATGTACTAAAAGTAAATAAATCAGAAAATTGTGCATGATGTCTCTTAGAAGTCTGACATTTGGTTCTACTTCTATCAAATTTCCAGCTCACTGTGTGCTTTTTCTTTTGAATTCATTAGTACCAAAGTACACAGAGCATTACTCCAGAAAATGATTGATTTAAAGAAAATGTCAGCCAGCCTTTAAATTGGTAATTTCAAGTACTCTAATGGAGTGTCTGATTGTCAAAACCATAATGTTTTTTATCATTTTACCCTCTCAAATTCAAATTTCATATCTTGAGTAATCCAAAGGAACTGTTTGCAATCAGACCAGATTAAGTAATATTTTTGCTTGAAATTATTTAAAGTTTCATTTTCATCGACAAATAACCTTGCAGTCATTTAATAAGCATCATCTTCCCTGTGTTATCCAAATTATTAATAAAAGTACTGATACTCATCCTGAAAGATACTGAACTGTACCAGAGACATCTTTCCTGTATGGTAGACACTGATTAGTATCTCAGTTGGTACTCACTAATCATATAGAGGTTTCATACAGATCATGTTTCCTTTGTCTGTCTATGAGAATTTCTTTAGAGATAGTGTGTGAAGCCTGTTTCCTCCTCCTACACCCCATCCCCCAGTGCTGCCAGTTTGTCACAGAGGAAGTCAAATTACTTCTATTTCAGTCATTCTCAGATTAATCTGTGCAGATTTTTACTTACCACTTCTGTGTGCTTGCAAACAGATTCCGTGCTGGGTGATTCCAATGTTTTTTCAAATATTAAAGCCAGGTTTAGTGATCTGCCATTTCCCAACTCTCCCTTTCCACCTTCTTAAGAAACAGGTACCATGTTTGCTCTTTTTCAGTCTTCAGGGGAAAATTTCCCTGTCCTCCACGAGTTTTCTGAAGGAATCTGCTGTGGCTTTAGGATTGTTTCATACAACTTCTAAAAGCCAAAAGATAACATAAAAACCTGTAACTAACAGTACTTGAGAGAGCGTGCCTAGGCTGGTTCAGCCTCTGTGTCATCGCTGCACCATTTGTTCTCAGTTTCTCCTACTGAGGATTTTCCACTTCCTATGAACCAGTTAAAAGTTAATTTGGTTTACCCATAGCAGGAGCTTGTGGTTTAGTGAGCAGGAAAGGTGTGCTGGCCTAGGAAATGAACAGCAAGGTTTTACAGTATTAGCTTCACTAGGTTTTTTACAGCACAGCGGAATCCGTCAATGGTTTCCTCTTTGCAGACTGGATCCGAGTTCATCTGCTCTAGTTGGGATTCACACAAATCTGTGTGGGAGCACAGACTGAGGATGGCAGATTAAGAGTATTCTTACCCATGAAAGCTTCATTAGCAAAAACATCTCTTGTTTACATCTATTTTCTAGAATGTTATTCATGTTAGATACAAGTTATTCTCTTGCTGGATGCACTAGAAAAGAATGAGATGTCTTAGTGCAATGATGAGCGGCAGGTCCCACACCTGTCATATATTTAATCTCTAGCTGAATAGTTTCTTGCCATTTTTTTCTAAATATTTTGATTGCAACAGAATAGATTTATTACTAAAGCAGATACCTTTCTTCTCTTCGTTAAGCAAGACTAGATGTTTTATTGTTTGACTTTGTAAGTAAAAATCCACTAACTAGCTTAAAAATAGTGTCTACAATCAATGCTGATTTCCAATCAATTATTGGAAGAATAAAAGTTAATCATTAAAATATGAATTACTTTACCTGAACCCCAGCAAGCAGAGCGGCAGCATTGCTTCAGTCCAGGTTGTTCTATAGAGCTTACAGACCATGCCTTACAAATATTCTTCTAAGTGGCATAACCAACCACATCCTTCTTTTCTTCTCTTTTTTTTTTTTTCTTTTTTTTTTTGCTGTTTTAAAAAGCACTCTGTGCTTATTTATATAGAGAAGAGAAGGTGGGAAAAGTGTAAAGATTTGAATCCTCAGCTGTTTCCAGCCAGCAGTCAAATTAGGGTGGGGAGCAGTTTGTCTCTGAAATCAGGGGTTTCAGCCCAGTCTTTACCTGCTGTGATGCAGCTGAGAGCTTTTATGAGCTTGTGGCAGCTACCTCCAAATTTCCAATTATTCCTCGACCTGGAGGGGAGATTGCAGGGTGGAAAGTTGTAGGATAGGTTGTAATAAAAATAGTGTTTCTTCCCCCAGTTTCTGCTCTATTTGCATACTGGAGATCAGTAGTTTAGCACTCAGAGGCTTCTGAAAGATACAGCTACTTACACACATGCAGCTGTTTAACTATTTAAAGGGCATGTGCCAGTTTTAGCCAGTTCAGGTGTGCGAGTCATTACTGCGAGTTGGCAAACAAATGTTTATCCATGAGAGGAGTGTGACAGTCACATAGTAACCAAAACACACTTTTCTTTCAATGAGTTTTCAAGGCTTTCCCATCAATAACTTTTTCCTGATAGAATCTGAAGCTCTTCCCCTGCTCTGGGAGGAGTGTGCAATGTACACCTTTTGGAAAGGTAACTGTGCTTGCAGAGCCTGAACGGGAATATGGGGACACACTCACTTCTGTATTCAGGACAGAGAGGACATGGGTGGGACCTAAAGCTGCTCCTCACGTCCTGGTCAGCTGTGGCTTGGTTGGGACAGGCATCAAATGGATGTTTGGGGTTATATAAAATGACATAATGTACTGAGAAAAAGTTAATACCTGTTTGATGACAATGTGATATTCTCATACACTCTAATTTTATCTCCAAGCAACAAAACTAGCAGAAGAATAAGACCTTACACAAAGACTCATCTCTGTGTGTCTTGTGGACACTTCACATGGATGAGAGCAAACCCTCCAGCTGAAGTGTGAAACTCACTTGCTAGTGCTGACAGCCCCTCTTCTGACTTGTGGACTGCCCTTTTGCCTTCCACACTGCAACCCTTTGCAGAAAAATACAGGAGAAAAAAAACAACTCTAAGTGACGTTTTTCAAATTGCGACGTGGCTTTGGAAGTAATTTTGTCTCTCTGCAGAAAAAGTAGCACCAGCATTTGTACCACAGGACTTGGAGAAAACTTGCAATTTTCTTCCTGTCTCGTCTAAAACTGAGATTTGAAAAAAAAAAAAAATAGTAAAAAAGCAGAACCCAAACAAAGTTTGGGTAAACCTCCTAAGAAACTTGCGTGGCAAAGGAATTGAAGACAATATGATTCATAGCATTTGAGAAACACATTATGGAACTGGGAAGTTTCAAGGGCTTTTAGACTTCTGTCTTCTCAGAGCTGTGGGCTCGCTACAAGTCTCAGCAGTAGACTGAAATGAGTCTAGACTCACAAAGAAAACTAAGAGTGCAACTAAATATTAGCAAAAAATCAAATACTCTGCAACTCTGTGTGACTTTTGAACAAGTTTTCCTGTGTCATATTGCAGTTGAAGTGGGCTTGCTTCTTTAATCCTCTCACCACAGGCATAATCCAGACTTAGCTTAAAAATGAATTTTAATACTCTGTGCTGCCTTCATTCCCAGCAGTAGGCTCATTCCTTGTGGCTCTATGAACTTCCCACTTGGTATCACTTGATCCATCAGCGCTGGACAAAAAAATCAGCATTTCTGCACACATCAACCATGTTTGCTAAATTGGCAATTTGCTTGTGGTACATGTAGGCTCATTGCTTGTAGGTGAGTATGCAGTTTGTTGGTGTGCATGTAAGTCATCTTTTTGCAGGTTGGTCTTTTTGGCTTAAATTAGGACAACTTTTATCTAGAACGTGTTTAATGAGGGCAACTTATGAATGACTCAGTCCCAGGCCTGCAGATACATTATTGGCTGAGAAATTAGGGCTTGTTTCTCCCTGTCTTTGGTGATGGGTTTTGTAGATTCTCAGGTGCTACACATGAATATGCTCAACAGGAATTATTTCAGTGAGTCCTTTGTGCCTTTATCAGCCAGCACTGCTGCTTGATAAATGCTGTGTTTCAGGGCCCCAGGTGGCTGCATGGCTCTGAGGTTTTCAATGGGAAGGAGAAGGGCTTTGTTTACTTCAGTTTTTGGGGTTTTTTTTAATTAACCACTAAAATGTGCTGGATGTATCTTGTTTGTGCTGCCTCGAGACAACAATCTTAACAACCCTATCCATTTGCCAATATTGTGTTCCAGATAGCAAACAAATAGTGGCTGAAGGAAACAAAATCAAACTGAGTAACTAAAAGGAAGTGTCTGAGCAAAACAATTATAATGCTTATGGCAAAGATGAGTAAGGTTCTTTGGTTGGTTGTTTGGTTGTATTTTTCAAGGTTGATGAGCTTTCTCCATCTTTTATCTTCTAGGTGCCATAAATGCTGCTCTTGCTACATCAGGCACCACCAGGCAGGACTTGCTGTTTTCAAGGAACCAACATCTGTTTCAGAGGAAACATTCATACTGTGCAAAACCACATTCACTTGCATTACACTGGCATGAATTCTGCTGTTCTTTTTAAGTGGAAAACATATCAAAGCAGTTTTGCAGTCCAGCTTTCACAAATATCTAAATTATGTGTTTGCTTGTATTTAATGGCCAGAAACGAATAAGTCAGGTCTCAAATCCAGGATTAGGATATTCAAGTGCAAATGAATCAAATTTCAAAGGTAGAGTCCAATGTGCCGCTGTGAATGACTGTGTGACTTGTTCTCTCAGACAACTATTAAACATTGTCTTACATAACAAGACTTAATCATCCAGAGCAAAAGGACTCTGGAAAAGACATTGCTCAGTAGAAAGCTGTGAGGTGAGTGAAACACTGCCTTTGTCCTTCTGAAGAGTGCTGGATAAAGTGGGAAAACAGGAAGCTTATCAGCCCTGACCTGAGTCTAAGGTGTCTTCCATGTTGTACTGTGACTGGTTTCTGGTATTTTTGTGTTTTTAAAGGTTTCAAAAACTGGATGGCCAAAGGGAGTTAGGCTAACAAGTTGTCTTGTTATTGAGCAGGCTACCACAGCTTGTTACCCCAAAAGGGATTGGCCTCCTTCTCTTCAGAAGGGAGGTGCTGGGAACTTGATCTAACTCCAGCTGAGCAGCAGAAAAATTCTGGAAAGGAAAACTACTCAAAGAGCTTGTGATGTTGTTACTTACATCACAGGTACTATGACACATCTTTCTGCCTAAAGAACAGGTAAAGAACGAGCTTAATTTTCATTGGTGACTTAGAAATTTTTGTTTGTGCTTGGGCTGGAATACAGTGTTTATCTGGAAGCTTTTTGCTTCACACAAGTGCTCTTTGAGTTGCTCAGCACTCTCTTTCTCATCTTCATAAGCAGTCAAAGCCTGGTGTACAGTGGGCTATCTTAATTGCACAGCTGGGAACTTTGGATGGCTAAGGAGTTGTGTTTTTCTCATGTAGCCAGTTTTTTTGAATTCAGAAGACTGCAAAACTGGAAACTAGAAAACCTGGGAACTGCTGTATTTTATAGGGAACAAGCACATTCAGCCTCTTCAAAATAAGGCAGAGACCTTTAAATACATCCCAGAACAGAGCAAAAAATGTAGTTTTTCTTGGAGCTGGCCACCTATGAGGATAGATTTGTTTCTGACTGCATTTGAGAAACCTTACAAAGGTGTGTCAGGGTAGAATGCTAAGAGGAAAGGGACTGGACAGCCTAGTGAGCAGCCAGTCTCACACTAATATGGTTGGGTGAGCAAAACCATGGGAGCAATATTTTAAAGTACAGAGTATCTTCGGCTGTTTCCTGACTCAGTAAGTTACCATCAGAACACCAAGCATGCAGGGTGCCATACCCACAGTCTTACAGCTGAGCTCAAATTATCTAATTTGCCATAGTTCAGTTTGGTCTTGCACAGCCAAAAAGGTCAGTTAGACCAGGCCAGTGCCAGTCAGGTGCCAGTGAGGACATGTGCTTCCTGGCCAGTCCACTCCTCCTCTGGGCAGGGACAGAATAAGTTTGTGTGTGGCCAAAAACAGTTCTGGTCACAGGAGTGGCAAGAGGCTACAAATTCTTCTTGCATATTTGTAGGAAGGAGCTGCCAGACAAGCTGCAAGCTCAGCTTTAGTGAAACTGGGTAAGAATAGACCCTGCACCCATGTGCTTTGCAGTCTGCTCCACGAGGTTCACCAGCACACCCACCTTGGCCAGCTGAGGGTTTGTGGTTGCTCAGCAGAGCTGGGCTGATGCTGGTGAAGCACCAGCAGCAATTTCCATCCACTAAGTTGCATACAATTCGTAGGGGTTGTTTCCATGGGTCACATACAGATGGTATCTTTTGAGGGGTGCCCGGGAAAGAGAAAAATGAGAGGCTGCTGTGTCGAACTCTTAAAACAGAGAAATACTTTTGTTGAATGGAGATGCCTTGCTCACTGAGCCGTGGCACTTCCAAGGGAAATTGAACATGTGCACAAAGCCAAGGCTTCAAATGAAACCGCCTGCTAATTTCATAATCAACCAGTAAAGGTTGTGAGGACACAAACCCAACACCCGTGCAGTAGACCCCATGGCTGCTAGCTGGCCTCCTGAGCACTCAGTCTTCTGTGGGAGCAGTGAAACAAGATATTTATCTGTTTTACCGTTCCAGTGTCACGTGTGGTTATTGCACACTATTCTTTTTTCTGATACAGGCAGTGATCAGATCAGAGTCATGTAATGCTTGCCCATCTACACCACATAACATAAACATTGATAAATGATATATCTGGATTTTTCTTTTCCATAGAAAAACATTTTCTTCACAGCCTTTGCATTGCATTAGGTAACAAAACACAAATGAAAATTATTCTCTTTGCATTTTCATTCTATGCATTACCTGAGCACTGTTAACTGGACCATTGCTATAAGACAGCAGCCATCCCTGCAGCCTGGCACAGATGGATGCCAGTGCAGGCAGCAGAAGCTGCACTGCACATTTGTGCCTTGCACAGTCATTTCTAAACCTTCCCACAGACAGCCCAGCACAAAGGGGAAGGAGCTGCCTCATCTGCAGGGGTTATGTGCTCTTGATGCTACAGCTTTCTTAAAGACTCATTTCTGTTGAATGGCTTGTTCTGAAAAGGAGCTGACTTGTGTGGACTTGACATTTTTTCCATTTCCTGTAACTTTTCCTCATCCACCTCTCCTCAGTGTAGGGACTGGCTTTTCTGGAAAGAAAGCCTACACACTCAAGCCTACCCACAATGGATAAGAGTCAAATGAAAATCAGAGATTGGCTTAAAAGGAACATCTTCCAGACCTGAGATGTGCCCTGTTTCATTAATGTGTGTCATCTCTGCCCTCGGGATCTTTCCCATTTTAGCTTATGTGCTGCCAGGCACATTTTATTGGTTTTGACCAGTGTGTGTTCAGCTGTGCATCAATAAGGCACCTCTCAAAGCATGTCTCAAAGGAGTGAAGGTTTCTGTTCCAGGGACGTGGCTGTTTGAGCTGCCAGCTGAGGACTGTTTCTCACACTGGTGTTGTCTCACCTGGACGGTGGCACTTAACACACCCATGGCTCTCATGCTTGCTTGGCTTGGTTTTCCTTGTGGCTTCTGCAGCTTATATATAGCATGAATTCCTCCATCATAGCACAGAAAGGTGCAGTTATCAATGCAGACACTCCAGGCTGTGTCCTCTCATCTTGGATCATCTTGGATCTCCGAAGATATGAGAACTGCTGTAAGCCTCATTGCTGACGTAAGAGTGTCCAGACTGGTCCCAGGGCACCAAAGTTCAAACTTGAATCATTAAGTGACTTATCGTGGAGATGCAGTGAGTGCTGCAGGGAAATAGAAAGTGCCCAGGGAGATCTCATCAGATAGACAGGAAAGAAAAGTTTAAGAAAATGCTTGCAGCGATCTCCACATTTACTTCAGAGTCACAGTTCTGAGAGGCTGTCAGTGCTGGTAGAGGAACTGCTTCCCAACAGTGCCATCTTTGGGTAGTTTGTGAGCTAGACAAGAGGCATCAAGGTGGAACTTGACTTTTCCTTTGTTTGATGATATATCTCTCCACATATTAAAAAATATGTGTGTATGTATTTCTGTGCACATCAATATCCTAATGGCTTATTAACAGTAGTTACGTTGCACGTGTGGGTTGCATGCTTACTTATTTTATGAGCTTCCTTTTGCTCTCATCTCTCCTAATGTCTTGGCCAATCCCTTTTTATTTTAGTAAGATAGCCAGCCTTTGAGAGAGAGAGCTCAGTTATAAGCTGCTGAAAATAATGTCCCTTTGTGAAGGCATGGCTTTGTCTATTCTCCTTTGGAAACGGCAGCTGAGAAAACTTCCTTATTCATTCCATTGCAGAAGTGGTCTTTGCCTTGAAGAGAATTGGCCATCCTTGTATCTGGCATCTGAAAGGGACAATAATGGGGCCAAGTTCAATAAGCTGTAGCTTGTTTCTTCTATGCATGTAGGTTATCTGCTCTTTCTGTCTGCATATGATTAGCATTTAAAATATAAGCAATTTGTCTTGGTCTTAAGTTCTTGGATGCTCCAGAAGAGGGAACAGTGTGGGGATGCTGCACTGTGCTGGCTTCCAAGGGAGAAGGCACTCTGGCTTATTTCTCTGAGAATGGGAGTTCATCCTCCTTTGTACACAGACAGGTTGTAGTGTTTGAGCTTAACAGGGACTGATCCTTCCTTCTGATGTTAGTCTAGCTGAGTCAGTATGGCTGTCTTTGTTTTGGCTGCCCAGCATAGCCCAGTGTCTTCACACACAAATTAGAATGACTGCATGGCTTTGGAAACAAAAGCACTGCACTTCATTTATGTATAATCATGCCACTTACATTGACAACCTTCTAGCTTTGCACTTCAAACCAAGTACTAGAGATTTATTTGAAATGCTGGAAAGGTCCCTTCCCTTTAGCACAGGTGCATTCCTATAAATAGCCTGTAGGGGAAAGCCACGTAACATGAAAGGCTTCAAAAAAGCAATTTGCAGGAAGGTGAAAAACCTCAAACAGATGAAAACCTCTCAAATGAACTAAAGTTACAGTGGCAGAAACTATCATGTAATCAGGGGTTTTTTAAAAAAAAAAAAGAAAAAAAGAAAAAAATTGCTAAGGTTTCAGAAAAAAAAATCTTAAGGAACAGAAGTTTTGGCAAGTAACCTTCCCAGGTTACTGAAATATCAGCCTGGGATGACAACTTTTGAATTTCAGTGGACACAACTTCCAAACAACCCAACAATTGTCTGAAGCCCAGAGTGGTCTGGCCTGCCTGCAGAGGTAGGGAGCGTGTGCGTGTCTGTCTCTGTGGCAGCCAGGATGGTCTTCACTTTAAAAATACACTTTTATCACTTTGCATCCAGCTAGAGGCATGTTGGCCTGTGCAAGTGTTCTGCCAATTTGCCCCCTCCCTCCCCTGGTAATGAGGATGGATTTAAGGAACACAGACACCAACTTTAAAGAATAAGTATGTAAGTTTACTGTAGTGCAAAATATTAAAGAATTACCAAAGAAGCAGTGGCTTATGAAAGGATGCATCTAATCATTACTTAGCAATGCATCTAATCATTACTACAAAATGTCCATGGTGATTGAGAGAGAGACACTTCACCAGTTATTCTAAGTACTTACCATAATCCAGACCGCACTTCAGCTGGAGAGGCCCCTGATCACAGACCAAAGAGACAGATAAGAGTTATGTGCTTCTTGCAGAAATGTGTTTTTTATTAAGGTGCAGCCCGGGGTTCAATGGCCAAAAAAAAAAAAAAAAGCCAATGTGAAATGATAAGAAAACAGAAACAGGCTTCATTTCATAACTGGTTTCAGTATCTTCACTTCAAATCTTCCTCACAATGTAGAGTCATTGTTACCAGAGCACTGTCTAAACATGGGGTGAGCATTTAAATGACGCCTTTACCTTTTTGAAACAAAATGCTTTTTCTCCCATGCCCTCATCTTCATGGAAGATCTTTTATCTCTTTTTTATCTGTCTTTTTTTATTATTATTTTTGGTGGGGTTTTTTGTTTGGTTGGTTGGTTTCTTAAAACCAAAACCAGTGGGGAATGCTGTCTGGTTACGATCCCTGTCCCAGGCAGGCAGGTAGTGAGATCCACCTCCCTTTTACTGGGGGAAGACAGAGGGTATCTAGGGCAGAGGTGGTCCTGCTCTGTGCATTCCAGCAGGAAGTGAGCATCTGGATGCAGAGAAGTTCATTGCAGTGCTTCCATTTCCTAGATTGTGCTTCATCTAGCAGGGAAGTTGGTAAAGCATCTGCCTCTACTGAAACCTCCCTCCTGTGACTGAAATAGCTCTAAAGTCCCTGATGAGAGGTTAGAACAGAAGAATGTTACAGAACAAACAAAAATCCCCCCTAAAACCCAAACATGCTTACCTGGAGCAGTGCTGTTGTATATGAGTTCCCTTGTCCCTTCTTACAGAGCTGGGACCACAGCAGGCCATCATCCCTCCAGGAAATCATGCCTTGCTGCTCCCTGCCTGATGAAAATACCATCTGTTCTTCCCAAAGGGACAAAATTCACCACTTGAGTCCAGCCCAGGTAAAAGAGAATAATTCCTGCCATATTTTTTAAGTCACATTGTTTATCATTGCCCAGTTTATTGCACTTTTGATGTTTTTCAAAGTTCTGTTTCTTTAAAAAAATAACACAAGCCAAACCCCCTCCTTCTCTAAAATTGCTAGAACACTGTCAATATGGCCATGTGACTCAGGATGAAAATATGTAACTGCAGTGGCAGAGAGCAAAGATCCCAGTGATGGCAAAGAGCCACGGCTGGTGGGAGGACTCCTCCCAGATGCAGAGTTTGCTCTGCTACCTTGGCTCCTGGCAACAGGGACTGGGAGCCAGCCCCAAGGGCATGTTCAATACCACTCCAATCTGGTGTGGTCAGTTCCCAGAACATGACAGGAAGCAGCCTCCAAATGATAAAATAAAGGACTTAATTCTCCCAATTACTCAGTTGTCATTGAGGGAGTAGAAAGGTATTGGAGCTCACCAGAATAATCGGCAAGGAAAGGAAGTGAGCAGCAATAAAAGATCTACTTTACCATTAAATTATAGCTTAAAAAAGTATCTCTTCCTTCCTGCCCCAAGATCAGTCACTCTGGGCCTTCTGCCTATGCTGGTTAGTGAACAATTATTTGTTGCCACCTCTCTCCTGCAGAACCAGATTAAATCATGCAGTCCCCTTCCTTCTGCAACCAAGGGCTCTTCTCAGGAAAAGTTATTCATGTGTTAATTTAAGCAAGCCATGACATAGCTGCGTCAACACAGAGGAGCTGTGTGACCCACGTGGGGTGTGTGTGATACTGTGGTGGAGACATGATGGCAGAGTGTCTCTGCTGTGGTACTGAGAAAAACTGGTGCTTTGGTCCCTGGTCAGTGCAGTGTGACTTTTGGTGGAACTGTGATGATTCTGGAACCCATTTTTTACAGCAATATAGAGCAAGAATTAGACAAGTAATGTGGGTTGTGGGACCCTTCAAGGGCAAGGCACACACAGATTTGCTCTTGCAAATTTGAGGCTGATATTAGTCAGGCTTGAAGGATCTGCATCAAATTTTTCCTGAACAGGAACAGGCAGCCTGGCTTGAGAACCGAGAGCCAGAAAGGTAGAATTAGAACATGTTCACCTTGGTAGAAAAATGTCAGCAGGCAGAAGCAAAATGGAATTTTGAAGCTAGTAAAACTGCTGGCAGACTGCTGACAAGATTTCTGATGGACAGGGTTGCAGGTGCTGCAGCCTTTTAGCATGTTATGGAATGAGGAGTGCATGATGTCAGATTATTTCTGGCTGGTGCATGCACTGCCCACATGGGACTCGTCATCATCCTCTTAGAGCAACTTGGTGATGTTTCTGAGTCTTCATTCAGAAACTGAGAGATATTGCTTCTGTCTGGATCTAACAACAATGAGCCCCCACAATTTTCACTTCCTTAGAAGTGTCCTCTTTTTCTCTCTTCAACAAAAATATTTTTGAAGTGTGTCACAGGTTTTTTGCACAGCTTTCTCACTTTCCCCCCCACACTTGACATTCAGCTGAACTCTCGTTTTTCAGTCACTTGCCCTGGTTCAGTTCTTGACAGCACAGTTCATTTAAAATGTGACAGCACCAGCAAATGGAAAGCCCCAAGCATGAAATCTGGTGTGAGATGTTACCAGACATCTGTGAGCAAGTACATGAAAGTCAGAGGAAGGTTTGCATGTCTACCTGCACTCTGTGTGTGAGTGTCCTACCTGTGCAGCCGCCTCCAGTGCTGCAGCAGCTCCACTCATGCTTCCAATAGGTCTGTGTTTGTAACAGGTGCATTCAGTGTTTTTGACAGGTGTATCCAGCTCTGCCATCAATTCACAGAATCATAGAATTAATATGATGTAGGACAGGCCAGTGCAAGATATCTGTGCTGCCTGTGTTCTGCAGCTGCTGGGAGGGCAGTGTGGCCTGATGAGAGCAGGATGCCATTGTGCATGTTGGGAGATGCCTGCTCAGCCAGTCTGGGAGGTGTAGTTTCCAGCCCTTTTCGCACCTGTACCCTCAACACTTGGAAAGCACGAGGTTAATGTTTTCCAGAGTTGGCTCCAGAGAAATAGGGAAGTCCGAAAGACAGAGTGTGAAGGTTAAGATGCACATATTCAAAAGCTTGGTGGATGTGGTGAGATGGGTTTTCACAGCAAGGTAAAAGCAAGCCAGGCAAGGCTGCACCCCTTGGATAGTTACAGCCTGTCTGTGCATGGGGTGAGGGTTGTCTGCCTTCCAGGCAATGGTGGCAGAATCAGTATCTTGCAGGCAAGTTCTTGGATCCCCCTTGTCTCCCAGAAGTTACTGAGTCCACCAGAAATGTCTAGTTCTGTAGACCACTGCTGTCTCCTCAAAATTCACTCCTCACAATTCATCCCTTAGCATTTCTCTGTATGATGTGGGAGAACTTGGCCAGCTGGGTTATGAATTTAGGGAGCACTCCTTCTACTAAATCAACCCAAAAGCTCAAAATAGAAGCAAAAAACAGTGAACAAAAAGAGCAGCATAAACCAGTTTTCAAGTTGGGGAGCCAGAGGGTGTTTCTTGGTCCTTGTGCCCCATATTTGAGCCCCAGCACATGTGGATCCTTGACTGCCCTGCCTGCGTGGTGAAGAAGTTTCAGTCCAAAGGATATCACACCTCTTTTCTGAGAGTAAAACATGCTGTCCTGCCTGTTTGCCTTCGGTAACCAGCTGCTCCTGGACAGTCACCAGGAGCAGTGGTGGTGGCCCTGGCTCAGGGCTGATGCAAAAGCTGGTGGTGGCAGTGAGGACCCTCCCTGCACTCTCTGCTCAGCACCACCTTGCACTGGCACAGCCTGACTGTCTCCTGCACAGCCACCCCAAGACTCCCCCAGCTCTAAACCTCAGTAAGCACTGGAGGACTCACAGGTGTACAGAGGCTCTGATCTGAGGTTTCTGTGGTGAGGTAATCTGTCTGTCTTAGGGCAGGCATTCATGGTACGTATTACAAGGTGGCTGCCAGAGGAAGAGGGGTTACTAGACTAGGTGGGTTAACAGTATGTGCTCGAAAATGCTTTGTTTGAAGTTGGCTTTGTCTGTAGTCTGCTTTGTATCTCCTCCACCCTTTTAATTAGCAGTTACTGGAGTTAGAAGTGTTTTTTTCCCTGCCTATCTAAAATAGCAGTTTAGTTTGTGCAGAGCTTTTACCTCTGAAGAGCTCACATCCATGCTGGAGAGGCAGGAGGCACAGAAAAAACGCACTGGAAAGGAGGTAACCTCTCAAATTGCTGTGCTCTCACCCCTATTGGGGAACAGTTTATCAAATTAGGGTCACAAAGGTGCCTGTGTTACTACAGAGATGCAGGAGATGTATGAGCACACGAGGCTGGGAAAGGCAAGATGTGTGCTTGGCTAGGCAGTGCCAAGTCCCTGCCAGGGCCCTGCTGCACCTTGGGCTGAGCCAGGAGGAGATAACCTATCTCTGCAAATACAGTGCCCTTTGTTGCTACTTTGATCTTTTCACAGAAAATGGAAGTGTAGAAAAGGGGAGAAACCAGCCTCCATAAAAGGTCTTCATTTTCAGCCAAAGCCTCTCCTCCTTCCCCATGGTGTAGTGAGCAAAGGAGATATTCTGTTTCAGATTTTGGCAATTACGGAGCCGATAGTCTCATTTCTACCTGAATCTCTGGCAGGCCAGAGATGGTAAGAAGTCTGTATCCCCTTGGGAAGCTGACAGGTTTTTGCTACTGTCCTGTTTAGGTGGCAGGGGCTTTGCTGGGCAGCACAGCACAGCCACTGCCCAGGTGGATGGAAAGCTCTGAGCAACCCTTGTTTGCAGCAGGGGGTCTCCTTGAGATGGTTCCTCCTTTTGGCATGTGCCTTGAGTAGAAGGAGATGGAAAAGCCCAGGTGGGTGTGGGGACTGTAGAGCTTCTTGGGTAGCAGTTGGGTTTGGCACAGCATGTACAGGCAGATGGAAGCCCAGCCTGGGCTGGGAGGTATGAGTGGAGATGTGTGCCGGGTACATCCCATCCTGGGGCACTGTGGTCTGAGGCCTGTTGGTGATTTCACCTTCTTAGCTGTTTGTGGTGCCATGCACTGCTCTGCCTTGGAAAATCCGAGTCTCAGTTGCAGCTTACACGTGCTGCCCCTTGCTTGGACAGCAAGAAGGTGAGCTATCCCTCTAGGGGCAGAGAGCAGAGCAGGTCCTGTATCACCCAATCTCCACCCTTTTCCATTTAACTCCTTAAGAAACTGTATTCTGTGCTAGTGACACTACTTTATTTAGGTTGATTTCTTTATAGCAGCCGCGTTCTTTAGACAGTCCTTTACATTATAAGGTTGAATAGAGTCCTAATACAGAGTCCTTATTCCCACTGCCCTACACACACTGTTTGGATAGTAGTTTTAATGCCATTTGTCTCAAACATTTTTGACATAAAGGTTTTGCTCACTATAAGCAATTGCAATTTCTTCTTTCGTTATATTGCTATGGTGACCATTTTGTAGCTGTTTCATTGCTGTAAGGTTGTCTAAAGCAGGTAAAACTCCCTCTGCTACTGTGATTGTGCATTATTAACTATTAAAACCCAACATGTTTGTTGCTCATAGAAACACCTTCACTTCTTTTTCTGCAGTGGATTCACCCTAAATTTTTTTAATTTTTTCATATTTGGAATAGCCTCTGTTTCTTTGTCACAGCTGCACAAAAACTGATCCAAGGTGGGGATGAGGAACAAAACCCAAACCTTAACCACTGCCTGGATTTGTTTTAGATTTCCTGTAAAAATGAAAGACAGGGGATTTTTGCAGGGGAAAGCTATTATTTTACTCAAATATGGATAAGGCAGAGAAAGGCAATCTAGATCATTACAACAGGATCTGGACTGCTGTGATTGTCTGAATCAGAGCTAATTTCCATGTATCTGAATGTTTCCCATTAGCAGAACGTCCCTCCATTCCACTCTCACAAAAAGGAGGTGCAAAAGCCTGCTACAGAGTCCCAGTTGAATTTGAAAAGAGCAAGTATAAAAGGTGTGCTGGATTTGTTTTGCACTAATCTTTTACCTGTGAGAGCTGAATTTCAGCTTCTTCTTTACTGCCTTCAGATTTGGACTTTGCTAGCTTAGAAGAGGCTTCCTTAAATTCCTTGCTGACAAAGCAGTAACAAACAGCATCCAGGAAGCAGTTTGTGTTTGTGAGGACTGAGACAAAATGAACAGAGTTGTTAATGCTCTGTATTGCAGAGCAGCTGGAGCTGATGGAGTCCATTATAAAGCGAAGGAGATGTCCAAGGAGAAGAGGTAAAAAGCAGATTATGAACACAGCCATGTTTGCAGACAGCCTTCCTGATTAACTTTTTCTTTTGAGAGTTTTCATTCTTCTTTCTTCTGAGTTCTGTGATGACTTGTATGGACCAATAACTCAAGATGAACAGTTGTATGAAAAACTCTACAATAAAGACACCCAGTAAGACCATCGAGGGCATCCTAGAAGTTTTTTCAAAGCAAAGGACTTGTCCTCCATCCTCTAAATTTTTAATGAGAGACATCTCACAGGTGATGAATATCCAAAGAAATCCTGAGGCAAAAGCTCCCTTCAGTGGTGACCTCAGTGCCCTGGCTTTCAAAGTGTACTTCACTGCAAGGTACCCATCTGCTGCTACGATGGTGATGATACCAATGCTCATAAAGCTCATAGCCACCATTCATCTGCCTGCAGGTGCTGGAACTGGAATAATGTTTTAAAAGGCAAGGTGAAGAGCAGCAAGCAGTCAGGAACAGACAAGTTGACCAAGTATCTGCTGGTTTCTGTCCATTTGCCGAGTTTGCAGCAGAACACCCACAGCACCAACACATTCAGCAAAATGCCAAAAACCAAAACTGGGATGTAAACACATAGCTGGACAAGTGGAAAACCGTCATCGACTGTGACATTGCAGCTGCTGAAGTTCATTTTGAGGGTGGTAAAAGGCACAGTTCCTGCAGAAGCAGCTTAAACTTTTTAGAAGTGAGGCTCTGGACTGAATTGGTGGATAATTCTAATTCAAAGATTTCAGGACTTTACCAACCACAAAAACGCAACCATGGAGATGACTGTGCAAAGCTAGCTGTAGGGTACCTAGTAGGAGGAAGAGGAAGAAGAACACCATCCTGATCAGTTTTGGAGGAGAGAAAAGCACAGGTTCTCTCTGGGTACCATCTGGGAAGACTGCTTCTGTACAGAGGCAGGGGAAAGTGCTTGAGCCTCTATTTTTGGTCAGACTTGGATCAGGCAGCAGCAGATATCCTGCAGCTAGGAGTTGTGTGAGCTGATACAAACATCTAATAATGGAAAGGGGAAACATAAACTCAGCTCTCATCCCTTCCATTATAGCAGTCCTCGGTTGAAGCCAGCCAGCATCCCCACAGCTCAAAATGTTCCAGGAGACGCGCAGCAAAAGGACACCTGTCCTCTCCTTCAGTCCTGAGCTGTCTCTGCATCACTTCTCATTAGTGGTAAGAGCAATTATTACTATATCTCATTAATTTTTAGCTGCCATTGAATCGTTTACTCAGAGGCAGCATTTAGTGGTCTGCAGCGAGAATTGGAGTATTAGGTTCTCCTTGCTGCCTTTCAAGGATCATCAAAGTTGTTCTTCATCTCAGAAGGATAACAGCAATCTGCCACAATTCCAAGATAAAAAAACCCCACCAATGACATGGCAAGAAACATGATCAGCAGCCATGTGAGAGATGAGCTATGTATTGTCTAGTGGGTGGTTTTATCACCTCAGATCTAAGGACAGTATTGCTGTTTGCCCTTCTGCTTTGGAGAAGTTAATTCAGAAGCACATTCTTGGTGCAGCTGTTCATGGAGAGAAAAGGCCCAGGGTGTCTGACATACCTTTGAATTTTCCCTGCAAGGGGAACATTGGTCCACGTGTGCAGATTCATGGTGCTCAAAAGTGTCTCCACTGAGTAAAGCATAGGGCAGTGCTGCAGCATCTCTGTGCACATACAGCTGTTGGTTAGCTTTGAAACCACACATCAGAGGACTCCTGCCAGGACACGTGTTCAGAGGTGAGGGAACATGGTACAGCAGAGACCTGTAGTACCTCTGTCCTCTGGACATGAGAAATGAGTTACAATATATATAACTCCTAAGATATAAGAGTAGATCATAACACAAAACAGGGAGATCTACCAAGGGCTGAGACAGCCCTTAAGCATCCAAAACACATTGAATGTGGCCAGTATCAAAATAAACCTTTGGAAATACAGTGCCTCTGGCCCTCCCTTTTTCTCCATCACCATTTTGGTGCCTCTCCATGGCTGGGGAAAGGCAATGCCTTGCAGAGCTCAGATTACCATGTCAGTAAATAGCCAGGAAAAATTACCTGCTAGTTTGGTGCCCTTGGAGAGAGTGTTCCTCCAGACCAGCTGTGATGTGCCATGCAGTCAAGGGGAGCAGTGCTTCTCCCACATGAACAGCCACGAGTCCTGTGATAACCCATTTCTGGTGGCTGTGGCAGCAGCAGTGCTGGCCGAGGGAGTACCCCCGCCCCTCCTGAACACAGTTCCCCAGTGCTTTGCTTCCTCTCACCATTTCTATGTCCTGTCCCACCTCCTGTTGACCAAGGAGCCAGCAATAGCCCTGCTCTGAGGTGAAATGTCTGCCGTACACCCCTGCCGAAGTTCCGACAGGGATAGAATGGCTTTGGGTTTTCCCTTGTTTATACTTTCCATTGGCTGACGTTTCACTGGGCAAAGCCCACTGACCTTCCTCAACCAACAGACTGTGCACATTTCTTGTAGGGGACCGATTGCCCTGTCAGGTCCTGAGGTCTCCTCTCTGCTTTCCAGACTGCCGCTCCTGCTGGGACTGGAGCAGGGAGTGGCCCCTGCTGTCACACTCCTGAGCCCCAGCACAGAGTAACCACTACAGTTCCAGTCCCAAAGCTGTCAAGAGGTGAGAGCTGTGGTTCTCAGGTAGGTTTTTGATTATTATAAAGGGGTTTCACTCTGAATCACAGTAATACTCTTCTATAGTTCCCATCAGCCAGAAGTTTTCTGAGAAAACATGACACTGTGAACCTTTGGCCTGCTGACTTTGTGGCTGCCCTGAGGCTGCAGGTGCCTGCTGGCCAGGGACTGCTCTTTCATGGCCCATTGCATTCACCAGAACACATCAGGGTTGTGATAATAAGTTTAGAGGTCTTGATATTAGTTCCTTGAATTTCTGTTTTAGGCAAACATATTTCCCCTTCCCAATTTCCAGGTCATCTTAGAGAAGCTTCGGGAGTATTTCTGCATTGTCTGTCTCTGCAGCACAAGCCAACCTTTGAGAATGATTCCTTGCCAGTGTACAGAGTTCTCCTCAGTTCTTCTCGGAAGTACAGTGTACTGACTTTTTTGTGGCTCCTTATAAGTAGTTACTGACATATACTAGTACACCGAGCTCCTTGATCCCCAGCCATCGTTTTCATGTCATGGTCCTTGATAGTACTTTAGTTTTCAAAGTCATCCAGCTTCTGGGTTGTGATAGTTTCACCACTATACAGAAAACTTTGCATCATCCTCAAGATGCCCATACGGGCCATCCACTTAGAGCTGGATTCAGTGATCCCATGTGAGTCCTTTCCAACTCAGAATATTCTGTGGTTCTGTGAAGTGTTGTCTTTGCCAAGGCAATCACTAGCAGTATAAACCATGAGCAGTCATAATGAAGCCTAGAGAAGCTGTCCAGTGTGATGCTTCCCATGCACACCTTGGTGCTGTGGTCACCAGACAAGGGTCTCCCTTCAGCCTAGTGAGGTTGCAAGAGATGGACAAGCTGTGCCCCAGTCATGAAACAGATGCCTGTCATCAGCAGGTTCACCAGGATATGTCAAAGCAAATTCAACACCAGCTGCCAGAAGTCAAAACTAGGAAAAATGTTACCTATGGAGAACTTACATGTCTCATGGTGAGGCTCTTGAGTCTCTCTCTGATTGCTGGACACCACTACATCAGGTTCCCCATGCTTCTCTTCTCTCCACCTCGTTTCCCCATCAGCCACACTCTTAGGCTGCTTTTTTCCATCCAGTCACATGTTTTATCACCCCTGCCATGGACCAATGATGCTCCCTTGGTATTTTGCTTTATTTCTGCAGTTCTCAAGCTGTCTCAGCACTGCAAGTGCTGTCACCGTGTGGCACAGTGTAAGTGACACTCCTGCTGTGCTTTCACTTCCTCACTGGCAGGGTCTACAGCACCACCAAGTGCCTGTACAGAGAGCACTGCTGTTCACAAAGCGCCCCAAAGGGCCTTTTACTGGCCCTGTGTACAACATTGTGCCTAGAAAAATTATTTTCTTAACGAAGTGGGTCGAAATATCCCTGTAAGGGAATATTTCCCCACTTTAGTTTTGCCTTTCTATTTGTTCCCTAACATTTAATATTTGAGATGTGTTGTGAAGCTGCACTTTTTTCGGATCTGAGCATAGTAGTGCTGTCACTGGCCAGAGCCTTCCATTTCTTCCCCAGTCCCAGGAAAGGCACTGTGTTTGGTGGTTTTTACCCCAGTTCTATTTTGACTGACTTTGCCTTGCTGCTGTTGTGAGATTCCATTCCTTTAAATTTTTTTACTTCTCTGGTTCCTCATCCGTACTGGAAGTTGTGATAATCAGGTAGTTTTCAGGGCGCATCTGGACAATTATTTTGGTTTTATCAACAGCAGTACTGGGTGATCTCACTTCTTTGTTGTAGCCTAGGAACTGATAACTCATCTATTACATTTATTGGAGCACTCAGGGAGCTAAAAGTTTTGTCCGGACTGAAGGAGGATGTCAGAAACCCGTCATAAACTTGACATATAAGCAATTTTTATACCTCTTCAGGGAATCAGAAAGTTCCTTGCTCATTTTTGGGCTGCACTGTTAAATAACCTGTTGTGAGGCAGCTCTTACACTATAGTAACTAAGTCTTCTCTCACAATCTCCAGTATAGGTTTTGCATTAATAATACTCCTGTGTATAATGGTAATAAGTGAATAGTGACTTTAAAAGGCAGAAGGAGGGCCAAAGAGTGTGCAGCAATTAAATTTGTCACATACACAAATGACCCTTTTGCTCTGCTTGCAGTGAAACACCAATAATGCCAGAACATTAAATAATACACCAAAGATGAAAATTGTGACATAAATTATCAGCTGAATGACCTGAGTAGTTTCATTCATTTTTATGCCACAGTTGCTCACTGCAGCTTCCATCCTGTTGGGCCACCTGCCAAAGTATTGACACAAAGCACGTAGATCTAACTTTGGATGGGGGATAATTTCTGTGATGGGAATAGTAATTTCCTGTGGGCAATGTCTGGATAGAGGTTTCAGACTGTAGTTTGCAGAAAGAAAAAGGTGACAGTCTTCTGTAGGGAAAATAATTGTTAGTTGTCACTAAGAAAGTTAATGGTCTCTAGGTTTAAATGAGCAGAATATGGGTTTGCAGTCCATGGAGGAAATTTTTTAGAGGTTTATTAGTCAGAAGACACTGAAAGTGAGCGACAATGAAGCCAACCAAAATCACCAGGAGGTGCCTGAAGCTGTGATACAATGATACAAGACTCTATTCAGAGCTGGAGTCAAGTCACTGAGGACAGAAGGGCAAAATTCAAGTTAATATCAGACCCTTTGGTGGGGGTTGCTCTGTATGCCTATACCTACAGTGATTGCACATACTGTAGGTGGTTCCATTCCCTCTGCCTCAAAACCTCAGCAGCAGAGTGGCACTTAACATCTCTCATGTGCTACACCTTGTTTATGCCATGACTTGATCTGTGTGTGGCTGTGACTCTTGCCTTGCATTTGTCTTGGACCTCATACAGGTGGGGAACATAGAAGAAAATTCTGGAAATTCCTTGGCTGCAAAATAATAGCAAAATGCATCCAAACAGCAGTTACAATTTGCTAAGCACGCAGAGATCTTAAAAGAAGTGTTAACTGCTGACACCAGAGAAGCAGCTCCAGTAACCTCCACTGCAAACCGCACAAGCATTGCAATGTAGAAAGGTGAGAAACATACAGTGAACACACACAAATTCACAGAAACAATGTGCACGGCCTTCTGGATTAATTTTGTCTCATGAGGGCTTGTGGCCATGTTCTTTTTGAGACATCTGATGACTTGTACGGAGCAAAAAATCACAATCCCTAAGGGAATAAAATATCCAAAGATACTAGTGAATAAAGATAAATAACTAGGTTCAAGAGATTCCCTCCGAAAGCAGAATTTTTCCCACCTATTGCTAAGTTTTGGATGGATATTGGAATAAATTATGAGCATTATCCAAAGAAAGCCACAGATAGAAGCTGATTTCAGCGGCGATCGAAAAACCTTTGCTTTTAGAGGGAACTTGATTGCAATGTATCGATCAATTGCAATCAGGGTGATGATGAGGATGCTCATAGGCATATTTGTAAAATAGATGTTGCGTATGGCAGTACACAGCTGGTCTGCGGGATGCTTGTACCTGGTGAAATATATCATGAAAGGCAGGGTAAAGAGCAGGAAACTATCCGCGCTGATCAGGTTGATCATGTACACCTTGGTCTCTGTCCACCCCTTGAGTTTGCAGCAGAAGACCCAGAAGGCAATTGCGTTCAGTGGGATCCCGAAACCGAGCACTGGGATGTAGACAATCAGCTGAAATAGTGCAATGCCATCATGCAGCGTGTTATTTTCAGTGCTGTTGTTCATGCTGGGCCGTCTCTGCAAGGGAAGAGTGCAGGCATGAGGCTGAGTTCTGGTTGGGTTCAGTGGCTCATCAGCACCATCAGACCCCCAGCCATCAAAGTTACACTGTCACTCGCTGCCAGACAACAAAAACACATAGAAAACCCTCTTGCAGCTATTGGGTGGTTAAGCCTGCCTTACCTTCTCTCCAGGCCTTGGTAACAGCCAAGAGTCTGCAAAGCAGAAGGATAATTTTTGTTGTCCCTTATCATTGCTGCTGCTGTAGTTATCAGAGAGCCACTGCCTATAGGGCAGCCCACAGCAGAGCTGGGCAACATTTCCCTTTTGCCCTCTGAGACCCTTGCTTTGATACTGGAGCCACCCCATAGG
This sequence comes from Platyrinchus mystaceus, assembly GCA_035041135.1. Classification (NCBI taxonomy): domain Eukaryota; kingdom Metazoa; phylum Chordata; class Aves; order Passeriformes; family Tyrannidae; genus Platyrinchus; species Platyrinchus mystaceus. Next base: position 24,413,681 of record JAWWLV010000011.1, on the reverse strand, counting down.
TTTGCTCTGGGCCTTGCCAGGCCCGAGAACCTCCTCAGGACTTGAACCCTTCCAGCCATGGGGTAGCTCAGCTGGCTTTACTCCCAGGGGCAGGCTGCTCAGCGGGTCAGGCTGCCCCCAGGCTCGAATCCACTCCTCTCTCTGCAGGGTGCTGGGGAGGAACAGCTCAGAGTGGGTACCACCAGCCCTAGCAGATAAGAGGTCTCAAGAGAAAGAAGAGGAAGTGAGAACATGTGTCTGATCTTTGCCTTCAAAGGTAGGAAGCCAAATTCTGCTAGAGCAGAAAACACAAATCCACAAACTTAGACTATCTTCTAGTACTCCTTTAAATATTTTAGGGCATCCAATACCAGCAAGGACGATGAATCAGGTTTTGCCTGCAGCTCATAAGAGAAGTGTTTACAAAGAGGCTGGCATGAAAAACACCCAGATTCCTACAATCTCTTACAAAGACATTGCCTTATAAGTCAGCAGCTTGTAAACATTAACACGAAAACTGAAGTGAAACTGTCTGATTGCATGAAGTAAGTGAACCGTTTTTAGTGTCCAAGATTGGGAGACAGATCTGGCAACCACAGAGGAAAGCACAGAACCTGCCCTAGTGGCAGAACTGGCATGGCATTGCTGAACCACTGGGATACAGTAATTTTTAGAATGGAATTTACAGAGCAGCTAACATACAGCCATTGTCCTGGTGCTCTTGGGCTTTCAGTCACACAGGTTCTTGGCTGCACTGTGGTTACAGTGGCTGCCCTGTAGCTGTTCCCTGTCAGCCTGTTGTGGTCACCTCGCAGTGAAAAAACCACTCTCTGCATGCATACCACTACCCTGAGGAGCAGCTGATCCCACTGGGCTGCACAACCCAGCTCCATCCCATCCCCCATATAAGCACAGAGCCCATGGTATTTCCCAAGGGGGTGTGCCAGAGGCCCCCACACTCATGGAAGAGGCATGGTTAGAGGCACTGGTGTGAAACCGCAGCAAGGGATGAAAACCCCCCCCGAATGGAACATGTAGCTGCAAAACAGTGAGGCATAACAGCCTCCTGTGAAAGCAGGAGGAAGTCAGGGCTCCTGTGTTCAGCTGAGGACTGATCCATGTTCACAAGCTGGAGCCATGGCTAGAGGTGAGACAGCACACCCTAGAGCGCTGAGCAGAGCACACTGCCACACACTGGTGTGGGGAGAATTAAAAGCCATTACCTGCTTCCTGTGAGGCCGTTAGCTGGGTTTGTTTAGTCCAGAGAAATCTTGCAGGGTAAATGCAGAGAAGGCGATCTGTGGGTGCCACAGGTGTTGGTGCAGGACACAGTTGTCCCGGAGCCCGCTGTGACAGTTCAGCAGCCTTGAAATTCGTCAATAAACTCCAATGCACTAAAGGTTCTTCCTTGTCGCCTTTCAGGCTGACGGAATCTCTGGTGATCTCTGTAGTTCCGCTTCCCAGAAGGTCAGTGCTTCAACGTCAGTTTTTCTACCCAAAGTGCCCTCTGCCTCATCCCCTCACAAAAACCAGCAATTAAAATTTAATATTTTCAGTCAAGAGAAAGCAATTTCTGAAGTAAAATCCATAATGGTTGGAAATTGCCCTTCTGGCAGCAGAAGGTTCCCCAAGGAGCCCAGCAGCCTGTGCAGCCTCTGGTGTGGTTGCAGGCAGGCAGCATTGTGGGGACAATAACTTTCCTGAGGGGTCACAGCAGTCATTGTGCACCCTGTGACATCAAGCCCAGGGAACAGGGACCCAGCCTACTGCTATTTGGTGTCTTTACAAGTAAGGTGATGGATTCTATGGGCTTGCTTGACTTCTCTGCCTCAGGCAGGTTGTGACACTGTCCATCAGCATCACTAGGAGCCTTTACAAAGATGGTTAAGAGCTTGCCCCAGCCATATTTTATAGAAATTTGGGTGGATTTTGCTGTCCACTGGCTACAGCAGTTGCAGTCCCATCTGTGTGAGCCAGCTGACAGGCTCTGTCTATCTCAGGATTTGTCCCATTAATTAATGTCTCTGGAGATCACGGTCTCAAAGGTGACAGCAGCAGATTGACCATGAGCTCTGGGCTCGGATGTGGAAGGTCACAAGGGAAGATGCATAAATGGGCAGGAAACACTCCTCCACACTGTCTCATGGAACACTCTGAGCAGTGCTGGTGCAGAGTTCGGGGCCATTTTGGATATTTTTTAGTCTTTAGAAAGAAAAAAAGCCCAATTCTGGGAGCCTTTGTATATCAGAGAGAGTTAATGCACTCCCTATCACCCCTGACTCTCCAAGGCTACTGACTCACAGAAAAATGCATTTCTCGGATGAAAATGTCAGGGGTGTCCATGTGGACAGGCTGTGGAAACCCAGCCCCAGCTGGGTTCATCTGGGGGGGTGATACTCTGACCCTGAGGTGCAGTTGGGAGGGGAACCATCCTGGTGCCAAAACATAAAACCAGAGAACAGCAATGCATGGGTGGCAAATATTTAAGCAGTGATAAAAGGGCTTCCCCATGGGTGGGAGCAACAGCCCCTCAGGGATGGCTGCTCTAAGGAAGTGTCTCTGTGCCAAGGCTCAGCAGTGCAGCAAGAGGGGAGCCAGCAGGAGGACTCAGTTCTAAAATCTGGACCTTGTGCCTTTATGCAATGGACAATTCTTGCTTTCACTCTGTCTTCCCTCACATGTGTTCAACCTGTGCAGTTGAAGAGGAAGTAGTGTATGACGGTGTGGTGTTATGTGCAACAATGCAGTGGAAACCTTTAAAGCACAGTGCTTTTCCTCCAGGTGAGGAACACATCCTACATCTTATGTCTTTTCAGCTTTTGCCTCGTAATCCCCTTTGTTATCATTGTTTATTCATATGGGAAGCTGCTTTTTGCTGTAAGGCAGGTAAGTCGATTCCTCATCTGCATTTTTACTTTGACCCTAAACCAAGCAGAAAACAGTGATTACCATTTTCCACCTTTAAACTCCTCTGCTGTCAGATATGCTGCCACCCTTGGAAACTGTCTTTCTGACAGGCTCCAGTCTACCAGGGCTTTAAAAGTCACATTCAAGTGTGAACAGGTGGAGGTCTCTATGAGAAATGGCATATGAGGGAACTTTACCAGGCCACTCAAGACCACTGAATTAGCCCTAACTAAAACTAGGAAAGATTACCTACCTTGAACGGCTTGGTCCTAGGATTTAAATTTGCAGAAAATCTATTAAGAGGTGAGCATCATCAGCAGGTCCAGAGGGTCTATGATCAGCAGAGGGTGTGGGAGCAGAGATTTCTATAGCTCAGTGCTTCTCTGAAAGCATAAAAATGAACTCTGCAAAAAAGGCTGCTAAAAAATATAGTCATATATAATCCAGCTGCTGGCAGAATCAGGCAAAGAAGGAAGATGGAGTTTAGCAAATACAAAGCCTAAGGCAGTCCCGTGGCATGAGGTTTTCCCCTTGCACACAGAGCAAAGCCAATCCATAAATGACAATGAGCATTTTTTCCAAAGATAAGGGATATTTGCTTTTAATGTTGCTAACCCACCCAGTGCAATGTTTAGTACTGGACAGTGTCAGGTCAGCACCATCAAGCAGCTGGAAATGCTGATGCAGAGGTATTTCTTCTCTTGTGAAGAGCATCTGCCTTCAGCTGTGAGTCCTGGGGAGCGAGGTACAATCACTGTCTGCTCATGGCACAGCAACACTGGGAGAGACCCACGAGAGTGGCAGACCCATGTTGAGGACCAGTCTGTGGAAAGGCAAGGACCAGGCAGCTCAGGCTGGATCATTCCAGCACAAACGGATCATTCACCATCCTACACAGCTCCACACTGAGCCCTGTACCCAGGAGTCCAGCCCAGGATGGGGGCCAGCTCTGTCAGTGCTTCCAGATCTGGCTTTGGTTCACCTCATGCAACAAGCGACTGAGAGATAAGAGGGAATTAGATAAAAATCACTCTGTGAGCAACATTTGCATATATAAATATTTAATTTAAGCTTATTATTCCTCAGGAATTTGGGGCAGTATTAAATCAGTGGAGATGTTTAAATTAATCTTCATACTTCCCCAGCCCGTTGCCTTGTTCCAAAGACCTTTTGTTCCCCATGAAAGCCAGCTCAGTCCTCTTTGGCCACCCTTTGCTGGGAACAGCTGCTGCTCCTGCACCACCATGGACCAGCACCCTGAGTGAAGGCAGGGGCTGGCTCCCATGAACTTTAGTGTTCTTTCCATCTTTTAAAGCTAAAAGTACTGTTTTAGAGGTGCTGCTTCTTGCAAGGTATTCACACCACCTGGGGCTGGAACAGATAGTGCTTGCAAAAGCTCTTCCTCTCCAAAGCTCCTCCACAGGCAAGAAACAGCAAGAAAACCTGGTTCCCTGTGGGAAGATTGTGCAGTCAAATACATCAGAGTTACCTGGACAAGCTCCTGGCTCTGCCCTCTCCAGTGCAAACAGAACCTCTATTTCTGTTAAAGCTGCACCTGGGTGGGAGCAGTGAAGTAAGTTTTCATGTTAAATACTCTTCCCACTGATGTATCCATCATATTGTCATACGTTTTCTTTTTTAAAGAAAACAAAAAAAATCCTGCTTTGAATTTTTTCTCTTTACCACTGTGAAAGAAAGGTGCTGAGCAATGGAAGGGGGAAGAGAGCCACACAAAAAAGGATTAGCTGATAGCCCCACATTCCAAATACAACTTGGGCTGAGGAAACTGGGGGAAAACAGCACCGTTTTCCAGCAATACCCTTCCACTGGCAGGAAGGGGAAAGGGTAATTACAGTGGTCCTTCAGCATTAATCCAGACAATGTGAATGCTGCTGCAGTGCTTAGCTGAAATAAACTGAGACTGAACTAGGGATATAAGACAAACACATTCACAAAGGCAGGGAGCATGACAGCATAAGCACTGAAACATCTCATGTGCCAGGTGAGAGAAATTGGTCTTGAGACCGCAGAGCCCAGAGGAGTCTGCAGAAACCCTGCAGGCCAAGGTATCGAAGAGGGCAGTCACATTTAGAAATGAGATCAATCCCACCCAGCACAGGATAACCAAAGAATTGGCTTTCTTTTCCTCTTTTGACCTCAATCCCAGTGAAAATGCAACTGTGGGATGTTTTTGTATTTCCCCACTCGAACGGTAGCAGGAGCTCTGCCCATTTGAGATGCTCAACGTGGTTCATCATTTGAGCTTCTCATATTTAGTTCCTCTCAGATGCAGGATTTTTCTAGTTGAAAACAAAGCAGCTGTGACATATTTTTTTTCCTTGAAGCTCAAATATTTTTCCACAGGTGCTTCCAAAATGAAGTGGAGTGTTCAGGGACATGCAGTAAGGGAAGGAGCAGCTGTGCCCCCCTGGCTGAGCTCCACTGCCCTTCTCTTCAGGGACCACATTCTCCTCCTGCACTGGCTCTTCCTGGTACTCTGCTACATATCACAGATAACATTTGAGATCTCCCCTTCCACTCTCAGTGAGAACAACATATCATCACCACAGTTATTACCAAATAAGCGTCAATGAAAGAAGGAGGGGAACCAAACCAGTGTGCTTGGTTCAGTAGTGCTGAAATGCTTTAAGAGTCATTCTCACTGACAGATGAGTTACACAGATTAATAACTCCAAAGGACGTGCTTCCTTCTCATTGTGACATTTCCTGCTTTACACAGTAAGCCCCCAAGCCTGGAATCACACAAGCACTGTGAACAGAGAACTCAACTGGAGAAGGATAAGGCAACGCTTAGAACCCAGCCACCTCCCAGCAGCGCTGCATCTTGCCTGCACTCTGTACTCCAGCTTTTGCAAAAAACAACCAGGATAAATTAGTTAAATATTCTGATAATTGAAATTAAAAATTAACCCCTTTTAGTGATTACAGCCCTCTGTGTTTATAACAGCAAGTGAGAAACTAAATTTAGATTAAGATCTTAATCTTAAATCATGTGGTCCACCCTTATGAGGACAGAGGTGGGTATGAGAGAATACTGTCAGCACTTCAAAGGCATATCTGAGCTATAGAGCTCTCTCTTGCACAGCACAAGGCCCTAACTGTTATTCATTTATCACCTTCCAAGCCCTCTCAGAAATGAAAAGTTGGAAATTGATTTCTTCTTCTCTCTCTCCTCTCACCTCCCTAAGCTTTGGCAGAAATTTGTGTTAATACTGGAAACTTCAGCTTCCAGAAAGTCCCCAGTAATTGCAGGGCCAGGTCCTCTGTCTGCACAGGAATGGTCCCAACGTGGGCTGTGGGATCTCCTCCCAGTGGGACACAGCCCGAGACACCTTCCCTTGCTTACAGCCAGCTGCAAGTGCTTCTGGCCAAATTTCCACAGTATCATTCTTGTTAATACACTTAGCATGGGAGAGTTTCCACAGCCTTCATTTATGGGAGAAAAAAGAGATGATTTGCAGAGGCAAATCTTCCCCAGACTCTTAGTGCTGGACAGCACCAGGAGCGCAGCCCAGGGGTCAGAAGTTTTGTTTGGACCCACCAAAAGCGAGCTGCTGGTGTCCCAGCAGGAAGGGACAGGCAAACTTGAGATATTTGGGTGTAAACCTAACTAATTAAGGTATATGAACACGTTTGGGATTGAAGTTTATGCATAAGCAGCAGTGGGATTTGGAGCACAAGACTTTTTGCACATCAGGAATGGCTACAACAATTGTCATCTGGATCCCTTTGCCTGTAGCACAGCCAACTGAGGTGGAAACCTCCACAGCACTTCAAAGGCAATGAGATGCTCAGAGCAGCCCAAACTGTGCATGAGTAAGAGAGAACAAAAGGTAAAGTAGCATAGGAAAAATGTAGGGAAAAAGGAAATGTTTGGCTGGAAAAATAGATAATTTATGTGGACTGTTATCAAGCTCCTATAACAAAAATGTAGTCATCTGACTGAAGATTTCTTTGTGTTTTCACATGCCTTCAGAAGAGAGGGGGCCTTTCACAGCTGCATAATTTACAGACATTCACTCTTGAATCTCTACTTGGGCAAGAAGTGGGCACAGGACAGTGTAGGTGAGCCCAGAAACCTTGAGCAGACAAAGCAGAGCACCTCCTAAGTGAAGTCCAACTCGAGGCTCAGCTCCCTCAGGCTTACATCTCTGCTGCAAAAGAAGCATAGAATTCAGGTACAAATTATTGAGTGGTTTGAGGCAAAAGCAATTTCTTACAGATGTTTTTTTCCTCCATGTGCATAAGGTGTTCCATTGCCCACAAAAATACACTTAGTCCCAGGCAAGAAACCAAGCACCAAGAATGCTGTGGTCATGGAATAAATATGCAACTGCTACTGCAAAGGTCTCCACAGCCTTCTGCTGGCGGACAAGCTTGCTTCCATCCTGGAAATCCTGAGAAAGGATTCCCAGCCCTGACAATAATTGTGGGGGTTTGGCCCTTGAAACTAATACCCAGTATTTTAAATCAGTTTCCAGCTCTGCTCCCCACCAGTAGCTCAGTTTTCTGGATGTGCAGCCAGAGCTCTGCTGCCATTGCAGAAAAGGTTGCTGTATTTTCTGTGACTTTTGGAGGACTGACAAACCCTTTTCATTTCACACCTTCTACAAGAAATCATCAAGCCCCCTCCCCTCATCCCCCAGAACTACCATGGAGAAATATATGCATAGGAAAATTAGGGGGGGCTTCATAATTGTCCTCTTGCATATAGGAAAGACCTGGACCCCAACCAGCCAGGACCATGCTTGGTTGGTGTTGCACAAGAGAAAAGGTTTGTCTTTGACTCAGATTTAGGTTGTCCTTATCAGTGATAGTGCTCAGCCTCCTGAAATGTTACCTTACTAGTGCAGGTAAGCAGCACACTGTGAAATCTGGGAGGCAGGAGTTTCCAAATGACAAGCCAACAGTGTTGCTGCTTTTTGCCTCAAGTCATTTTAAGTCCTGTCTCCAGCTCTGCTCTTCCCCATCTCTCCCTGTGCTGTGCTGCAGACTGATTGTCTGGGTTCAAGGCTGTTTCATCAGTGTAAAATCTGTTCTGTGGAGTAAAAGCCCAAGGTCTGCCAGGAGCAGAGCACTCCTCCCATGGACAAGCATAAAAATAGACACATAACACAGAGCTGGCAACTTGCTGTTGCCACTCACTGTTTTTTTCATGGCAAGACACAGAATGGATGGGATTTTTAAGGAAGCCTTTGTGACGTTGTCAATGCAGGTACCGTGTTTCTAGCTTTTAGGATTGCAGTGAGAAGCTTTTAAGCCTAATTCAGAGGCCCAAATGTTAGGAGAGCTAGAAAAACTTTCTTAAAAATAAAATCTAACTTGTTCTTGCAACATTTCTGGATGGAATCATCAGCCGATAATTTCCTTGATAAACATCTGTATTTCCTCTCCAGCCAAAACCTTTTTTTTGTTATTAGGAGAGACCATGAAATAATGTTAAGCCAGGACTGTATGACTGCCCACTGTTTCTAAACTTCACGGAAATTCTCAATAATCATAGCATCATAGAATGGGTTGGAAGGAATGTTAAAGATAATCTTGTTTGAAACCCAGAGGGTCGAAGGTTTCCCCTGAAACGTACTTACTGCAAACCCTCTCTCTCTGTTTATCAGTTCCTAAAATTAGGGCACACACTGATGTGCAGGGACCAGGAGGAATTTCACATCCACTTTAGAAGAAATTATATTGAACTTTAATGTACAGGCAATGCAACTGAATTGCAAGTTCATGAGGTTATAGTCTGGTTCTCCTGTATATATTCAAGCAACTGCAGTCATGAATTTGCCAGGGCAGAGTGTAACTGGGTGTGTCTGATAGCTCTTGGGTTCTTTTGTGATGAACAGGCTGAAGATGTTCAGCTGCTGCCACAGCTCAGGGGTGTCTGTGCTGCCCAGTTTGTCCCTGCTTTGCTCACATAAGCCAGGGGCTCAGCTGGTGTGCTTAGGCTGGTACATACCCAGTTTGGTTGATTACTTTTTTCCCCTCTCTCTCCCTTATTCACACATTTCTCAAGGATCATCTTCCTAGTCCCATGAGAGTTCTCCAGTGTCAGTTTTCCAAGCTCTAAATACTAGGTGGTTTCACAAAAAAACCAAGGAAAACATAGTCAGTCACTCAGATGAGATTCAGATAATCCTGGAGATTCAGGAATCCATGGCTAAACCTCCCTGGTGGCCATGGGTATATTCAGCTGTGCTCTCTAGTCCTGGATGTTAGAGAGCAGTTTCCATATCCATTGCTTAAAATGCATATTTTACTTTTCTAGCAATGTGATGACTCTGTTATTTCTGCACAGGGTCAGCAATATCAACCCAGGAATTTGCTGTGTCCACAGTGACCTCTCTTTAAACCTGTCCTTATTGTTTGTTGCATTAGTTGCTCATCCATTTTCTTATGTCCACGACAGCCAGTGCCACACCACACAAACACTATTTGTGACCATCTGTGCTCCTACAGTAGGACGATTGTAAGTTCCCAATTATGGTCAGTGAAATAAAAAAAAAAAGGCAAATTAATCACTTCTGTGGGATTAGTCACCATCTAGAGGTGCTTTTCTGCAGTAGAAAGCATAAAGTAACTTAGCTAGTACATGATACATCTCAGCACTCTGTCCTTCTCCTGTGTTCATGGCCATCTGCACCATGGATCCTGTCTAATAGCAGAAGATAATACACAGCACAGACACATCATGCTTTAGAATGTCCTAGGAAGAGGCAAACAGACAGCATAAAAAATTCCCACTGCATCCAGGAAGCCCCTGAAGTCATGGGTTGAATTGAGAGAGTGCATATTCCACAGAAATGCCTATATAATGAATGGGATCAAATGCTGCACTGGCTCCAGTGTTTGGCACCTTTGTGTTTGAGTTTCAGCTGAGTTTCAGCTGGAAAGGGCACAGCAGTGTGTTATGGTAAGCTCTCAGATGAAAAGGACAGCTTATGTGCAGAGTGAGTGCACAGTAACATTTCCAGTACATTAATCTTCCTCCTGCTCACATCAGTTGTCATGGAATGTGACTCCAGCCCACCAGGAAACCAGCTTTTCACTACCCACAACTGTTCCCAGCATCAGCCCTTACTGCCTGCCCACGGCAGGGATGGGATGCTGAACAGAGCCAGTTGAGACCTTAACTGGGTGTGGTGGATGGTTGCAGGTATTTTTTGTGGGTGTTTTCCATATCAAAACCTACAGAAATGGTGAGATTTGTAAAAAAAATTTCTTGCACAACAGATTGAGGTTTAGATTTTTAACCAAACCAGAAGCAAAGGATGCTGTACAGCAGCTCAGTGCACTGCCAAGGTAACTCTGCTAAATTCTTGTGGCAATATTGCTGCTTTTAGCCCTAAGCCAGGAACAGCCTGGGCTGACTTTCCAACCTCTGTGGGCCAGCAACTACAGACAAGCCACATGAGCTAGACTTGTGCTCTTACTATCCTCTGGAAGTTATTAAACCAAAATTAAACTAAAAGCCCACAGCACCACTCATCAGCATGACACAACTCTTTGCTTTGTCGTCCTGCAGAAGCTGATCCAATGGCAAGTCTGGATGCAGTTGTGTGGCATATCCAAGTCACCATCTGCTGCTTATGAGCAGCAACATTTCCAGGTTGCTGAGTTTAGTTTTGCAGAAGTTTTCTGCACGTGCCTCAAATATGAATATCTTGGATTTCCTTGACTGACCAGGGGAGCTTTGTAATTGAAAGCAAAAATGCTTCAAGGAGAATTGCAGAAGTGGGAGGATATTCAAACTTTCTGGCCTCGTGGGATGAAAATAATAATTACCTGCTGCTGGCAAGGATACTAGAACCTTTCCTTGCTTACCCGTGAAGCCATTCCCTAATAGCAGCAGTCTGGAAACTGCAAGCTTTTCTCTTTTTTTAGGAAAGGATAAAATACTTCAGAAGTACGGAGACCTGGTAGAGGTTTGCCTGAGGAAGAAGCATTGCACAGATAGAACACACACCATCAGAAGTACTCCACTGACTTTGTGTCAGTGTTCAACCCACTGACCAAAAGCTGTTTCTCCCCATTTAGCTCTGTGCCAGGCTGCATCAGGATATTCAGAAAGACCTGTGCAGAGCAAGCATTCTGCTCCCTGTGACCTGTGCCCTGCTCAAGGCTATGCAATGGAAATCCCTTCAGAGCCCTCCTCCCATGCCCAGCCTCAGACCAGGCTGATTTGGATCTGGGAAGCATTTGGTAAACATTTGTCTTTTCTGACCTTATCTGAAGGAAGAGGTTGTTGGTTTGCCTTTTTCTAAAATTGATAGAAATTCATAGAAAAAAAGGAGCTTTGGTTTTCCTCAAGGACTTGAAGAACACGTGCAAGCCACTGCCCACCACCCACCCCAGGTGCCTCCTGACATGGGGAGGCAGATGAGAGAGTCTCAGGAGGGCACAAATAAACTGGGCTTTGTGTGGAGATCAAGGACTCTGGCAGGCAGCTGATGAGGCCTTTTAGTGCCGCTTCTTGGGAGCTTAAAAACCAAACGCATGTGATGCAAAATGCAGCCCCTCCTTCATCTCCATCCCTGTACACATGTGACCCAATCCAGCTGTTTCAGCTTCATCACACAGCCTGAGCACCTGGTAGAGTTTTATACCCAGATACGGCAGACTGTCAAAAAATCCACACACGGGGGGGTGCCATATGGAATTCTTATCGACTCCATGAAATACAATATAAGCAGATAAATTTGAGCTATCTGTCTAAGATGTCTGTGAATAAATCTGAGCTACTGATGCTTGTGGTGGCTCTGAGTGAGCTGGCTCTGACTTCTCACTAATGGAAATATTTTGATTATTTGCCTAGTGGCAAATACCACCTTTTTTCTTTTAAGTCACAGACACATGTCATAAAAGATTTTATTTGCACATTAACAGCATATTTATAAGGTACTTGGTATTTGAGTTCCTTCAGCAGGCAATTACAGATATGTTCTCTTTTTTGAACAGTTTTGGTTAGGTTTTTTAATTAGTCTCAAGGTGACTCCCAGCACACTAATACATCCCAATGGATTTCCCATAGAACTGCTTGTCATAATTAGTTCCTTGCACTTACTGCAGCACTTTGCAGTGCAGGCATGACACAGCAGTCAGTGAAAGGTCTGATTTTCAAAACACACTGAAAACTAGAAAAAAGGGTAAGGCATAGGCCAGCAGCATTTATATACAATATGATTTCCTTACAAGTACGTGTGAGCCTCAAGTCCAGGGAAGGAGCCTGTTTTAAATCAGTTTAATTCAACTGCTGACTTGACCAATGGATTCAGAGGAGAAAGTTCTCTCAAAGCCTTCTTTTTTGTGTTCTCACCTGTCTCCTGCCCTGCCCCAGTGCCCTCTGGGTACAGGGCATTTCATTCTTGGCTAGGGGCATTAGGTCCTGGCAGGACTCAGACAAGCAGTCCTTTTGAGAACACTGGGATCAGTTGTCCCCCAGGGCCAGTTAGACCAGGGCAGGCTCCTTCTTCTTCCCTCCTGCCCAAGATACTCCCATTAAATGCTGTGATTTAGAAAAGCTGGAGGAGTCTATTCTAGATGAAGAGCACTATTCCTAATCCTATTCCAACTGTTAGGTACAGAGCACAGACTGTGTGGAAGAATTTTCTACAGATAATTCTTAATTAATTCTTTTACTAAATAGATTGCTGAGAGGCAGCAGGGAGACACAAACTGGGTTTAGCATGTCAAACTCCTTAAGTTTACCAAAAGCTTTTATTACTAGTGTTACATACACACTTCAGTTTGTTTGTGGATGGTTTTTTGTGATTTTTTTTCCTAAATTCCACTTGTTTTCCATTGCTCAGTATTTTAGCAGCAATCAGTGCTCAGGTTGCTATATTCAGTACAGAACAAGAAGTCAATACTCTGGGTTTCACTGCACTCAGGAGAGAAAACAGTAGAAGCACCTAAGAGCAGGATACACTTCACCCACTCTACCACTTCTGCAGCCACCCAGAAGTGCCAGGCAGACTTAGGGTGCAAGCAGCAGACGCTGATCATCCAGATAACCACATTCAACACTGACAACATTCCTGATGCTGTGGAAATCTACAGAAGATACCTTGATAACTCATGCAGTGGTAATTCCCCTCTAACTCTGTGGTATTTCTAAAACAATTCTATGCCCAGGCTCCCCCCGCCCACCCCACTTCGGTAAATGTTCAGAAATCTCTAATCAGGATGGATTATATGTGAGAACAGACCAGATAAAATAACATTCACAGGGAGCAAATGCCTCCAGGCAAGGACTAGGTGAAGGTTAAACAGATTAAAGAGACTCTCAAGCTGTAACAGAAATTTACTGGGGATTAAGCAACTACAGAAAGGTGGCTGGGAAAAGCCTTACCCATCCACATGAACTTGACACAAAGGCAGGCGATGAAGCAAAAACCAGAAAATAGACAGCACTCCCCACAAGTTTTCAAGCTGCTTAATATTTCAATGCTCAGAGATGTGAGGCTGATGAAAAAGTTGTGATTATTTTTATTACGAAGTAAGTTTTAATCCTGACAAAATTTGGGTTCTCCTTAAAAAAAAAGATGAAGTCTGTCTTATAAAAACTGAAACGAATACAATTCCTGCTAACTTGCTGTTCTCTCCATGCATGTGATAGTTTTACAGGTGTCTTTTGGCGCTTCTGAGATGCAACAAATCCACCTCAAATTCCTCCAAGTCCTTGCCCAGGTCCTGCCATGCCTTGCAGCAGGCACAGGGTGACACTGGCCCCAAAGCATCTGCCTTGGCTGGGCAACCCTTGGCTGAAAGCCTGGACCGTGTTGGGAACCCACGCCCACCTCTGGGAGACACCTTGGCAGCTGGAGTCAGAGTTTTGCCAAATAACCTCAGCTTGCAGCTTCATTGCTAATGAAGAATTGCCTGTCTGCTTCTTCAGAGGCTGCTTTCACCAATAAGCCATTGCCCTGTATATCAAACACTCTCCTCCTTAATCAAATACCAGGAGTTTTGGAAGAAAACAAAAAATCCACAGATGCTTCTAGGAAAAGGTTAAAAAAAAAAAAGAAACAACAAAACCCACATTCTAAAGACTTTCTGCCAAAACCCAACCAAACGAAAAAAAGCAAACCTACCCACAAAAAAACCTGAGATCCAGAGCACTGTGCTGCAGAAAAGCTCCGAGAAACAACCTGCACGAGAAGAGGGAAGGCAAACAGGTTCTCCAGTAGGGAACGATCAGACTTGCAGATGGTCTCTCTCTGGTTTGGATTATGCTGTTCCTTAAAGTTTCATATCACTTCTCAGTACAAACCTGAACAGATTATGAAGAACTACAGTTATAAAATAAAGTTCTACTTAAGTTTAAAGTGCATATATTGGATATGTTTCAAAGGCTAGAAACTGCAGCTGAAGCTTAAGAAAACAAATATTTTAGGGACCTTTTTTTTTTTCCTAATTATTAGCTTACAAAGTTATTGCACCAAAGAATAACTTCCCACACCCAGCGAAGAATCGACTCTCTGAATACACAGCACTCAGCTGGGTGAAGCCCTTGTCTCTGGAAATCTGCCAGTTTGGAAGCATTAGGAAAAAGCAAAAGTGATTCCAGCCCTTCCTAGATGTGTGGCTATATCTGGGTATTTGTCGAGACAAAAGGACCAGGCTGGTCAGCACAGGCTGTGAGCAGTGCAGCTGTGTGCAAGTACGCCAGGTGAGACCGTGCTGCACTGAGCAGCAGCAAGAACAGTGTGGTTTTACCCAGAATAGTCACAGCTGACCCCATCAGGAAAGCTGGTTGGGGACCTTCTACAGCAGGGGCCCTCAAACTTTTTAAACAGGGGGCCGATTCACTGCCCCTTAGACACTGTCGGGGGCCGGACTATAGTTTGTAAAAAAATGAATTTTATTCCTTGAACACAGACACTGAATTCTGGCATATCCGACAAACAGCTCTTTCTTTGTACTCCACGAAAGAATAATCAGAAGTCCACTTTTCATGGAATACCCTGCACTCGGAGTCAATTTTTCTTTTTTTTTGACATGATGGTGCACGTGGTTCCCACTGGTGCTGGCTTGCTTGTCCTGTCTGGGAGCTGGAGGGAGGGAGGGAGAGACAGGGGAGCCGCCCACCTCGCTGATGCTGCCGCCCCCCTCCTCAGCCCGGCCGCGCAGTCCGGAGGGGGGGCCAGAAGGAACTGAAGGAACTTTGCCACCTGGGCTCTGGCGGTTCGCCCAAGGTGGCTGGAGCTCGCAGTCCAGAGGCTGCCGACACTGCTTGCCTGGCAGAGGAGACGCCCCCGCCTCTCGCCCGCCGTGCATCGCAGAGGAGGAGGAGGAGGACGGGGCTGCTCAGTTTCCGCCCCCAACCCGCAGGCTGTAGTTTGGGGACCCCTGCATTAACCTAACACTGCTAAGTCTACCACTAAACCATGTCTATAAACACCACATCTACAAGTTTTTTGAATGCTTCCAGGGATGGTGATCCCACCATTTCCCTGGGCAGCCTATTCCAATGCTTGACCACGCTTTCAATGAAGAAATTTTTCCTGGTATCCAATCTAAACCTCCCCTGGCTCAACTTGAGGTTGTTTCCTCCTGTCCCATTGCATGTTACCTGGGAGAAGAAATCAACCCCTACCAGTCTACAGCCTCCTTTAAGGTAGATGTAGAGAGCAGTAAGGTCCCCCCTGAGCCTCTTTTTCTCTAAATGAAACCTCTTTGCTCAGGATGTCTCTGTACAAGTCAGCTCGGGTCTGGCAGGGTATGGTCACCAACCAGGGTGCAGTGACCACCCTGCTACTTCACCCCTCTTTTCTGGCTTGTGATATTACACCGTGCTGTGCTGTGTGCAATGAGCAGCTGGCAGTCTGTGCCACGCAGTCAAAGTCAGTGAGCTTTTTCTTCTTCATGTGTTATCAAAGCTCAGTTGACATTTCAGTTGCTTCTGTTTATTTCAGCCATGTACCTATGTTGTCTTGAAACATTTAAAATTTCTTACTTTAAAAGCAGATGTTTCCAAAGCATTTATGAGTTAATCAGTGACTTTGAACTTGTATCCAAGCAAACTCTTGCAGGTTGTTGTCTGCCTGAGATTGCTAAGGTGATACCTGAATGTGACAGCAGGTGGGCACTGTGCTGCTGAGGAACAAGTGCAGCCTTAGCTGCACTTGAGCTGCACAGAGCTCTTGTGCAGCGAAACAGACAAGAAGAGGAGTACCAGCAAATTTCTTGTGGGTCAGAAGTGGGTATAAGAAGTTATATGGTGAATATGGAGGACAGTGGGCAGTTAGAAGGAAGATGAGAATTTTTCTGGAACTCTGTAGATCAGGAAGAGCTGGAATGTTACTTCACCTAGTGAGGGGAGATGCCTCACTGAGAGATGCCAGAGACCAAGGCAGTGAGCTTTTCTGAGAGGGAAATGGCATAACAAAAACCACATAAGCTGTATCATTCTCCCTTCTGTTCATGTCAAAGAATTGAATTCCTGGCTTTCTTCTCTTGCACTGATGAAATAACAAATGAAACTTGAGAGCATATCACAGAATCATTCAGGTTGGAAGGGACCCTTTGAGATTATCTAGTCCAACCTTTCTGCTCAAGCATGGTCAGATAAAGCAGGTTGCCTGAGACCATGTCCAGTTGGGTTTTGAATCTCTCTGCAGGTGGAGACTCTGCAGGACTTCACAACCTCTCTGAGCAGCCTATTCCAGTGTTTGACCACGCTAAAGAGTAACGAAGTGTTTTCTTGTGTTCAGATGGAACTTCATGTGCTTTAGCTTGTGCACATTGCCTCTTTTCCTGTCAATGGGCACAATGGAGAAGAGTTTGTGTACCTCTTTTTCACTCTCTCCTGTCTTATCAATATAAGATCCCTCTGAGTCTTCTTTTCTCCAGGCTGAAGAGTTTCAGCTCTTGCAGCCTCTCCTCTTATGAAAGATCCTGTGGTCTCGTAATCGTCTTTGTGGTCCTGTGCTGGACTCAAGCTGTAAAGATAAAGCAATCTTGGAATAGGCTACTTGGAATTTAAGGTCAGGTTGGACCAGGGGTCCTCAAACTATGGCCCGCGGGCTGGGTACGGCCCGCAGGCATCCTTAATCTGGCCCGCCCCACCCCCCGCTGGGGATTGGGGGCAGAAACCAAGCAGTCCTGTCCTCCTCCTCCTCCTCCTCCTCTGCGATGCACGGCGGGTGAGAGGCGGGGGCGTCTCCTCTGCCAGGCAAGCAGTGTCGGCAGCCTCTGGACTGCGAGCTCCAGCCACCTTGGGCG
>JAWWLV010000011.1:24357185-24396091 GCA_035041135.1 Platyrinchus mystaceus | reverse complement strand
TGGCGATTTGCCCGAGTTGGCGGGGGGGGGGGGGGGGTTCTGTAAATAACTGCGGCCGGATTGGGGACCCTGGGGGGCCGTATCTGGCCCGTGGGCTGTAGTTTCACAACCCTTGTTCTACAGGATCTTCCTCCTGGACCATCTTTGGGAAGCAAAGTGACAGGTGGTGTCTCCTACAAACAGAACAGCACTGAGAGTCTCAGAAGTATAGCTGGAGGAAAAATTAAAACATGGAACAACCTTGTCTCTCATTAACTCTGAGCACAACTGCAATATTTGGACAACGTTTTCATCCAGAACTGGAAGGAAAACATGAAATAGTACCTTTCTGTGGAGAATTACTTTTCAAATCTCAAACTACATGGAAATGCCACTTTTCATAGGAGTTTCACACTGAAGCATAACCACACCCCTGCCAACACAGCTGTCAAAAACTGGTGTCACAGTGCTCTAAGTACCCTGCATAAACCAACACAGATCTGTGTGAGTGAGTAGCGTGGGAGAAAAATTGGACTTTTTGATCACTGTATGGGTTGGATCTGTTTCAAACTGCCCATGTTAGATCTTTCCCTGTACATGTGCACATAAGGTTGATTCCATGAGTCACATTCGCTGAGGACTTCAGCACTGCAGCTGCCCAGGAGTGAGGATGCAGGAATCTGCCTGCAGTTCCTGGAAGCAGAAACATCTAGCCCCAGATCAGACCACTGATAACCTTAAACCTGAGCATTACATTTAAGGAAAGCAGTACTGAGAAATGACTCCCCAGCCTCAGCAGGTTCCCTGAGCAGCCCATGCTGGATGTCTCCAAACAGCCCCTGAGGATGATGCATCTCCACTTCCTTCACTGAGCAACCCCAGTGCACTGCCATCAAAAGTCATTCATGTTCAGAGATCTAAACCTTCGGTTTTACCACCAATCACTGAAGCCCTTTGGGTGCCCTTGCAGGGGAAGGAGATGTTCACCAGCAGCAGGGCTGGCACAGTGTGGCACAGTTGTGTCCTTCAGCCTGTTTTCCACCTCCATCTCCTCACCACCACAGAGCACTCTGTGCACATCACTGCCAGAGTCCCTGTTCCAAATAGATATTTCTGATTTTTTGATCACAAGCTGTCTTTTCATTCCAGGGATGTAGGTTTATTTTTATTTTGCAATTTTTTAACAAAAGCCTCCTCATACTCACACATTATTGCACAACCTATTTCTTTTTTTTTTTAATCCCTAAGCCACAATTGTAGTAATTACCTAAATAACAGCAGATGTTTTAAAATACAGAAGCTGAACCCATGAATTGAGGCTTTTACTGAGGTTATAATAGTGAATGAAATCAAACCAATGGATGCACTTACTGCTAAGGAATACAAATCAATTATTTATTCCCAAGCACACAATTTTAAATGGTGATTTGTTATTTTCAGACTAGAGAGCACAGAAGGAATTTTTCAGTTTTTCTTTTCCCTTGATATTGTCTCTAGGTGGATTGGTTAATTTCTACATTAATAATAACTTTGCAACCCTGTGACTGCTGATTTTCATATATGCAAGAATCTGTTCTGTCTTAGAGCATACAAATCTGACTTTGGTACATGTCTTTGAGGTGTTAAATAGTTTGTGGCTTGTGACACATATTTATGTTTTCAACACAAATTTCTAGTTTCTGTTCCACTAACCCTGTGGCCTGTGGCCAACACCACCTGCAAATCTGCTCCAGAAGGAAGCTTGTAACTGCTCTGGTGCTATTGGGAATCATGCAGAACGTTGTAGCTATAAATAAAAATATTTTCATTCAGTACCTTGCCAGCCTTATTTCCTATATGCAAGCCAACCAGCTTGGCCTCTCCAGGCTTTCCACAGCTGTTTTGACAGAGGACTTATGGCTAGATTTCACAGTAGCAGTAGTAGCAGAAATAGTAACTTACGAAACCAGATTGCCAGCACTCAGCATACTCCAGAAAGATAACTTGTAAAATATTATAGCACCAATAGGTTTCTATTCCTTCCTAAACATTTGGGAGGCTTCAGTTTTTTTCCCAGGCAGAGACTTCAGCAAAGCTTAGGCAAAATAAATTCCCATTGGTTGGTGCAGAAACAACAGCAACAAAAATCCACTTTCAGAAAGGATTCAGCTTTCTCTGTCTTACTCATATCCGGGGAAACTTGCTGTGCATCAATTTTTGCCTGTTGCCTCTTGTCCCATTGCTGGGCACCCCCGAGCAGAGCCTGGTCCATCCCCTGACCCCTTCCTGCAAACACTGACAGACGTGGATGTTCTCCTCTCAGCGTCTATTCTCAAGGCTGAACAGGCCCAGCTCCCTCAGCCTTTCCTTGTCACAGTCCCTTCATCATCTTTGTCACCCTCAACTAGACCCACTCTGAGAGTTCCATGTCTCTTGTCCTGAGGAGCCCAGAATTGGACACAGCGCTCCAGATGTGCCTCACAGGGCTGAGCAGAGGGGCAGAATCACCTCCCTGACCTGCTGGCAATGCTCCTCCGAATGCACCCCAGGATCCCTTCGCCCTTCTTGTCCCCCTGGGCACGGCTGGCTCACGGACAGCTTGTTATCCACCAGGACCCCCCTCCTCAAAAGCTGCTCTCCAGCAGGTCACCCCCAGCCTGTGCTGCTGCATGGGGTTATTTCCCCCCCAGGGGCAGGACCCTGTGCTTTGTTGAATTTCAGACAGTTGCTCTCAGCCTCTCCCTCCAGCCTGTCAAGGTCCTTCTGAAGGGCTGCCCAGCACTCTGGTTATGTCAGAGCGTTCACACACACCTCAACCACAGCCCTCACACGATTTCTGACATGTGGCACCAGAGGGACAGCGAATGCACTTTATTTATGCTGCCCAATAGTTGCATTTGGGATACTTGGACAATTTACTGGAAAATATTATCTAGGTGATATCAATTTTATAAAAAACGCCAAAAAGATCCAATGAAAACTACAGCCAATCCTGCCTCCCGCAAACCACCACAAGCAAACAGACACAAAACCAACCAAAGAACCAAAGCCAGATTCCAATTAACACCTCTAAAGTGAGGGGGAAGATTCCTTCCCTTGAAAAGGAGGTTGTGACAGACTGAAATGTTGGTAGTGTCTTAAATATTGTCAAAATCTCAGAAAGGCTTTTTGTCAAACTGCAAGGAACAACAGGCTGTGGTCACCGAAGCACCCCCGTCTCCCAGTGCCTCCTAACTGGAGTTTGGACTGTGGCTGGGGACTTGAGATAAGACTGTTGTCTAATCACCTAAGTCCCAAATTAGAAGCAGAACAAGCACAAGTCCTGTAGGAGCAGCAGGATGACCTGCAGGAGATGCAGGGAGGTAACTTCCAAGGAAATTTGGTTTTAGTGGCCACATGAGAGAGGGGACAGCCATCACTCATTCTTGAGTTATCCTGCAGAGTTTCTGGCAATAAACCTGGCAAGCCAGGTTTGTGGACAGGACAGCACCCAGAAAGGGAGGATGCTGACATACACATTATTTTTATATAGCACAGTGCCAGGGGAGAACTAAATTTATAATGATTAACATTCACTGCTGTTGCTATAGTGACAGATTTTGTCTTCTACATGGGCTAGACGGCTATTTTCTCCTCCAGACCTTAGAGAATATTGCCCCAAAAAAGCACCACTCTTAGGTCACACAGCCCCCAGAAAATTTTTAAAAATTTATTGGGTTTTCCTATCAAAGTGTAAGTAAGTTTGACAGCAGATGGACAAACTACAACAGAATGACACCAACACCTTAACCAGTCCATAAAGGGTTCTGCAGCATTTTCATTCTGTTTGGCAACCAGAGCAGAGAGAATACATGAGGCAGCCCCTTTTTTTTCCTCGTTCCTTGATTTTCTTGTTTCCAAGACCACTGAACACCAACAAGTCCTCCTTTTAGGGCCAGCTGGACTTGCAGTCCAAGGCTAACTTTTGCACAGCATCTTTCTTTTTCTGCCCTATAAGTTTCCTTGCAGAAAGCATTTTATTAGCTCTTCTTAGCAGGAGAGAGGAGGCAGCATCAAATGCTCTTGCTCTATAGTGCTTGCATGTGATTTGCCTTTAAAATACATAACCAGTTTTAAGCACTCTGCCAGAAGGCTGGGAGGACACACTCAGGTAAGTGTGAACCCCACTTCTTGTGTAAAGTGTAAGTTATCAGCTGTGATTTAAACATAAAAGAAACATTTTAGCAGCAGTGTTGGGAAGCTGGTAAAATTTGTCACTGGGACGACAGACACTGAGAGCTTTTCCAATTACAAGTGGAGCAGAGGGTGTCTTGTAGGCAGGTTGTAATTATAGTGATGGCATTAATTGTAACATACAACATTCCTCAGAAGGGAGGAGGACTGTTTCCAGCAGGGGAAAAAGTAATGACAATGCAGTTTTAGGACATGAAAGTCCTTTACTTAAAAGCTGCTTGGGAGCCAAGCACCATGTTTGAGGGCACTGGGGCCTTTGGACCTGCCCACACAGGGACACCGGGAATTCGATTGGGGTTAACTGAGGGGTATGGATTTAAAGTGAACTCGTTGATCTGCACTAAGTTGCTTTGATTCTGAGTTAGGGTCTTTACTCCACTTTCAGATATAATTAAGCTGAAATAAATTACAGTCAAGCGAGACTATTTGAAATCCAAGTCCAGAGGAGAGTTTAACCACTTTAAACAATCGGCTTTAGAAAAGTTAATTCAGATCAAATTTCCATATCCTCATATAGCCAAAAGTCCTCCAAAGGGCAAACACTGGGCTGTCAGCAGAGTCAGTCCTTGCCCTGCTAATGCCAGGCCTGGCCTGAGCATCTACTCTTTAATCTGCAAGAAGCAGCACATGACAAAGGGCACATATCCATCATGGATGCCCGTTCTTGCCAGCCCTTTCCCAAGCTTCCCACTGTATTTATTTGGTTTTGTAACTCAACAGAGGCAGGGTTGTGCCAACAAGGTGCCTGGAAGCAGGACTGCTGTGAGTAGAGAGGGCTGGGCTGAGCAGGGGAAGCTTTAGCCCCCACAGCTCTGCCCTGGCTTGGGTACCACTCACCCCCACCCCACAGCTGCATCAGACATCCTGACACTGCCACAGGGTGGGAAGGAGCCTCCCAGCCACTGGAGACACCCCAGATCACAAGAGTTTTTATGAGGCACCACCACAGATTTGTTAATGGCCTCAGTACAAGACAGCAAAAACAAAGCCCAAGATCTTAATGAGCTCACAGGATGCACAGAGCTACGTCCTAATAGCAGCACATTTGCCAAGTCACATTGGATGCTGCTAAAAGGCAAGATTGCTCACTGCTCTCAGTCCCACAGCAGCCAGTATCACACACCCCAGACATGTTTTCATCAAATAAATCAAAGCCTACTGCTCATGCCTAATGAACCCTCGCAAAGCACCTCCCACGGATGAGATTTAAAAGCCTGGAGTGCTTTTGAAGGCAGAGATGTTGAAAAAGGCTCCACTGATGGAGCAAGTTCATGCAAGTGTCAGCCTTATCATCTAAATGTAGTAAAAATGCACTAAGTGCCAGCCACAAATACTTCTAGTAGAAGTTGCTGTGATCCAAGAAGAAAAACATCCTTTCAAAGGAGACACAGGAGGAATGAATACAGAGGATCTTATTCCACTTGCTCTAAATTATCAGCTGACACTGTTACACAGCTCAAACTGGGTGAAAAATGGAGCAAGAATTTCAGTATCTATTAAAAGAAAGATGGAAAATAAGAGGATTAAAGTCAAAGTGCACACAACCCTATTTCATCACAAGAACTGTAAATAGATTTATACAAGCATTATCTGACCAATTACCTGCCTTTGATTTCATGAGCTGCCTGGGCTTGGTAATTCATTCACATCAGATTGGAATTTGAGGAAACAAAAAGGGAAAAGATCTTATCCTGCACATCTACATAACCCAAACACAGTTGGTAAATGAGGTATTCCTGCCCAAGGCCTTCTATGGAGAAGACTGCTTGTTTCTTTGTCCTTATTTCTGCCATTTGCTGCTTATCCTCACAACTGCAGACGGGTTTGCTTCCAGCATGAAACCTCTTCTTGTGCACTACCAGCAGAAGAGGCATTTAACTCTCACCCTTTAGCTCCAAAACCATCAATCCAGTCAGGCTGCAAGGTTTTCAGCACGGGAGGAACCAGGGAAGAAACAACTGCGTACCGAGTCAGTCAGGTGTGAAAACTGACTTCCCCAAAATAAGTTGTCCTTGGTCTGTGAAGAAGTATGTGGCCTTCTCCCAACTTTTTAGGAGCATGCCAGCTGCAGAAGAGGAAATAACCCCGTAGCCTAGTTTTCAAAAGGTACAAATTTTGGGGTCCTGTGGACTCTCCATACCTTTGACCCAGCCCCACACACATACGTGCACATACGAGCCTTCACCTGAAGGCTTTTGAGTAGTTCCCTCAGCATCAGCGTGCTCAGTCTGTGTTGAGAGGCTGCATTAAGTCTGCAGGATTCACCCTGTTTGGTGAGCTGTACATTTGAGTACAAAAAATGAAAGACTTGGCTTCCTGGCCCATCTACCCAAGCAAAGTTCTCAGGCTTGCTCTACAGAAAAAGTCCCTCTGGGCCTTTGTAGAGCCAACCAGTCTATAAACAGCCCATTAGAAACATCCTCAAGTTTAAAATTAGCATGAACGACACTGAGATCCCAAATGTCTTGGCAGAAAGTTTCCCAAGCTTCTTCTGTGGAAGACCAACAGTAACTGCTCCACATTCACTCCCCACAGAGCCCTTCCACCTCCTGGGGGTCTGAACTCCCAGCAGACCCTGCCATAGCACCACCACCAGCACTGAGCTTGGGCTCAAACAAGGTGCCCAACTCATTTACAGCCATGATGTACCAAGGTCCAGGTGACCCCTTGGATACAGGGAACAGAAGGTACCCTCTAGTCACATCAGAGTCCATTGCAAAACCCCCAACATCAGTCATGGTTCTCATCTCCAAAGGGCTATCTCACAACTGAAATACAAAGCAGGGAGAGGAAGACAGAAAAGAAGAAACCAACATAACTGACTTATAAATAAATAAATAACAAAAAGTTCCCTTCAATCCAAAATGATGATTATGAAAATAGAACAAAAATATGTTTATGGAACAAAGGAAGATTGATTAGCAACAGTAAGAGCTTCACTCAATCTTATTTCTACATTTTTAAAATATCATTTGCCTAAAAACCCCCACCACTTTCCATTAAAAAACAATGACTCACTAGTAAATCAAAGAGAATAAGATAAATAAGACGGGTTTTCAGTGCCAAAGTATCTACAGCTGAGTCTGTAACTGCTAACGAAACCAGAAGCCCTGGCTTCTGATTTGGTGTCAGGACCCAGCTCAGAGACATCAGTGACTCCCTGCTCCTGCAGAGGAGCACTTGCCCCTCACTCCATCGCTGGCTGAGACCCCACAGCACAGCACTGTGCCGCACACAACTGCCTGATGCAGATAGCAGCACCAGGGCTGCTCCTCACTGCACAAATTTCCGAGCCCCTCCCAGCAGGAAATGCCTCCATCTCCTAAACTTTCCATCTGACACAAAACTAGAGGAGACATTTACCCCCACGCTGCATCAGAAAGTTGCTCATTAACCTTGAAGTTCACAAACTTGTCCGTGTTTCCAAGAAAAGAGAGGGGATGTTTATTTTAGCTGTGCTTCTCCGAATTCACTTTCAGATAAGAATAAAGTAATTAAGACAAGGGGGACAGAGGAAATCCCTCCAGACCTGCTGGAGGCGACCAGGCAAGTGAAGGGGTTACAGAAACAATCATGCTCAGCAAGGCCATGTTTCCCTTGAGTGGGTGCAACATGAGGCAGGGACACAAAACCCCCACATTAGGAGTTCAGGTCTGAACCATCTGTCAAGACAGGGATTTATTTACAAGTAACTGAGATCCAGGCAAATGACAGTACAGCTTCCCAAACAACTGGCTTTTAATGAGGAGCTCCCCAGGCCAGGCGTCAGCTCTGTCTCTGGGCGATGTGCAGCCACACTGGGACACCCTCACTGAGCTCAGGGGACCCCAAAGGGATTTCAGCTTATGTCTTTGCACAGATAACCCAAATGTACAGCAGTTTCACGTGCTGGTGCCCTTCAGATGTCAACTTACTCATGAGAGTTCTCTGCCTTGGCAGACAATCCCAAAGCAAATGCCATTTCCCATGTTTCAGGCATATGATTTTCCCACAGGCTTCTTCAAGTTAGCCCAAGGTTTGAGATATAGACACTGCAGATTTCATTGTGGTCAAAACAGATAAAAGCTTTTTTAGCCATTTTCCCCACCTATTTCTTAAGAATCCTTTTTAACAGCTTTCTCTATTTTGAATAACATAAACAGCCAAATTTGCCTTTTTTTTTTTTTCAAGACCAGGGAAAAGTGATCTCAAGGTACCCAGATAATCAGACACTTCTTTTGCAAGTTTGTGGTTGGTCTGCAAACTGGAGCACTAGATGCCTTTGGCAGTGCACATCCTCTCCTGAACAGGTTAGCAGGGAGAAAGCTGAGGCCAATTTAAAAGCTGGTGCCCCAGGAGCCAGGAGGGAAGATGAGGGGGAGAACAGCCGTGGGCACCACATCCCTGGGGAGCTTCCCTGCCCCTGGATGTTTGTCCCATTTGCACACTGTAAAGCTCCCTGGAGTAAATCAGTCATCACACTTCCCTGGATTGCCTCCCCAAACATTCAGAGTGTTTCAATACATCCCTCACAAAGCTGAACCCCAAAGATACACCAAAGACATGTTACTTCTTTCCTTCAGCAAGTTTCAGTCTGAGACTGGTGCATATCTCCTCGCTGCTCTGGATAAATTAATAAGTTGGGTAAATTAATGTGTAATTGGAAGAGTGACTCAGAGCCAAACAGAAGCATTCAATCCTGGGAGGATAAATATTAATAACTTTGGCTTCCAGGAAGTACATCAGAAAATTATAATTAGGAAAAAAAAAGTGCAAGAAGGGAAAAGCTACATGCACATACTGAAATGGTCGAGATAAAAGGGCTTTTTTTTTTCCTAATTTATTAAAAATAAACAGGAACATGAGACTCACGACCCTGTACAACAGAGTATCGATCTCCCATGTATCCAGCAAAGTTGAAATTGTGCAAGTTTTAATTTAAATATGTATTTTTAAATACTACTTTTGTCCATGGGAAGTATCTATTTGCACTTGGGGAAGAGGCTGTGGTTTTATCCCATTTGATATGTTCAGGCATTTATTTTTTCTGAAGTTCTTTTCTTCCACCCAGATATCTGCAAGTATCAGAGTACCAATCTTGAGAGAGAAACTGAGCAACAACTGTGGTAACAGGCATTAGAAAGATGATTTTAGACTACACTAGTGGCTTTAATTTCTTCAAATACTACAAAACTCAGCAGCCAAAGAGTGGCAGGGAAGGCACTGGCCAACCTACAATAATCTGAATGGATCAGAAGCACTGATCTCGGGAACTCAATCAAGGCAGGCAATATTAATTAAATAGCAGTTGAATGAAAGAAACTAATTTTCATTTACAGATGGCCTTTAGCTTAAGTGTGAAGATCCCCACTGATTACACCTGCTCCCATTTGGAAGCACGTGTAAGTGTTTCCACTACTCAAATTCCCTCCTCACAATGGATTTTGCTGCACTGCTAGAAATACTGTAGAAAAGTACTTGAAGAGTTCCATCCTCTCCCAAAATACAAGACGCTATACATGGCAAAAATGGAATGTCTTATGCATTGACATCACACTGCCATAAAATAGAGACAATCTCAGCCCATGGCAGCTCGTGGGTCTGCATGTGGCACACTGGCAGTGATCTGTTGCCAAGGCAGATTAATGACTCTTCCCAGGCTTCAAAATTAAACTATCAAGATGCATCAGAGCAGCAAGTGCCACAGGTGTAATACAGAAGTGCAAGCTGGCCACATATTGCACTACTATGGGAAAACCAGCACTGCAGGAAGCACAGACAACAGCAAAACCCTTCAGACCCCAAAAGTTATCACAGAATTGCACAACAGTTTGGGTTGGAAGGGACAATAAAGACTATCTGCTTTCAACCTTCTTGCCACTGGCAGGGACACATGCCATTTTTCCCACTTTCAATTTTCCTAAGCCAGGAATGCCCCTTGCTCCTATCTTGCTTAAAATACCACTGCTTTGCTCTGTAGCTTTTTGCTTCTTCCCCTTATGCCTGTACATACACACACACACATACACTCTCATATGGCAGGAAAAGCCAGGAATTCCCAAGAGTACAAAACCAACTTCTGAGCAGCATAATTCATAATTCTCACTGAAGTGAGAAGCAACACTGCATATCAGCCCAAAATCCCTTCCTGCAGCCTCCTCACAGATTACTGGCTCCTCACACCAATCACACAAGGGGAGATTCTACAGTTTCTGTTCCAGGCAAGGACTTGTTCAGATTTACAAATAGAAAGTTTCTGTAGCACTACAGGATTTCTTATGGGTGCCTGAGAAATTGCTTGAGTAAAGAACCTTAAAATATTAATACTGCAGCAAAAGCACCTTGACTCAGGGCACTCCTGAGTGGGACTCAGTGCCAAGCTATGAAGGTGCATGTCAAATACTTTGCCTAGTAGATATGTGGCTGATAAGAGGGTTTTGGGCTTTTGTTTTGCTTGTTATAAAGAATTTCCTGAAACTGATTTCACAGGTCTTCCCACTCTCACCAAACATGCCATTTTCTAGTTACTTTCCCAGATGATCACTAAGCTTTTGTTACTGTTTGACCAATGAACAAGTGCCAAGTGTTGCTCTTGGTGGAGAAATCACCTTCTGACTTCAAAGAGCTGTTTTTAGGAGCTGTGGAAAAACCATTCTCAGTTCTGCCAGATCACTGTCTTCGTGAATCGAAGTAATAGATACATTAGCAAATAAATACATAACACATTTTTAAGTGGAAGGCAGTTAAGCAAGCGATGAGGGGCACTCTCCAAAGGGCATTTTGAGCATGCAAACTCCAAACAACTCCCGAGAGTCTTGGGCACCAGGTCAGAGCGATATCACCGACTCTTCCTGCAATCACAAGCACTGCAATTCTCAGCCTTGTATTGAGCAGTCACTGCAGGCTCAGCCCTCCTTGGAAGAAAAATATAAAGCGTTTCTGGTATTTGCTGATCCATAAAAGGGCCTTGAAGTGCAACTCCATCAGAACCGAAAACCTCAGGCTGGATACTCAGGTGTACCCAAGGGCTTTGGGGAGTTTGGAGGGATTAAGCTCATGGGGAGGGCTGGCTTTGCAGTACAGGGCTTTTGTAACAAATACTAACAGCTGTATCCACCTCTGTATGGTTTGTAACAGAGACTGCTCCCACATATACTCACTGTACATCACTGGTACTGTAATGAATTAATTGTAAATTTTTCTTAATTGTAAATTTTTCTGTACGCATAACTATAATTTGCTATATGCCTTCCTTTCTGGAACTGAGATATATTTTGCAATTAAAACAAAAACTCTAACTCTTTTTTCCTGTAAAGAATACATGCTTCCCCTTTCGGGGAAACCCTAATCCTGGAACAGACAGGACAATACACAAACTTTTATTAGGATAACTAGGTTACCTGACTTTCTGTAAAAAACCCCAAACTGTTCCAGTAAACCAATAAACTCTGCAGACAGATTGAATCTTTCTTCCAGGAAAGAAGCCCCGCAACAGACAGACAAATAAACTTCCCTTTTAGATTTTAATTTAGAAACACACCTTTTATCTAAGAATATTCTAGCCCCGGTGCCAGGACAAGATACTCTGCATAACGAAACTCCAGCTCGAATCAACATCTCAGGACAAGATAACCTGCATAAACTCCAGCCTGAAGCGACATCTCAGGAAACACAAACGACTCGAGCAGGACCCTGGGAATTGCGTAACACGGGAGCCAAACAGTACAAAAAGGCGAGAAAAACGAACATTCATTGCTCGTTTTGCCCCGGCGCAAAACAGCCCAGCGCGCTGTGCTTTCTTGTTTGTTTTATTGCTTCTATAATAAACCATTTCTTTATTGCAGCTTTGCAGCCCGGCATTTATTAATTTATAACAGTACCTCTTCCTTAATGCTTTAAAATCGATTTACAGTCCCAACTCTCCCCTCACCCTTTAATGACCTTCTAGCTGCATTACAACCTCAGCTGCATCTGCTTCAGCAAACCACAAGGCTGAACTTTTCTGTATTTATTTATTTTTCTTTGAGGAACTCCCCTGTGACTCCCCCTTACAGTTACAGCTGGGCACAGGGGGGAATTTAAGGCCTCAGCTCACAGAGGGGTGTGCTGGCAAATTACACTTTGGAAAAACAGTGACTTCAGGTGATGGGATTGGCTCAGCTGCTATTAATCTGTGTATCAGCTTTTCCAAAGACGCTTATGCTGGAAGATTAGTGAATAAAGCATCCATGTAATGCTGAAGCTACAGAACACAGCTTTACAGAAACCATCTGCTCCCAAGATTGGATGGGTTGGTGATGGAATTAGAGCACTG
This sequence comes from Platyrinchus mystaceus, assembly GCA_035041135.1. Taxonomy (NCBI): domain Eukaryota; kingdom Metazoa; phylum Chordata; class Aves; order Passeriformes; family Tyrannidae; genus Platyrinchus; species Platyrinchus mystaceus. The sequence goes on along the minus strand of JAWWLV010000011.1, from coordinate 24,383,607 downwards.
CATACACACAGGTTTCATAACGGAGAAAGACACAACCCTCACTGTCCCTTTCCAACTCCCCAGAGACCTTCGAGGGTGGGGGAAGGTGTGGGTTGAAACACAGTCCCTCCATGGTACAGGAATCCCCAGGTTCCCGTGAGGCCATTGACACCCTTGAAGTGACAGGGGTCGGACAGGAAGGGGAGTATCAGGGGGCAACACAAGCTTTGTTTCAATATTAATAGCTATTTAAGAGAACTGAAAATTAATTGAGCTTAAAACTGTTTCCTGTACAGTCCACTTTATGGCAGTGACAAAAATAGCTGATTTCTTGACATACCACTTCCTTGTTTGCACATACCACCAGGGCTACTCATTTGCTGTTTTTTTCATCCTCTCCCACATATGACAATGCTGCACTATAACACCATCATTATATTTAATTATTAACTAAAAGTGTAAAATTAAAACAGAGTAAATCAAAATTCCTTCAGGTTTGGTCGTCTACAGACAGGAGGGCATCAGGAGGCCAGGGACTGGTGTGGAGAGCTGGATGAAACTTCCAGTATGAAACCTGGAGCAGCACAGCTTAACAAAGCCCAGCTTCCAGCTGCAGGTGTCCTTGCATACCCCATACCCACCCACACTCACTTATTCTGCCCTTGTTTGCTTTATACCTATCCAGAACTGAGATCTGGAGAGACCTCCTTGCTTCCTTGTAGGACACAGCCACGGAGGAGATGATTTTATTGCTCTGTCACCAAGAGAATGTTTTTGAGTTCCATATTCATGAGAAGAGAAACCCCCAGGTTGGCACCGCTGTAACACAGGTTGTCTGGAGCATCCACGGAGTCACCTCCACCCTGTGTCCCAGCAGGACCTGGATAGGATCAATGAGAAGTCAATCCAACAACGACTGTGTGGGCTCAGTTTATGAACACATGCTCATTTTATGGCTCTTCGCTGGCACCCCTCACCAGTATCTGCAGTCACATCATGGCAAGCGAAGCAGCTGCTCCCAGATGCAGCTGGGAGTGTCACCTCCACTTGGTGGCAGGACCAGAAGAGTCCAGACCAGGAGGTAACTGTGTCTATCCCCAGGGCACAGGGACACTGCAGACCTCCTCATGAGCTTAGCAGGGAAGCTCAGAGGCAACAGCTCACCTAGGAGGTGAGCTCAAAGGCAGCTCAAGCTCTCTCAGAGCTCAACCTTGAAAGCTTATTGAGCAAGACTACAACAGTCTGGAAATCATGGGGCAGAAACAGCACTCCACAATCCTGGCACCTTCAGAGTGTTCAAAGACCTGCACAGCTGGAGACAAGCTGGACACAGAGAGCTCAGACCTGCTGCCAGGATACACAACTTACCCACACAATTACCTCAGGCCATTCAAAGGCAAGAATGCCAAATCCCTATCATGTTGTCCCAGTCACTCACTGATCTTCCTACACAAACAATGCCTAAAACTACAAGTGGGGAAAAAACCAAAAAAGAGACCACATGTCATATTTATGCAAATTAGAACTTTTACTCATTAAAAATAAGAAAAAGAGTTTCTCTAAACTATTGGTCACCTTGCCAGGCTCAAATTATCTGCCACGACAAGACTGAGTTGCTTCTCATCAAAACTGCTTTGAGCATCTCAGTCCTAACAAATAAACATGTTTTCTTTGTAATTTCCTTTAAATTCTTCAGCTTGAGTCCCAGTTCCCACAGCCCATACAAATAACCTTGAACCAGCAGCTGGCACAGGAAAGTATCTTCTAAATTCTCTAGAAAACTCTGTTCTCCCAGCAACAAACTCCTTTGCACTCTGTCCCAGGCACAGGAGGTCCAACCTTAGCTGTTTGCTCAGCCTTCTTCCTAAATTCAAGTGCAAATGCCCCCTCACAGACATTTTCTTAAGAAATGGGGGCCTGTAATGTATCTTTGGTAAACCAAGAGAGAATCAAATAAGATGATGTCTGTGAAGATACCTGAGGAAACTACAGGCAACTCAGAGGGGAAATAGATTCTCAGTTCATCAGAATGATTTACAGCTTCCTTGAAGGCAGGATACTTCATTGATTTATCTCAGTTAAAGATCAGGTTCCGTTTTTCAGAAGTATTTTAAGTGGTAATGCAGCTATTCAGCATTTCTGAATGTGTGTGGAACACTCAGCCAAGCAGGAGAAAGCTAAGGAAGTTCCCCCTCCATATACTTGTTAAGATTAGTGTTTATGTAACACTTCAGGCACCATAAATTACAGTTATTTTGTAACATATAAAGCACACACTGAGCATGTAGCTCAGTTTTCCTATTTTTATGCTGCTGGATGTATCCAAAACTGGCTTTAATGAAATACAGTCTACTTTCACACATATTTGATTTTATTCTGGGAAATGAGTGCTACAAGTGCTCGTACTGCATTCACCATCCAGGGCCCTGCATTTCATTTTAGTCTTTAACTATCAGAGAAGGATTCAGGTATTCCACCTTTTGACAGGTTGGGTTTATTAGACCTGAAATGTCCCAGGGCAGTTCAGCATCACTGGAGTGGTCCCAGGTAAGCACCTGTGGCGGGCTCTGTGTGAATTACTAAGAATTGGGACAGGACACACAGCAGAGCTGTTCTGGAGCAGGATTAGCAAAAGCTTGGCTGATTTAATCACCTTGTTACAAGGACCCTCCTTCTGAGCTTCTCCTGCACGTTTAGAATTCCTTCGAACTGTAAACTACACAATTTTAACTTCTTCTGACATGTAGAACAGCCATCAGTACCTACTGAAGAGGGGCTTGTTACAAGTTTGAACTGGTGTTGGCTCATGGAAACACCTCACCATTGTTTTTGTAAAGGATACCAGGGCCAGGGAGGAAGAACACTACAAGAAACTGCATGAATGGAAATAAAGACTTCCAAGTTGGTTTTGTTCCAATAAGGACAGCTTTCCATGCACACTGACCTCCAAAACCAGCAGCACACGCAGAGCTGGCACGGAGACAGCAAGCCAAGCTCACTGGGCTTTGGGAAGTGTCCGTTTCTGCTCAAAGAGATCTCCCTCCTGCCAGAAGTTAAACCAAACCGCTTTCAGTCCACTCCCTCCACTCCTGCCCTTCTCTGCCTTTCAGAGGGTTAAAGTGCACTAGACATACACTTTTTCAAACCATCTCCAAGGTCAGATTTTCCTTGTTCATCTTCCATTCTGCTTTGCAAATATCCCTGTATCTTTCCAAAAACACACCTTGAACAGAGGAATTTTTTTTTCAAATGCTCATTGCTTAAATCCCCAAACCAGTTTTCTTCACTGTGTACTGAACACACGTTAATGGTAGAGTGCTGAGCTTCAAGTCTGACCCGGCTGTCAAAAGATGCAATTAGGATTAAATTCCCCCTGTATCACACATGAAGTTGCAAGCTGAGTGTAGGCCAGCAAGCACACACAAACTCACACAAAACCTGGAGACACAAACATCCTCAGGTGTCACCTCAGTAGAGGTGACATTCTGGAGGACAAGTAGCAGCAGGAACCACTTACCTACAGCGGGAAGTATTTCACAGGACTTGGATGGATGATGAGGGGTTCCAAAGCTACCACCCATGAGGGCTCCTTCCTTCCTCAGTGGAGAAGCTGTGAGGATGCTGTGTTGGCAAATCCTCTGGCACAATCCCCTGAAAGAAGCCCTCCATACTCACCTCCAAAACTGCAGACAAGCTGTGCATGGCATAAGCTGTGTATTACCAATTCCAAGAGACACCAGATCTCTCTCCATTGTGTCACCAGGATGACCATTCATGGTTCTGTGTGTTGAAGCCATTTTCCACACCTTTCACAAGACAAGGCTGCTGAGCAGCTCACTGAGTTCAGGTCAAAAAGAGAAGCAGCTATTTGCAGACAGAGACATTTACAACTTTACCTTCACCTGCACTTTAAAGACAAGCTAGAAACAAGAACATCCTCTTCTTTGAAAGTTCTATCTTCAAAAGGAAGTCCTGATCTGTAGCTCCTTCCCAACCTGGAGTGAGGCACACAGACAGCTGGGTCCCAGCTTGCTCCCAGCATTCTCCAGGGAGCTCATGAGCTCCAGGTGATGCCTTGCTGATTGCAGTGACTGCAGGCAGCTCCCTTCCCAGGATGCCAGGTAATATACCACACCCCCACAAGCTCTTCCTCACTTTAATCTCTTCTATAAATGCACAGGGATATGAACTAAGATGTATATGGCCATGCACACAAATTATCTGTGCTTTGTATCATCGCCTGAAGCAAGTGATGCAGTTTCCCTGCCAGGCTGGAACAATTCACAAGTGAAGACAAGCACTCACAGTGCTGGGCAAGAGTGTCAGACTTCACAGTACAGAGCAGAGAACGAGCCATCTCACTGTACCCACACCTTCAGCTGTGTGCATGCACAAAAACAAAGGAATGTGTGGCTGGGGCAGCTTGTGTTTCTCTCCAGGAAGTGGCAGCACATATTTTTTTAACCATCACTGTTGATACACTGGTGTCTTGTTAGATCTGGTTCCCACTCACCCACTCCATTCGTCTCAGGGAGGTGAGGACAGGTGTGTTGACTCAGGTGTGAACAGCTTGAATTTCTGGGACTTTTCTCCCCTTGTCTTTAATGAAAGCAAACAATAAAAACCCACAGGCGGCTTTGTTAGCCCAGACAATGAAAAATCTCTTTAAAGACAATGAAGTCCCAGTGTTCCTCTGCCAGTAACACATTGTCATTGCTTTAAATCACCCAAGTACTTCCTCATCCAAACATGAGCCCCTGGCAGCAGCACTCGCCTCCTCTGGTCTCTGCTCTGACCAGAAAACCTCTCCCCACTCGTGTCCCTACTCCCTAAAAAGGCAAAGTGGAAAAAAGAGTTTTCAGCTGAAAATGTTTTCCACCCTTCTCACATAATTATGGAGAATTTTTCCTAGTTCTTAGCCCTTCAGCAGGTAACTGGAAAGGGCAGTGTTGCCCTCATCCTGTTTTCTTAGGCTGCAGGAGGGATGAGGCTTTTGTTACAGTCCAGCTGTTACTGCCCACTGATAAACCTGGCTCTTTTGAATACCAGACTTGCCATCACTTGCAATTTATATTAGATTGGCATCTACGCAGCCAAAAAGAGGGAAAAAAAGATGGTTAAACCCAGCCTATATTAAGCTCTGTCATAATTCCTTAAAACTCTGTTTAGACTGTAAGTGAATCACACACTGGATGTAGCTAAAACTGTTATCGTCATATTTGAAATTCCAAGCCCGGTGCAAGACTATTGCCATAAATAACAGAGGGGTCTGAGAGACCCTGGGGAGCCTGTCTGACATTTTGTCTTCTTGCACGAGCCCTGTAGAGGACCAGGTGGTTTGGGGACCCCCAGGTGACCAGCAGGCAGATTGTTCTGGCTTCCCAGGGCTGTGGTTGCTTCCCAGAAGTCACGATGCCATCCATGGGTGGGAGGGGAAAATAACATTGTGAAAATTGTCAAATGAGACAGGATAGGAAAAGAGTTAAAAGGTATTCCAGTCTCAACTAAACACATACTAAGAAGGCAAACTGCTGTGGCAGACACTCCCTTGATCCAAAGGCAGGAGGTAGGACAGTTAGAAACTAAGACTGGTGATATGGAGATGATGCTGCAGCTCTCCCAAAAAAACCCTTAATGGCTTTTCCTCCATAAGCCCTCTCCTCTCACAGGGAAAAGGAATGCTTAACAAGACACAACTGCCTTCACAGCATTCCTGCCCTGGTGCTCCTCATTAGTAGTGCAAGGACCTGAACTTTTTTTACCTACATATATATGCCATACAATTTGTAAGCACTGACAGGCCCAGTGCATTCCAACAGATGGGTGTGCAGAGAGAGTCAGGCTCAGAGCTGAAGGAACAGCTTTGCCTGCATTGGTGCAAGGCTGCTGCAAATCCCCAGGGTCATGGAGCAAAGACATTTACACTGTTTCACCATGGCAAAACCAGGCCAATGACTTCACAGGATTTATTCAAAACAGGAGAAGAAAAAGCTTTCTTTACAGTCCTGATGAAACACACCAGTACAAAAGACAGGGAAGGTGTTCTCACCAACATACAGAGATTGCAGAGCTACTACTTCCATCATGCTGCCACAGTAGTGCCCTGGAGCAGGAAAAAGCTGCCCTTCTCAGTTCTGCCTGTGTTTCAGCAAGAGAAGCAGAACACACTCTCCCTCCCCACGGCTCATGAAGCATGGAAGCAATAAATCTGCTCCTCACCTACTCAGAAAAGCACACAGCAGCTGAGAGATTCCCTCTGGTGGCTTGCAGAAGACTGGAACTCATCTAGAAGCAGCTCTGTGGTATTTGTGTTACTGGGGACAACAAGTGATTTGCCAACAATTGCAAAGGTAGAACAGCAGAGAGCTGGAAAGAGGTACTGACTTCCAGTGAGTTCTCCCATTTGTGCCTTGGAGCATCTTCCCCAAAACATTTCCGAAATAAGGGTTCTTCTGTACCAAGCCCAACACTGTACTGGAGAAGTAAATGTTCACTAAAATTTATTTTAAATTATTTTAAAAAAGTAAAAAGATTTAAAAGTCTTGCAAGAATCACTGAATGGTGAATCGCCTCCCTCTTCCTTGGCCAAAAAAGTCACCTGAGTGGTTTTAGAAGTCTTACAATTCAGAAGGAAGTTGTCAAGGTAACTTTACAAACTATTTATAAAATGAAATATTTTGGACTAGGAACTTAGCTTATCAGTACACAGCTTGAGAGCATTTCCACAGATCAGTCCTGCTCTGAAGAGCTCCTAGGACTATGGGAACAAATTTTAAATTATTCTCATTTCCCAATGGAGCAGGTTTTTGGCTGTCATAACCCCTTTTAAGCAAACCAAACTGGATTCACCATTTGATTCCAACCTGTACAACCTCTGCTCAGCAAGCCTGTCCTGCACCTCCCATACACCATCATGAGCTGAGAGGCAGACAGAGGTATCCAACCACTGCATGAGCCTGGCTCCAGGGGGAGTGAATTTATTGCAGTGACTCATGCAGATGCTGCGTGGATGTACCACAGTGAGTTACCACCACCTCACAGAGCTGGTCAGCCAAGTCCTAAGAGCAAGCGCTGCTACATGGAAGAGCTGTCAAAGCACACCAGTGCTTGGACCTAACAAATCTGACAACCCTGATTTAAAAAGTGCTTTGACAGTCAAGGAAAACTAAACAGCAATCCATTAGCAATGCACTTTTCGGAAGCCGGGCAGAGTGGCTTTCCCATGAGTGTAGATGTCCTCGTCTGTGCCCTGGTTCATGTGCTTCACCAAGTTCTTCTCGAAGAGCAGAGGGTGGTAAGCTCCCATGGTGCAGGCGTGGTCGTGGAACTTCTGGTAATAGTGGCAAATGTCCGTTTGCCGCTTGGAAGGGAGGAATTCGTACACATCCACCTCATCACAGAGCGTCATCATGATCACGATGCCTGGGGAGGGACGGAAAGCACACATCCCACATCAGCCCAGAGAACCAGTTAAACACTCCAGCAAGACAGGCAGGCAGCAAGGAGCATCCAGCTCCAGGGGGAAGGGTTTCCTTTTGGGACATTCAGAGTAGAGGGGGAGAAGACAAGTCTGGCGAGCCCAGGGATGTTTCCTGAAGTTCTCCCTTGTGAAGCGTACAATCACCATGATCACAGCAGATTGTTTACAGTGACAGCCCTGCCAAAAGGCCAAATGTTTAAGAGTGCTACCATTCTCCGTGACCTTCATGGAAAGTTGGGTGTCTGCCAAGCATGCACTACACTGAGCTGCTTGGGTAAGCAGGGATGAGACCTTCGCCTCTTCCCCACTTGTCTCTGGTGAATGCAGGGAATATGGAAGGGACTAGTGCTGGGAGATGCTCAGGGAGACCTCAGCAGCCTCTGCTCCTCAGGCTCCCCACAGCAGAGCGGTGCTGCCCTCCTGTGTCCTCTGACAGGCACAGGAACTACTCGAGGACACCACACTGGGCACAGCCTAAAGACTTTTTGGCCAGATCAGATGTAAGCCACAGTTACTGGCTGCTTTTCTTCTAAATGCAAGAATATACCAGGGAATCAGAACCAGTGTATAACACCACAGAAATTCATGCAGTGTCTGAGATATCAAGGACCCTGCACAATCAGAGGAACACGGATTGCAAGATATTAAAACAACCCATTTGTGAAACCACTCGTTTACCTAAGGTACATTTTAAACATATTTTCAACCACTTTTTCAAATGACAACTTTTAATCACACTTAGACCTTCCAGAGAAGCCAGAGTTGGAAACTAGAACACGTCTGTGCCCCTGAATTTGGCAAGGTAATTTGCTTTACAAAGCAGGTAACTTGGCCTCAAGTTAAGCCATAGAGGAATTGCTGTCTGACATGGCCCAGTGCCTGTAAACAATGACTTGCTGAAGTCATCGATTATGCTGTTACACAGTTATTCTGCACATATCCCAGCAATCATTTAATAGCTGATGGACCTGGCAAAAATATGAAGTGACTCTGTTTACATGGAGACAGAAAGGTGCCTCTGCCCCAGCAGTGATGGGAGCAGAGACAGCAGCAGACAAAGGGTAGAAGCACAGCAGTTGGGCATTCCATGGCAAACAAGACTACAGGTCTTGTGTGACTTCAAACACACATGAGCTTTCCCAGAGGTTCACTCCTTTTTATTCATCTGGTCATGAGATCTGCTCTCCAGTAAGTAGGAAAACCTTTGCAACAGCAGAATGTAAAATGAGCTCCTTTGCTGAGAGGCAGAATTTAGCATGCTGACAAGCAAGAAGTTAGCATGCTGAATAAGGGAGAATATCGCTGAACTTTTCAGGGCAGCTGCTTAGGCTGACCATCCCCAGCCCCTCAGTAAGTTTTTTATAAATATATATGTGATATACGGAAAGGATGAACAGGCTAGAACTCAGAATTCATCTGCAGTATCCAGTTATTTGCCTGACAAGATCTGAGCCTGCAGGAACAGTATCCTTCCTCTCACACCCCGTGGGAACTTCTCTGGCCCCAGAAGCTAGAAATACCAGAGACCATCCCAATGTTGCAATCTGCCCTCCTGTTTCCATGTGGAACTGGGCTATGCTTGTAACTGCTGTTTCAGAAGAGGGCTGCAAACCACTTACTGTAATGCAACCAAGCTGCTACTTTAAAGACAGGAAACTTAAATTTTGGCATAAGACAAACACTGTGAAAACAACTCTGATAAGCACCATAGATTTGTAACTGCCTTTGAAAAAAGGCATCCTGGAGAGTTCCTGTCTGCAAACTGAACCGGAAGTTTAGAGGGCGATTATCTTACCAAGCATTCCTGATGACGGTGGATTGGGCTGAATATGCTCCAGAGAATTCTCCTGCAGAATATCCCAGAGTTGCCACTGCATTTTTGGATTCAGGATATAGAAGGGCTGCTCTGGATGTGTTCTACGATACGCCTTATAGCTTTCAAAAAAGTTGTAGTCTGGTTTTCTGTACCACTGCAAAACAGAAACAAGAAGTCAGACTATTTCTGGCCCATTTTACTGTAACCAACAGGAAACAAGGACGAGTGAACCTGCTGATGCCGGGTAAAAAGTCCTGCTACACCTGCATACCCTCAGCTGCAACCCTTGGGTCACTGCAGTGACTTGACTCAAGCAACAGAGGAGGGAAAACACAAATCTCAGTGAAGGACCACTAAGTGAGATCAGCACCTTGTATAATTTCATTCTGTACCTCCCAATAGCAGATGATATTGAGAACTCTGCCTTAAATTTTACAGATCCCAATCCTTCTCTATGTTTCAGTACAAAGCATCCTATTCTGCAGGCAAGTGTTCTCAGCACAGCCTCCAAAACCAGGCTATGCTGATTTGCATCCTAAAACTTCCCCTTTCAGTAAAAACGTTTAGGGATGGGTTTTCTTTAAAATCCTTTTGAGATTTTTTTTTCCTAGGCTACAAATATCCCATCCTGGTTTTACTGACTCTTATTAAACATGCTGTACATACCCCCTTATGCCTCCTGGAGCCGTGGGACTAGACACAGGAATAAACAGCGGTAAGAAAAGAGGAAATGCAGTCCAGAGAAAGAAAGGCAGAGACCTTTCAGTTACAGACAGAGCTCCAAATAAGAGTAAAGAATGGACTGTTCACTTCTACCTGTTTTTACCATGAGCCTCCAAAGCTCATCACTTATCAAACAATGCTCTTTTGTACTCAAAATCAAAAGTGAGTGCTGGAGGGATTGCAAAACCCACTCGTGACAGCCTTGCTGACAGAGACGAGACATCTGCTAAGATCTTCAGAGGGTTTCCTGATCTGTTCATAATGCATCAAGTATATCCCATGTCTCACTGGTGCTCGAAAGATCCAAGCATCAACCAGCAGCAAATCTTAGAGTAACTGTCAGAAAGATCATCCTCTAACTGCTGCAGCCAGCAGTGACCTCCTCCCTGTGGCATCAGTCCATGGGAAAGTAAAGGTGGTGACCTGTTACACTTGGCCTGATGCCCTTCACAGGGATCGGGAACAGGCAAGTGTTTTCATAGGAGCACTCATGCATGGGGTGTTCTCAGAAATACACACAAATACATCCACAATAACAAAGGGGTAAAAAAGAATGGCCTTGAAAGGAGTGATTGCCCATGTTAGGAGGAAGTGGGTTAACAGAGGCACTTCAAAGCATATGAATCTGATTTACAGAAAACTCAGTCTTACCTCATGAATTTCTGCATGATAAGGTGCTGGATCCCAGACAATTAAGATTCCAGTGTTATATAGCGTTTCCTTCAGGAACTGCTTCTCTTCAACAGTGACAAGCTTGAGTAACAATAACAAACACAATGATATACAGTATGTTGTCAGAATGAGCGGGCAGCCAAGCAGTGAAAGACACCTGAAAACAGTCCCAGCCACAGCACTGTTGGTTACAGAGTGTTCCCCACTGTGTGCAGCAAGGACACAGCCCCCAGCAGTGCATTCCCAACGCCCACACCAGTCCTATCTGGCAGCATAGGATTTAGTGGAGAGCCACAAGAAAACCTTGTAAAGTAAAATGGCAGTTTTCCTCTATCCATCTTTAGTAACACACTAGGACAGGACCCACAGAGTGGCCCAGCCTGTTTGAGGGGTCCCATCACTACAACTACCGGAGCAGGAGGGAACATCAGTTGCTGGCACCCGTCACAGGACAGTCAAGGAAAAGCACAATGCAAACACGCTGCTGGATTTATTCAGACCCTTCATTTGACTCAAAAACAGAAAAAGAAAAAAGGCCTGTTGGTGGGTGGTTTCTCCTGAGCAGCAGGAACTCCAGCAGCCAGGGCTCAGCTGGGCCAGCCTGCTGTGAGACCACCAGTGAAGGAGAGAAGAGACCACTCCTGTCCACCCCTGCCTCACACCAAGCCCTTGATGCTTCTCCAGAGCAGGGGGGTCCAACTTAGGCAAAGGAGGTTTGAATCTTCTGAGAAGGCAATCTTCAATCAGAGACACAACCACTGTTTGGTACACCTGAGGGTAACCCCGGTCTGCAGCAGAGAGCAAACAATCAGCATCAAACAATTCATCTCCTGTCCTCTCCACCCAAAGCCATCATCTATATAGGCACAGCTTGTAAACACTGTAATCATAAATCATAATCATAGAAATCAGCTTCCATTTGCCCTGATTTTCTCCACAGATCTAATTATGAGCCAGTCAATTAGTCCTTGAGCATCCTGGCTGCCTCAGCAGCCTGCCTGGCTGTCCCCATAACCAGAGCACAAGGACACTCCAGCTAGCCCAGATGTGATTTATTTCAAAAGCAAAAAGGGTTTCCTCACATCTGTTCTTAACTCTGCAAGATCAGAGCTTGGCCTTGACCACGTGTACTGCCCAGCTTCATTTCCTTATAGCAGCTCAAATATCTAGGCCACTTGTTAGCTGGAGTGTGCAATGCTGCAGGTCTGAACATCTGCCTGCAGCCCGTGGACACCAGAGGCAAGGAGGGGCACAGAGGTTGGCACCAGCTATCCCCTGAGCTGGGTACGAGCGGGATGGAGCTCTGCAACGGGACAGTGACAGGGCCAGGAACATGGACACTTCATTTTCACTTCATTGTTTCTATTTAAAGGCTAGAAATTTTTCAGGAACTTCTCTGATGCAGCACCCACGAAAGAAGGACTTGAGAGACTGAGCATCAGAGAAAGCAAAGGGCGGCCAAGCAAAGCCACGTGAGTTGGCAGAGACACAGAGAGAGCTGTGACAGGCACAAAAGCAAAGGGATAAGAAACCAGGTGGGGAGCACCTCCATAGCAACAAGCTGTTTGCTGTGTCCTTCCCCATGCCCCATGGCTGGGTCTGGGCACTACTTGTTAACTCTTGGTCACTTAACCCCTTTGCTGGAGGCATCTGATTCCCCAGACACTGTAGTGCCTATTTGTTGTGTTTAAAAGTGATAGTGACTGATTCTAAGTAGTTAAATTTATTTAAATTGCTATATTACTTATTTGGTTTGCCCAGACTTTTGATCCTAATTAGTTAACTGTTCTATTGATTTCCTAGTTAATTTGTTCTTAGCCAGTTCACAGTTTAATAAGTGATTGTTAACACAGCCCCTACTCTCTTGGTACATTTATTGACGATATCACAATGATTTCCTTCTTTCTGGCTACGACAGTCAATGTCCTGTAATCTAAACACGATCCCCTTTCCTAGCACAATCCTCCCCCATTCCACGGATGTGTTATATCCTTTCTCTCCCTCCCTGCAGACTCATTAGTGCCAGTAACAGCACAGGCAGCCAAAGCAGGGAGTGAGAAGTCAGCCCGGGAGAACTGTAAAGCAGGGCTGGGAGGAACGAGGTACTCTGGCCCTTGGTCAGCTCTGCAGGAAGGAGTTGTGTCCTCCACAGTGACACTGGCACTCCCCTCACACACTTCAGCCCTGGTTTTTGCAAGATGTGCTACTTTCCCAGGGCAAATCAATGCCTTGTGTAAGACTGCAGGAAAACATGCCATGAAAGGCAGCACTGCTGATGAACCAGTCAAGGTCTAAGAAAAAAAGCAAGGCAATGATGAATAAATTCTTTATTTAAAACAACTATCAAACTTGTGGACCTACAAGCTTATCCTCAGATCTGGGGATCCCAACTGTCTCCCCCTTCTGCCAGTATCAATCTGTTAACCTTTCCCTATCCATACAGATGTACAAGATACCCCACTCTACTGTTAAAACCATCCACCCTCAGATATGTAACGCAAATTACAGAAAAATACCTTAAAATAATTACTAAGCAACTGAGGGCCCCTGGCCACATGTTCCAAGGGGATGCTACTCAATACAGACTAGTTCTGACAGATTAGATTTAGAAAATCCTATTTCCTTCATTTTGGGAATAGATTGAGGATTGATCAATAGCAAGAGCCAAAATAAAAGCAGCCAAGCCACAATCCCATCCCTTTTCCCAGAAAAGCCAAGAAATAACATAAAAAAGCCAATCCCAGAACAAGAACAAACTACAGCTTTTCCAGCCAGTACCTGATGCCTGCAGGAGCTCTGGGCAAGGCACAGTAAGCTGTAAACAGAATGTGATCAGGCAACCCCACTAACAACAAGGTTTAAATGATGTCACTGAGACTAGAACAGCACTGAACCACTAAAAAGTGCAAATAAACACATCAGAGAATCAGGCTTTCAATCCAGTGATCCCTGAAGATAACAGGGACTGCAATTAGAGATGCTCAGTTCATAAAGCCCAGATGAAAGACTCCTGCACTACTCATACCTTTTGCCCTGGTCAGCAGCCAGATCAACACTGCATTTGGAGTTAACTTTAGCCTCTAAAAACTGCAACAATATTGCTCTCCCTGTAACTGAATTTTTCTAAGCTGGTGTCTCCACTCAGAGGGAATGTCACCCATGGCTGCAGGCTGATCCCCATGGAGAACTGAAACACTATAATGACATGGCTGTAACTACACTTGGTCCAAAGTAAGAGATTGCACATTAAGAGTCATACTAAGCTGTACAACCACACAGATCCCCTCCTCCCTGTGCTGATAATTCTGATATCCCACAGGCCATGTACATGTTTTCTCTTCTTATCACTGTTAGCTTGGCAATGACCACAACCTCCAGGGAAAGTTTGCTTAAGTGATAACACCTATCTGAAATCATAAAAATACACACAGAAAGGAAAGATAAAAAAAAAAAAGAGAGATTTCAAACAGGGCAGAAGGAGGATGTCAGCAGCCAGATATGTCTTCTAAAACCAGACTGGTTCAGAAAGGACAAACTGTCCCACATCTGACTGGGGGGGTTAACACAAGGGCATCAAGATGCAGCAAGCAGCAGCACAGAGCATGGCAGGAAGTGGAGAAAGCAAGACCCAAGAGCAGAAAGAGGTGGCAGCAGCATTCACAAGAGATGCAAGAACAAAGACACACAAAATGAACTAGGCAAACACCAGCCATGTTTTGCCTTTGGAACTGACGGTCAAGCTCCTGCTGCTGTTTTGAGAAACTCCAAACCTCATTACATACCAGCACCGACAGACTCCTCACACAGGGGCAGATGAGAAAACTTGAGGCCTAAAAAACTTACCTTTCAGATAAAGGAAAAAAACCTGCCTTTTTGGTTCTGGATTGCAAAAGCTATGCTTAAGACCCTCATCTCTCCCTCTTCTAGTCCCTCAGCCTTCATGTGCCTACAACCTCCTCCTCTTCCTCCTCTTGCAGGGTGAGGAGGTGCTGCAGTGCCACAGCAGCTCTTTAACCAATGACTACTGGTCTGTTCGGTATTTTACTGTCTTACTCCATTACCTCACCAACACACACTACTGTGACTTTGTTTTCCCTCTGCACGTCTACACTTGAAAATTTCTCCCCCCCCAAAGGGCAAACGTGAAGGGTAACAGCTGTATGGAAGAAGGGTGCAAACACACTGAGCTGTACCTACAGCAGCCAGGGTCTCGCTCTGCTCCTGAACGGGCCAATACACTGCTACACATGGTCCTAACCCTGGAGAGTCTGCTTCACAGCCTACTGACAGCCAAAGGCAACCAGCAGGGGGACAGCCTCATACCTAGAAAGAGCTCTCAGAGTCAGGGAAAATGTAACTCAGTAAGCAATGCCTTGCACTAAGAGCATTTTCTGCCATGCTCTGCAGTGAGATCCCGGACCCTCTGACTCACCCACCAGAGCCCATCCCTCTTCCTGGCTGTGCACAGGCTACAGTTTTAAAGGTGGGTCCTCTGCCAAGCGTCTTCAGCCATTTAGCAGTACTGGTTAACGTGTTATCTACAGAATCTGGGGCACTGCTAGGCAGTAAAGAAACATTGTTATTTTATTAAAAGCCAAATAAACTTCCTTCATTCTTCATACCCATGTCTGGGGCAAGCACAACTCTCCTGGCAGACCTCTCTTTGCTGAGCTGCACTTGGTGAGCTGTGGCATTGCTCCTGCCCCTTACTCTGAAGACAGAGAGCAGCAGCACACAGCTGGCCTTCCTGTGCTAACACAGAGGCTTCGAGCCAAGACAAAACCCAAATTACTTTGTGCCTGCTGTAAATTGCAAGCAAGATACTACAGGTTCCCTAGCATGAGCTAGGGTCACTCCAGTCACCTCAGATTTACCAACTGTCCCCCACTCCAAGGGGAAACATTCCGATCTTACAGCTATCTGCTAGGGCCAGGAGAAATCACAGGGATAGCCCTGTTCCCCCAATTTCTTTTTGAAGTCCTCCCAGCAGCAGATGAGCCCGGAAGCCCCATGGATGCTGCTAGTCCAGCCTGCTGCCCAGCTCCCAGACAATGCAGCTCTGCCATGCTTGGCCCATTGGGCACATGTTGTTCAGACTCACCTGGGAATTCACAAGACGGACTGTTGTCTTCTGCCCCACGTCATCTTGAAAGCCCTTGATAGGAGCCCCATTGAACCGCAGGACGGCATCGTGGCTGTCTGAAAGCAAAACACAGTGAAAACCTGTGAGCTAACAACTGCTTTGTGAGTGAGAGACACGTAACATATTATGTACCTGTACTTCTAATACAATCTGGCTAGTCCCTGGCTGTCCATGTAACAATGAGAAGCAACAAGCCAGATTCTTTGGAGGAAGTTGTGGCTCAAACTTCATGATCAATACACTTAAAAAACCCCACTTTTTAAAACTACAACCCACTGGCAGGCTGAGAGCACAATCCTGGCGTTTGCTCTGCATGGAGGAGTGCAGCATTTCCCTCCCTCTCCTTCCTTCCAATTTACCAGGAGATAGACCACTATACAATTATTTTACCACGTGGTTGGCTGCATACTAAAGAAATGGAAAGTAATGGCAAGCCAGCATCCTCTCTTGCAGACTTGCAGGCTGACCAGCTCGAGAAATATGTATAATAACCACAGTGGAAAGTGAAGCTGACCTCAGCCTGCCAGCATACCTCCCACATTACAGAAATAAATCCACTGCTGAGCATTTAACAGGCAGGCTTGTTACATGCCTTGGGTTTCACTGCATTTTCCTCTGCTGGCATCATCTCTTAAGATAGCACAGCATTCCTTCAGCACCCACCTCTGCCTTGGCACAGCTGCTGTAACACCACAGAGCCAGGCTGCTGCTGTGGCATGGAGGGTGTCCGTGCCCATCACCCTGACACCCTGGCTTCTCCATGACTTGTGGCTGGATTTGGATAGGAAACCTTTCACATTAGAGAAGCAGGAGCAACTCCCCTGCCTTCACACTGAGGCCACATGACCACAGCTCACAGCACCTGCAGTCAGGGTCCCAGTCAGGGCAGAAGGGCTCGCCTGGGCCAGAACCAGGTCTTTTTGAGATCATTTTCTTGAAAATAGGGGTGTTTTCATAAGCAATGCTGGAGGATCAGCAATTACTGTCAGCAAAGACTAGTTTCTCAGATACTTTATTTTCAACAAGTGGATCTTTGAGAGCCTTTCCAAAGCAACACCCAAAACTGTGAAAGGAAACATTTTCAGGAAAAAAAATCGTGTCCACGCTGAGAAGTGCCTCTGTAGTTACCACAACAGACCCATAACTCCACGTCCTACCCTGCATCAGTGCAATACAGCTTATAGTTTCCCCCGATATCTTCAGCCAGACACTAAGTATTGTTATGCCCCAAGTTTGCATTTTAAAAGGGTGTTTAGTGACAGCTCAGGCAGAGCAGCTGGCTGTCTTCAGGTAGTTGTGCTGCACTTGGTATCTCTCACATCAGCTTTTTCTGTGGCATCTTATAACCTCCAGAAACACCAAGAGCCCAGTAAGACACAAGCTGGTTGTTTACAAGCCCCTCCCTGTTCTGCTCTGCCAGCCTTCCTTACGTTGACTAATTGCTCATTTGATATCTTAATGTGCTTACACAGAACAAATATTTCCTGGAATAATAATTCAGCAATCCATTGTGCTCATCTACGCAAATGCTTAATTTTATGCCTGTAAGTTTTAGCACCTTTGTGACAACTTCCTCCAACAAAATCATGACTTTTCCTACATGGAAATAAATCCAGCCAAAACTGTGAAAAAAAACTTTACATAAATACTCCGAATGCTCCTGAATCCTTAGCATTCACCCTGCCCAGCTCAAGCACCCCAAACTCTGCAGAAGCCCTTGCAGAGATGACTGAGCACAAAGGTGAAAGTCCACGACCCAGGCGTGAGGAATGCAAGGCAGGGACACCAGCAGGGGTTAATGGATTTGCCTCGGGCACTACTCAAAGCCCTCCCCAGCATCCATTCCCTGTGTTCTGGAACAAACCAGTGCTTCAGCTCTGGGACAGGCTCAGGGACAGGCTGTAGGAACAATGAAATGGCTTTGCGCGTCTGATGTCCACTCAGCTGTGCCACAGCCAGAGCACTTGGCTGCTCTGGCACTGAATCCAGCACTGTATTGACTGTGCCTCAACACTCCATAAACATCCCACTCACATCCTCAGAGGGTCTCCCCACAGAGGAGCAAGCAGTTCTGTCAGTATCCTGGAGCCCAACAGAGACACCCTCAGACACAAGCCAGCTGTGATGGCGAGGGAGTTCAACAGAAAGTCACTTGTGAGCAAACAGCTCCAAGAGGCACCCAAAAAAGCCAAGGCAGGTACTCAAAGGAAAAGTCAGAATTGGCTTCCCACGTCTTGACCCGCCTTGTCTCAAACACGGACAGAACCAATTACATCAACCAACTGCCCCCTGCAATCTGAACCAGGAGGCAATGCTATTTTTCAGTGCATCTTTCACAGTATTTTAACACACTTCCAGCTGTCCAGCCTCACTCTAGCTCCTGCCCACCTGCTCTGTGGAGCACAGAGAAGTCTGGGGGAGAACTTCTGAGCACGTACCAGAGCAAAACACTGTCTCTCGCATGAGCATCCAGGGACTATGATTCTTGGGCTTTGCCAAGTTGTCCATGAAAGATGCATCTATCCATCTACTTGTTTCAGAAGATGAAGGCTACCTGCAGCTTAGTGCAGGCCAAAGGGATCTGATTCAACAGAAAACTTATGAACACACCAAAGCCAGCAAACAATTTCCACTTGAGAGAAAACTCCCAGGCTTTAAAACTTCTCCTTTAGCAAAGCTACAGGTCTGCAAAGTGAGAATCTTAACTCAGCTTCAAACAACAAATAATGAAGCAAGCTTAGGGAACTGCAGGCACAATACCCCCAGGTGAAGGCTGAAGAGCTGGTTTCCCCTTCATGCTGCTTTCGTAAAGACACAAAATGCTTTGGTATCAAAACATGCTTTTTTATAATTCACAGTACAAGGCCAATGATTCAGCATTTATTAATGCATTAATTTCAGGTAAATACAATCAGATAAGACTGCAAAGCATCACCAAACTTTATCTAAAGAGATAAAACAAAGCCCTGTAAAGTCTTCTGGGCTACTCCAATTCAGCCACTGTCTTATGGTTCAGAATGCAGTAGTGCCACCTTCATAAAGCCTTGAGCAGAATTACAGCATCATTGAGGCTGAAACAGACCTCTGAAGACTGTCTGTACCCAGCCTCTCTGCTCAACACACACTGCTCAGGGCTGTGTCCAGTGGGGTTTTTTTCCCCTTTACTGTTTTATTTCTTCTCTGACAAAATTCTTCCTGATGAAAATTTTTCTGACCATTGCCTGTTAAATGAGTATTACTCAACCTGCTCCAAACCCTCTCAAAAAAACAAACACTTGAGGAATCGAGACCTCTCTCTGGTATCCAGTATTAGTGTGATCATGAAAATTGAGAGTACTAGCTAGAATAGAACTACCTATTATTCCCATCTCCTAAGCAGAAATGTTTACTGACTTTAGAAGTCGTTGAAGGACAATATTTCAACTTAAACATCTTTTGACCACAACAGAGATTTATTGGTAAGAGCATGACAGTAGCTCACTTCTATTCAGCATAAGTTATAAAACAATACTTGACTTTATGCTAACAGAAAGATACCAACCTATCTCTTGTCCCAGACGAGATGATTTCAGAGACCCAGCTGAGGACACGACAGCACAGCGACCCAGGTGACCCACTGTTTCCCTGAGGCTCTTCCCTGGTAGGTATTGCTGCCATTCAGAGGTACCAAAAGGGCCATCTGAGCCCTGTATCATGGTCACGTTGACCCTGTCCCGCAGCTGGCACAGCAGCTTCTCCGGGCTGAGCTTAGCAGCGTTTCTCTTCCCACTGTAACTCACATTGTACTTGTTCATGGCCAGGTAGTTTTTTCTGACCTTCTGCAGCCTGGGTATGAGATTTTTGGATGAACTGTCCTTATCCCATACCTTCACAGAAGCTGCTGCTTTCTTGGACTTTTCTGCTGTTTCAGTGGTTCTGCCTTTCGGTTTGTTTTGGGTACCAAGCCATGTTTTGGATACCTGACCCAACTCACTGGCTGCTTCACGGAAGAGTCCTTGTGATCTAACAGTGTTCCATTTTTCTGAACTCCTGGGACCCTGCAAATCATCGTTCTCAATCTTGAAAGGATTGTAGTAGCTTCTTCTTGTCTCTCTCCACAGGCAAACTGTCAGTGCTACCAGTATCACCACCAGAACACACATTAACTTTTTCAAAACATTGATGTGAACCATAGTGTACGATGCATCCAAATGGGTCACTGGAAGCTGCTCCTGGGAAAAGGAATACAGCTCAGTCAGGGCTGCAGGCACAGGCATGCATATATATAAAGTCATAAATATTGGTGTGTAGGCAACGGGAGGGAAGAGGGACAACATACATGTAATTCTAAACTTTCAAGCTGTTCAAAGATCTCATTTCAAAGTCCACCACCTCAAACACCAAACAGAAGGACCTGAGCTGGCTATCAGCCATCACACACTATGTAATGGTGATCTGAGGCCACTGCCACTCAAACCTTTTTTCTATTCCCTTCCGCAAGTGACAGCCAACTTTAACACCACCAGTATTATACTAGCAACGGGGTAAGTCTCCACTTTGCCTTCCTTTATCTTCCACCCCTCCCAGTCAATATCCAAATCCCACCAAATGAATTTCCAGAAATGAGTTTTTACTCAACCATAAGCTTTAACACTAATAAAGCACATAATAAAGCATATAACCAGAAAAAAAAAAAAGAGGCTGTCAGTTCATGAGCCCCAGGAGCTTCACCAGCCTGGTACTGACACACTTAGTGACTTCCCAGGGAACTGCTGCAAGCCTCTGGTGGGCTGAGTGCACTTCCCAACATCAAACCTTACTGAACAGCTGCTGGAAGCCAATTAAGCCCCAGTAAGGTTTGAGGCGTGTTTGGGCTCATAAATGCACTTTGATAAACATTAGTCCAGGAAAGTTACTTCTGGAGGAAGCAAAACCAGACTTTTTAGTACTTTCCTCCTTTGTGCTGCCTCATTCTTGCAGACACCTCCAGCTCCCATCATAAAAGGGGGAATCCAACAGAAGGACTGTCCAAAAGGTAGCTCAACCCAGGCAGCACAAGGGGTCGGTGTATGAAACATGCTGAGGCATAAACACCTCACGAGTGGCACACAGGACCTCAGAAGGCGGGAGAGCAGGTGCTCATTTTCCTATGTGGCTGCCTCCAGCACACGTCCTAAAACAAGGGAGCAGCACAGAGGCACGAGGTCCTCAGGAGACAAACACATGCAGGTCACCACTGCCACCCCAGAGAGGCAAGAGCGGCAACTTCCTCATTGAGCAACCTGCTGAAAGCGAACAGTGCTATGCTGTGTTGTTGAGATGTTACTGAGCTACCAACACTACCTGTGGCAAAATCATCAGCTCTCCAACTCAAGTCATTTTGGCTGTTGGCAGATTTTCCTCCGAAGGCTTAAGCAGAATATCCCAAAACACAACATTTCTGTGGTACACAGAAGAGTTCAAGAAACACCTGCAAAAAAAGAGGAAAAAAAGAAAACCTGTTAAGGAAGAATCTCGAATTTCCAGGGATGAGCAGGTGTTTCCTCAAATGAGCCCTGTGTTCCCAAAAAACCTCTTACCAAGGCCTGGAAGGGCCAGCAGCAAACACAACAGCATCACGTAAGCCTTTTGTCCACTCAAAATGGACATCCTGCTCTCAGCTAAAGCAGGAACCAGTTCACAGACTGCCTGCTCTATGGTCCCAACCAGACCAACAGCCTTCTCCCATGGAGAAGGCTCTGAGCAGTGGACACACCCATAATACAGTAAAGGAAATATCCCAATTAATGCAATGAACAGGGGAAAAGAAAGATAAAGCTAACTCTTCCCAGGGGAACATTCTACTGCCTGTTTTTGAGCAATTCGTCCACTCTTGCAGAGAAGACTCCCTGCTTTTCTGGAGCAAGTCGTATGAAAAGTTGCTTTATAAAACGTATCTTAATCCATAAGTCTTCACAAAATAGATAAATGTATTTTAGACTTTACTACCAAGGAAATGCAGCAAGAGAAAGGGAGATTTCACAGTTTTATAAAAAACAAGAAGTAGCTTGCTTTTGCAGGAACTCTGAGTAAGTACAATGCCACATAAGCTAAATTACAAACATTACCCTTCACAGACTAAATACTAAATTATTAAAGCATCCTAATGCTGACTACTTATATTTTAACTTTATTAAGGAACTTGATTTTTTTTTATAGAGCACTCCACAATGAAAAAGCAAACATTGTTCTACCTCCAGTTCTTAAACAACAACAACGAGATCCAAGAAACACAAGTAATTCTAGCTTTTGTTGAAGTTATTTGCCCTGCCTTGACACACCTTGACACACTCAGTAAGAATGTAAGTTCTCATATGTTTGAGTACAGATGTGCTAGAAAGGCACTCTGAAGCCTTTTTGGCCAGTAGGTTTCAGATGCAGAGGTCAAGCAGTCTGGGGCAGGGGGAAATCAGGAGGGGATGCAGGACATCCCTGTGCTCTCTCCTGCGAGGAGTCAGCGTGGAGGTTCCCCACACTGTTTGTCGTTCCTCTCCTGCTGTGGGCTCTGCAAGACACTCTCACTCTGCCTCCTGCCATGCCCTCCACAGCTGGGGACCCTGGAGGGGCAGCTCTCTTGAAGTCTGCCCAGTGCCATCGAGAACAGAAGGCAAGTGAAGGCAGGAGACTGCAAAAGTTATTTGCTAATAGGAAAAGCACCACTGAGTCACCCTCACACTGTCAGAGGCTCTGCAGGAAAACCACATGCAGACAGCAACGTTTCCCAATGAGACACACAGAAATAGAGCTGCCAGTGTCAGCTTAGTACAAGACCCTGAGATACGTCCCTCATGCAGCCCCCAGCCTGCATTTCTTTACACAACACAAGGGTCAGGCTTCCAGAAGACTCAGCCAAGACCTTCTGTTAAGGCAGGATAGAGCATCAACACTGTAGGAGGTGCCCAGGTGCCTATCACCCTGCAGGGTGGAGCTCTCTGCTCCACGCCCTGAAGGGCTCTGCCCTGCTTTGGACTTCACAAACTTCTCCCGAGGGGTTTTCAGGTGGAGGTGACAGCAGGCACATAGCAACCATTTGCTTCCTACATTAAGATCATCTAGAAAGGTGGCAGGTTCATCACAGTGAAACAACCTCACAGCTCACTGCAAGTTCCTGCTGGACACTCCTCCCACAGTGCACAGGACAGGATGCCCAGGCCCCCACACCTCCTCTCCTTCCTGGGCCACACAGAGGAACCTGGAAAGCTCACCTTCAGCACTCTGTTCAGGATGATCCCTGTCTCTGATGACTACCTGCTGCTGCAACATGAACTTTGATGTGTTGTTTGCCTTGATTTGTAAGCTGGCAAAGTAGGCTCTGCAAGCAAGGACACAGCAGAGCCACAACATTTCCTTCTGTTCCCCATGGATTCAGTTTAATTATTACTACTACTTCACATGATCTGATTTTATTTTATTGGCACAAGCAGTGCTCTAAGATCAGGTCCCTCTCAAACATTCTGCCACCAAACCTCCTCTGTGGAGAAGGAAGGCACCTGCTCTTCCAGGCAAAGCAGGATAGCCCACAAGTGGTGCTCTCTTTCCACACCTTTAGATAAGCCGCTTGTGTGCACAGCAGTCAGTACAAAGGTGCTTTTGTAGAGGTGATAGAAGCTTATCACCCACACAAAAGCACAGGGTGTCAGCTATGAGTACAAAGTAAGAAAGGACAAAAAAAAATTCCCCCAAACCTATAAAAAAAACTTAAACAAATTGCTGCCTTCTCGAAACCCAGAGCCTGATGCAGCAATGTCACAGCAGAGAACACTGGCAATCCCCATTTCACAGCAGATTCACCTAAAAATGCTAACAGAACTGTCTTTATCTCATAAACAAAAGGTTTATCAAACCTTACCTGTCTCCTAGAGCGTCCAACAGCAGACAGAGAATGGAACAAAGGTATGAATATATTTCTCTTCCAGTAAATGCACACAGCTTCCCAAAAGTTGTGTCATCAGCTGTACCAATGCCCATCCTCTGCACATTCGTTTAATTAGTTCTTGAAAGCACTCGTATTTCCCAAACAACCAGAGGCAATGACCTCTGCAATGGCACACAGTGCAGACACAACCCCTCCTCTCTCCACCTCACACCAGAAAACCCAATCCCACTGACAGGAAACTCCTGCCTTCATTTTCCACACATCCTTCATGGTTGCACCACCTCTGCTAACACCCTCCATTCCCCACTCGTGGCTTTCTCAGACTGAATCCCACTTGTTCCGATCCCTCCTTGAACAGCAGTTTTTCCATACCTTGGACTCTTTTGGTCAAGTTCCACAGCACCACTAGCAGGGACACCGGGACACCCTCCCTGGACACGCTCTCGCCGCATGGTCCAGCCACAACACAACAACGGGGCTGCTTTGTTCTCCTTTGGAAACTTCCTCCCCCTTCCATTTCCCTTCCTGACCACTCCTGAGCCCTGGTCTCTACGCTGTCGCTGACAGCAATGACTTCAGGATATTTTGCAAGCAGCAATGACTCACAGAGTTGTCCCTGGTGCAGGATGGAGGGCAGGAATAAATACAACTAAAGAGCATTATCTTATCCCTGCTGGCACAGGCTTCCTTTGCTGCTGTGCTGCCCAGGCACCCAGGGTCTGGAGACCCCTCTGCAGCTGCTCTGTGTCTCCCCCGGTCCCAGCAGCCCCAAGGAGACAGAGCCAGCCAAGCCCATATCCCTGCCCTGCCCTTCCCTCCTCTGCAGATCCATTACCACTGCTCAACAGCGCCTATCTTGGAGAAAATCTCCTGGGGACTCCTGTGATGTTGTGAAACCTGACCTCTTGCTTTCCTACCTTCTAGGCAGTCACTAATTGAGGACAGGAACTTTCTCATCCCGCGACAGCTTATGATGTTTTTTTACTGAGGCTCTTGGTGAGCAATTGCACCAAAACCTTGAAAATTCAAAGCTTCCCTCTCTCCATGTTCACCAGTTTTTGAAAACTAGAGAAGAGGAAACAGGCAGATAGATTTGAAATGCAACTTCTGCAAACAGACGAGACTTCTTCATGAACTCTTAAATACTCTACAGGTGTTATTATGATTACTGGTCTGAAGTAATGGATCCCACCAGAATCTCTCTGAAATGCAATCGTGTCAAGTAAAACCTTTCATTTAAGTGATGATTTGAGAGATGCCCCTGAGGATGGGCATATGCAGCAATCACATCTACCTGATCTACTGCCCCTCTCCTTGGTCCTGCCATTCCTACATCAGCATCATTCACATGCAGTTTCCATTTATCTGATCTATGCACAAAAGCTTTTTACTTTAGCAAGTTGTTCCTCAACCTTTTTTAGACAATGTGATAATGATTTCATATTTAAACTTAGAGCACTTATGTTTCTTTCCAGTTTTCCTTCATTTTATGCATTTCCATCTGTACCCACAACTGTGCCATGCCTGAACAAGAAGTAAGAAAGTTTTGCCCCCAGCTTTTACTGGTGTATTTTTGAATGTTTTTATGTTCCCCTGGTATTTAACATAAGGCAGAAGCCTTCATTTCTGGCTGTGTCAGTCCTTTGCTCCCCCTGTTTTTTAGGTCCTGTGTTGGTTTTGGAGGGTGGCTCTGCCTAGCAGCACACTGCCTCCCCTTCTGCCCTAAATATGAGGCAGCAGCTTTGCCTTCACTCCCTGCAGAGGTTCTACCAGGCACCTGCAGAACCACAGTCACTGTGAACCATCAAGAACAAAGGCAAGAGGTGACCCACACTACTGTGGCTTCCCACCTCCAGCTCCCACCATCCCAGATGCCTGCACAGGCACCAGCACACACCAGGGCACAGTCTTAAATCAGCTTTAATTAAACCACCTGACATTAACAAGTATGACAAATCCAGGGCAGCTGAACCAGGTAACATGTGCATTGAGGATGTGCCAGCAGTTATGGCAGCAAGAAGCATCACAGTGCCAGCAGCACCCACAGGGCTGACACACAGCTTTCCCAGAAGGGAGCCTCTGTCTGCTCTTGTGCTCACGCCCAGACCAGAAGCAGACACAAACACACATCTGCAAGGAGAGCTTCAACACAGACATACCAAGAGAGGAAGAGAGATCCACTGAAGAGTGTTTACAGCACAGCCATGCTGCTTTGATAGGTGATGACTGTAAAAGGGACAGTCCTCCTTAGCCTACCTGTTTAGAGACTGGCAGTGACAGAGGGACAACCTCCAGCTCTGACATGTGTATCACGATACCACCCCTCACTCCAACATTGTCAGGAGAGCAGAGAACACCAAAAAGTCTGTCTTCTCCCTCTGCAAAGCCACAAGCTCTAACCAACGACTTGGGGCAGCAGTACCAGTCCCTGACTCTGCTGGCTAAGGGAGAAATGGGCTACTGCAGGGTCCTTTACAGGTGCATCAAGATGGAAGGACAGTTTAAACTCTTAGGACAGGACAAAATAATTACCAAGGCATGTCATGGTGGAGAACACCACACACTGTTTCTTGCTTGGTGGGTTACTTGCCCAGAGGGACAGCGTGTTTATGAACTCTGTAACAGGACCGAGCCCTCTGCTGGTGGGACCAGCACTTCTCCTTTACAAAACCCCACTTCCTACCCCACAGCCAGACACCTGCTGAATTTCCCATG
>JAWWLV010000011.1:24325359-24357085 GCA_035041135.1 Platyrinchus mystaceus | reverse complement strand
AACCAACGACTTGGGGCAGCAGTACCAGTCCCTGACTCTGCTGGCTAAGGGAGAAATGGGCTACTGCAGGGTCCTTTGCAGGTGCATCAAGATGGAAGGACAGTTTAAACTCTTAGGACAGGAGAAAATAATTACCAAGGCATGTCACGGTGGAGAACACCACACACTGTTTCTTGCTTGGTGGGTTACTTGCCCAGAGGGACAGCATGTTTATGAACTCCGTAACAGGACCGAGCCCTCCGCTGGTGGGACCAGCACTTCTCCTTTACAAAACCCCACTTCCTACCCCACAGCCAGACACCTGCTGAATTTCCCATGTTACTAATAATGGACACAAAGGAGACTCCATCTGCGTGGGGTGCCTGCGTGCCCCAGGCCAGCCTTGGGCTCTAGCAGTGTGTTCCCATTTGGATGCAGCTAGCTGGCCACTGTGGGAGCTCTCAGTGTTTCCTGATGGGCACATGCCCACATGATCCTTGCTCAGCAAGGCACTTAGAGACTACTGCTGTAACAAACCTTTTCCATTTCTAAAATCACCAGTTTCACGTTCAACTGAAGAAACAAAGAAAGTACATCTTAGTATGCACCAACAGCACGAATTCCCCAAACCACCGCTTTTCCTCCCATACCCAGACCCCCGTGTGTCAGGACTTTACAAGTGAGTTTTTTGTTATCACTCAACTTCACCACAACCATTCCCACACGGAAGCCAACAGTAAAAATCCCCCTACCCCACCCCAACTTTAAAGACCAGGATGTGATCACTCATCTATGACTATTTTCTTTACATGGAACATAACACCTTCAAATCAAACAAATCACTTTTGTTTCCTCCCCCCCAGCCTGTGTTTTTCTACGAGGTTTATCTTTCAAAATGAAAGGGGAGCGCTTCTTTATTTGAAATTAACAGCGTGTGGCAGGTCAACACTTAATGCCTCTGCAAATATCCCTGCGCGCCAAGACATGTAATTGGTATTCCATGGCCCCAGGACAATAAATACACAGTGTGCCAGCTGCAGCCACACCACCCCTCAGGATAATGTTTCTCTGACACCAGCCCTTTGCAGGTGGGCGCAATGTCTTTCTGTCTCAAGGACAATGCAATAACATCACAACTTGAAGAGGACTCTAATTCAATTTAACCTAAGACCTGGTCTTTCACTAAGTGAAATAAACTTGCAGAAGTGTGCATCTATCATTCCTGGTTTTCAGTCAAACAGCATCACCAAGATTTGCTTTTCTCTACATACCCAGAGCTCATCAGCTTAACAGCCACCCTCCACCACACCAACTTCACTGGAAGAAACAAGTAAGGTGGGAATTCTGGCTGTTGACTTCACAAAGCACTATTCAAGTTATTTACTCTATGTTAACCAAAACACTTCCTGCATTACATTTAAAAAAAATTGGTTTTCACTAAGAAATTTGTATTTTATAGTGTAAGAGACACACAGATGTCAAGACTGTTCATCAAAAAATAGCAGGTGCTGGAAAAAAAAAAAGGCAAGTCCTGATGGCAATAAAGAGAATACTAGAAAGGACACCCACTAGAGCCCATCAAAGCAAATAACTACCAAAGAAATTGTAAGAACAATCATGTAACAAGCACTTCAATAACTTATTTGGCAAAAATCAAAGTAGTTCCCTTCTATGAAAGGAACTTGAGGCATGGAAGACAAATGGAAACATCAAAACGAGGGTTAACTATTCGGTCTCTGATAGAAAAGGAGGTAGGAAAAATAATGTGTTACTATAATCAGATGTTTTTCCATAAATAAAAACCACTTGCTTACAGTCTCCCTAGCCAAGGTGTTAGGAAAGCTAAATTGATACCACTTCTACCACACATCACCAGTTCCACTGGTTAAACCAAGACAGAAATGACCAGAGGAAAGCCAGGTGCGACCCAGCACAAGTTGTTGAGAAAGCCCTGATCTCAGCTCAGTGTCAGGCTGCAGCAGAGCAGCTGAGGTAGCAGATATGCAGGAATCAATACGTCCCAAGGTCCCGGATATTGTTAACTGTTGAAGCAGCAGGCAGGTTCCTAAGAGTCCGAATATTTGCAGTAGCAGATGTCAAATATGTGCTTTGCCAAGGCACGTACACGAGTCACATATCATGCAGGGAGCTCTCAGCATGGCTTCATTTCAGAGAGGAATAACAGCAAGTGCTGCTCTGTTTTTCAAACCAGGTCTGACTGATTCATCTGGTAACACTATCCCCTTGTAGCAGCATTTCAAATATATCTGCTGTCAATAAGCCCACATGTATGTTGGTAGGGAAGTGACCTGGCTTAAATACAATTCAATTTTATGAATCAAAGACAATATGTACAGCACAATTTTATAAATCATAGGCATAATGCACAGCATAGCCATACCTGGACACCTAGATATATTCAAAGACATTTAAAGAGATTAAGACACTCCTCCCCTCTCAAAGTTTCACATACTTATTTATAAAACCAGAAAACATTAATGAAACTTTCCTGATAAAGCCTTCATTTGAAACCTCCTTGCTATTTTCTTCCTCAGCATCTCCCCAGATGCTTAGGAAAGGAAAGCAGGTTTGGCAGTACCTCTTACCCAAACCCAAAACTATGTCCTCTGCTTAAGGATCCAGCATGGAGAACACTTGGCAGGAGCAAACAGGTGCCTCTCAAACTAGTTGCAATGACCAACTCTTTGGTGGGATGGAGGACTGGCACAGCCCAGCAACCTCCTCCAGCTGTAAGCTCCCAAACACAGCATGCCATGCATCTGGCAGCTCCATAGTGCCAAGTACAGCCTAGCCAAAGAATTCCCTTTTTCTTCCCCCCTTACACACCCTGGCAGCATCCCAGTGATGGATCAGTGTGGCTATGGGCATGGCATTAATTGATCAGACGTGAAACAAATCTACACAGTTGCTGGAGGGAGGTAAACACCAAGCTTGAAACACAGTGGGGTTCAGAGACAACAATAAAGGCCGTTTTAGTGTCTGCCTATGTAATACCTCCAGCTCCCAGTGTTTTTAGTCTGCTTTCTTCTCCATCAGAAAACCAGGCATAAAGCCTGGAAAGCACTACCCATCTCCTGTTCCCAAACATCACTCACTTCCTACGGTCGGCACTTCAGAAACAAGTCTGGCAGCAGAGCTTGCAGATGACAACTGGATGGATCCCTCATGGATCTGAGACACACCCCCACCCACCCCTTGAAGCTGGCAGCTTTCTGCCCTCTGGTATTTAAGCCCACAGAAACTCCACACACACGGGAATTTGTGCTTCCACTATAAAGGATGCCATTGTGCCATCCCTGTGGCACTGCCTTACAGGCAGGAGCAGACAGGAGGAACTTGGGCACTACTCACAGCAGCAATGGCTCCTGAAATCCACAGGATATTGCTTTCCCAGGGAGTCACCAAGGGCAGCCCATCTTCCCTGGGTCTGTGTAGTTCCAGGGGAGAAGCACAGCCACAGTCACCTTGTGTTTGCCTGTGTCTGACACACTTGTGGGAGGGCTCCAGAGGTGCAGGAGCATGGGCTGAGCACGTGAGCCTGGCACCAGCACATAGGCCAAGCAGCTGAGTGTGCAGAGAGCTCCACACGGTGCCCAGCTGGGGGCACAAAACGCAGGGCAGGGCGGCTGAGAAAGCAGAGAAAAAGGGAGACTACCAGTGAATCTCAGCACAAATGTGTTTTTCATCAAAGCCAGGTAACAACTTGCAGCATGGAGGGAGAGATCTAGACAGATAATTCCAACAAAAACATGAGTTACTCCCTAAAGCAGTAAAGGAGGCCCCAGACATTTTTGTATCTCCTCCACTTGATATTGGTTCTCATACTGCTTCTAGCACATGTTTCTGCAGTTTTTCTCTGAGCCTCCCAGAGCAAGGAAAGATCCTTGTCTTCCCCCACAACCAGAGAGCACTTGGCTGGAAGAAAGGATGAGATATGGGAGGAGGAATGAGATATGAGGGATGGGAGGAAGACGTTATTTCCCGGAGCTGGACTCTCGCACACAAGCACATATAGCTCTTCCTGGCCACTCAGTGCCACCTGGCTACAGAGACACCAGACTTCCTCTTTCATTAAGAGAACTGCCCCCAAACAAAGAAGTCAGGCATCTGTCATGCCTAGGATGGATGGCTTGGAAAGAGAAGCTCAAAAAAGCACACATAAAAAAATCAAGGGGGTGAGAGGGAACGTTCCTTTTGAATTCTGTTGGCGTCCTGCTGCTGAGAAGTGCAGTAACCCAAGTAGCTGGTTAGATCATTCTTGGAAAGCTTCTTTTTGTTGGTTTTCACCTGACTCCAACCCCCTTTGATCAGACATTGTTTCCCATTAGGGATGGAAACATGGTACACATGGGGGTGACCAGCAGGTCAGCTCTGAAGGTACAAACTTGACCAAAGTGCATCACTGAAGTAGATGCCTTCAACTTAATCAAATTCATGCTGCACTGCTCTTCCTCAGGATCATCCCGAAGTCCAGCCAATTCCTTAAACTAACACCTCAACAACCCAGACACAGGTCAAAGAGTTCCAATGGGGCTTCTCCCACCCCAAAAGAAGGAAACTGCACCACAGCATCAAACACTTGACATAAAGTTGAAACAAATATTTACAAGGAAGAAGTTACAGAATAGTGCAAAACCTGGCTGTAAGCTGAGGCTGTGCAGGAAACGCTACTTACAGTCATCTCTTACAACAGCACACCTCAAGTACAAGTGCCAAAACCATCCACATCCAAGCAGCAGCAGCAGCATCCTGTGCAGACAAGGAACCTGTGAAGATCCAGCTGAGATGCTCCACATGCTCAGTGGTGTCTGCCAGCTGCTGGGGGTGACTCACACAACACCTTGGGAGGACACCATGCCTTACTGCTCCACAGGAAGAGCTGGGTGCTCCCTACAGCAGTGGTCTCACTGCCACAATTCCCACACAATGCTCAAGGCTGATCTCATGCCACCTCTAGCACAAGGCCACCTTTTCTTGCTGCTCAACATCCCATCCAAGCTCAAAGTGGAAAAGCGCTGGGCTTGAAGTTCACTGAACTTTAAACAAGGCTGACTTTTGATCAGGCTCAGACCAAGCTTTAGATTAAAAGTTACTCATTCATTTTATTTAAACACATCTGCCTACCTTTACTCCTTTACCTTAAAGAGACAAGTTTTTAAGTATTTCATTTGGGAATGCCATCACAGTCTCATGGGAGCTGATCCTAGATGATCCTTCGTCTCCTTTTTCCTTCCTCTTCCTGACAAAAGATCCTTTGATGCAGCAATATACCTCCCTCTCCTCTCCACAAGCCCTCCTCCAGGTTCTCAGGATGGGAGCTTGGCTGCTACCACATCATGTTTTAATCTCGCACAGGCATCTGAATGTACAAAGTCCTGGATAACTCTTGACAGCAGGAATACAATTTTTTCCCTCCTCATGCCATCATACCAGTATCCCCTGATGCTAAACTGGCAGAGAACCCCCAAGCCCCAGGTATGCTGGTTAGAATATCTCCTCTCCTGTAGGAGGAACCACAGCACTCCAATATGAAAGCAAAGAAAAACAGCAGGGAAGCCTAACAAAGTTGTCTTACACTATTTTAGGATTATTAGTTTGCATTTCACTGGTCTTTGTGGGGTTTTTGTTTTGTTGGGGGGTTTTTAATTTTTTTTTTATTATTATTATTTTTATTTTCAAGAATCAGGCCAATTCAGCTAAGGTGGTTCTGCTTCCACTGAGACATATATTGCTTTCTCTCTCGGATTTATAACAAATTCACATACTTATATACTTACATACATATCCTCACCTATTTTGAGTTAGGAAATAATGCATTCACAATACAGAGATATTGCTGAAATAAAAGTTTTTTCACAGGTTGTCCAACATGCATTATAGGCCAGAGTTATATGTTGTCAAGGGAAATCACTTTTACAAAGTGTTATCTCTGAATTTTCTTTCTTTATTCTAAACAAATATAGAAATCACTAGTTAAAATGCATCAGACTGATGAATATTTTCTGAAGTCTGCTAGAACAGCAATTTTTACTTTTTTTCCCCCCAAAGTACAAGGCTAAAAAAATTACAAGCCTGACCCAGTTTACAGGTTCCTCTCACTTTGGGTTGTGAATAAAGCCTTATCTTGGCTGGATCTCTGTATGGCATTATCTGCAGCCATCTCAACGAGGGGACCCATTAGTGCTTCAGAAACTTGCAGCAAACCTATTGGGAGCTCTTTAAAAGCTGAGTAAACAGAGCTCTTTCAGAGATCTCCGCAGATTAGGACCCAAAGAAGTGAAAAACCATTTGCGTGAGAGTGGGGAAGTAGAGCAGAAATTTCCCACACGCTCGTCTCGGGGCAGCAGCTCCCCTGAACCCTCTGACGCGAGGAGCTGCTGCCGGGGCAGATGAAGGACCGCGCTCTGCACTGCCGATCACACGCGGTGCGGCAGCCACGGCGGTTTCAGCGCTCACCACTGCCGGCAGCGGTGCTTGAAAGAGCTATTTTAAGAGATCAAGGATGCACAGCACTGTGTGGAGCAGGGGAGGAGGGCTGGAGGTGGATATACACGCTACCTGTGAGAAACCAGGTGCCTTCCTGGTGTGTCTGCATCTCCTGGACTCTCCTCTTC
Source organism: Platyrinchus mystaceus (assembly GCA_035041135.1). Taxonomy (NCBI): domain Eukaryota; kingdom Metazoa; phylum Chordata; class Aves; order Passeriformes; family Tyrannidae; genus Platyrinchus; species Platyrinchus mystaceus. The sequence continues at coordinate 24,350,471 of JAWWLV010000011.1, read as the reverse complement.
CTCCTAGGAAATCCCCCCTAAGGCCCTCCACATCCCTTCCAGCATCTGCACTGCACAAGGGGGTACCCTAGTTTCTGTGGCCTTACCCCACAGCAAAGTGTGCAGGAAGAAGCAGGAAGCTGCTTTCGTGCCTTGGTGAGATGCCACCTCCAGCCCTCCTCCCACCCTCCACAAGCCTTTCTTCTTGGAAGTCCTTTCCTTACGTGCATTTTTGGATCTGAGCTGGGGGGAAAAGCTGACCACTGCATGCAGTCAGTGCCTGTCCTGGGCTCATGTCCTCTGCTCACTGTGGTGTTTCAGAGCTAATGCAGGAATCCCACAAAATGCTTCAAGTGCACAGCAATGTCTGAGAAGGGTGTCTTCTGCCACAGCAAGGACCTCATGCATGTCAAAGAGCAGAAGCCATGAGTATATAGAAACAGGCTGCCAGGGAGACCACAGAGCCACACACACACCAACAGCCAGCTCCTGATGGAGCAACTACCCCAAACTGCTGGCAGTGGTGGGGGCATCTCTACAGCACACACAAAACTGCAGTAAATACAAGCAGATGGGTTTGCACTGCACTTTAGCACAAGCACACAGAATTAACTGCTCTTACACAATATGATCACATCTGCATCATCCTGTTATTGTGAAAGAAAACTGTATTTTAGTACGTGGTCGAAGGTTTTGCTGATCACACTCCACTGGTCTGGACATCCACCCTGGGAAACCATTGCTAAACCTGGACTCGACACACCGAAGCTCATCTCCTCCACCTTCAACCACCTACACCCAACACATCACATCCTCTTTTCCAACAGGCAGGCTCTGCCCCTTTCTAAAGGGGGAGGGGGTCAGAGGCTCCCACACAGCCACAGGGAGCAGTGGGGCATGAAAGGAGCAGTGGGCCAATTTTTGGTTTTACTTCCCTATTTCAGATGTAATCAGAGGAGGAAAGAGAAAAGTCCCTTTTCCATTTAAGTTATTAACATAAAACAGCTTAACTGCTGACGAGTGTTAGGTAGACAGAGAGGTACAGATATTACAGACCACATATATCACTTTGCCGGTTTTCAAATATCCAGCTCCTGCAGCAGCCTTGGCATATTGTAAGCCAGGCCTAACCAAGCTGCCTAGTCTGAAACTGTACTTAGTAACAGGGAGGTGGGTTTGCTGTTCAAAAGGAAGATTTCTGAGTGTTTTGAAAGGGGCTAAAGATTTCATTCTGGCACAAATGGAAGGTGACTCTTCAGTGTTACCAATACACATTAAGAGAAGGAATGTCTCTGCACTAAAAATGAATCTGAGTTTGAAAGGTTAGCTTGGTTTTGGATTTTAGAGGAACAAGGAAGAAAAACAGAATCATAAAAACAAGCCCGTTCTTTCCCAAGAACAACAAAGAACGAGAAGTTTTGCGGGGGCTGAGCTCCATGGCTGACCTGCTTCTTTAAACCTCTATTCTACACCCAAATCCCACCTAACTAGAAGTTAAGTTGTCTCTGGCTTAGTTTTCTTTTCCCCATGAAAAGAGCAACTGCCAAAGATGCCCAAGACAACATGCCACACTTTTTCTTTTCCACTCACCCACTTCCCGCAGTGTGTTCCCACTCCTGCCACTGCTCCCCAGGCTCCACACAACTCTGTCTTGATCTCTGTGCAAATTTTGGCTGCTCTCTGCCCTCTTTGGGGATGAAAATCCGGCAGCCCCCAGGCAGGTGGGCTGCTGGAGCTCCACCAGCCCTGCCCAAGCGTTTCAGTTTGCAATGCTAAAGGTAACACAACACTGGGAGGGACAAGTGTTCCTCAGCCAGAAAGGAAGAAAGGGTGGTGCATTTTCCGTATTAAAGATTCAGGTTTTAAGCAGAGGAGAGGAGATTAGCATGTTTCCAGCAGAAGAGGAAGTGGGGAGCAACAGCTGGCACTCCTCATGTCAGCAATTTAAGGATTTAGAGAAGGAGCTAGACAAGGTCCTCCCAAACCTTCTTCACACATGGAAACAGGTATAAACCCAACACTTACATTTGCAGTTGCCTCTAAAAATGCTCCCTACCAAGTGAGCTTTCCCGTGCACGAGAGAAAAGGTGCATCAGCACCTTCCTCAGTCACTGCAGTGGCTCACATGACCCAGTCTTTTGGACTAGCTTATCATTCCTGAGGGCAGCTCCAAAGCCTTGCAGTGCTGTAATAAGGGGCAGGATGCCAGCGGGGAAAGGTGACAGGAAAAATAGTGGCACCACCACCAAAAGCCCTTCAGACATGTTCACAGGAAGTCAGCTCTGAAAGCAGGCAGCTAATTACTCTAACCCAAACCACAGGCAATATCCCCAGAGGGTTTCTGTGGAAAGCCCTTACCAAAATGAGCCCCAACACACATCTTATATTCATTTTACGCAAGGCAGAATAAATACTGGATCTCAGACATATATCTCTGGCACACTACCAATATGTGTCAGCTTCTACAAGGGCTCCCACAAGAAGCAGAAAAAATGTTTTATTTTGCTTTAAAAGAGAAACATAGGATAGTTGCAAAAGGAAAAGCAGATAATCCTTTTCGTTTTCTTTACCACCCTCCCAGCTCTGCAAACAACACAAGACAGCCCCAGTGCCAACAGCAGTGCCTCTGAATGTACATGGCCTTGTCACACCAACAGCAGCCTTGCTCCTGCTGCAGGCATATGGAAGTGAAAAAAGGGGTACTGAAAGGAAAAAGAAGAGCCATGGTCATCACCTTCATCTCCAGGTTCCTTTGCTGCCCACAGCAATTCCTTGTCATTCCCTTCCAGGCAGCAGTAGGTTGCCAGGTAAGATCTGTAGGAGGTGCCACCACGGGGAGCACATCCGTGCAATTCTTCATGCTCTCATGTCCCTTTTAATCAAATTCTCTAGCCTAGGAAAGAAAGCAAGATGTTAGACAGCTACATCAGACTGATCAGAAATCACTGGACAGGGGACTACAACCACCAGCCAGGACCACAAAGCAAATAAGCACTGACACAGAAACACTACAGCATGCAGATACTGCTGTGCCCACACCACAGGCAAGGGTATCCTGGGTGAGATCAACAAGCGAGCTGCCAACACCTCTAAAATAACTTGGGCTTGAGTAAAACAGCACACAGAGCCTCATTTTGAAGGCAAAATCTGCTGGTGAACACCTGCTGTCTGCAGACCCTCCCAGACTCTAAATCCAGGGGCAAGGGTGAGGGAGAGCTGGTAATACTGAAATCAGGGCAGAAGAACTCACTGTTAGTGCTGGGCTATGGATACCTGAGGAATTCTGAGCAATGCAACCTGTACACACACATATGCAAAGACCCTCTTGAGGATTCCCTCTCCCACTGAACCATCTGTAGAAGAAACCACTGCCTACCCTGACACAACAGAGCAGTGATGCACTGCACTTAACTGATGACCCTTGCTGGAAACACAAAAGAGCCTTTACAGAGTTTGTATTTCTAACCTCTCCCCTACTTCTAAAAGAAACTCAGTGCAACTGCAGCACGTGTCCTAAAATCCTCTTAAATAAAACATTAATCACAAGACTGTTTAGCAAGTGACAGCACACAGTCCGCTCAAAAAAAGCTGCCTCCCATAATTATCCTGCCTTGGGCAAGTTTCCAGTGTATGTGCATGGCCTGGCATATGTTTCACCTCGAGTCCAGCAGCTCAGGTTTCTGCTCTCAGCAGGGAACCCAAGCACACACAGCTTAGGAAGAGGTCCCAATATGTCCCTAACTCAAATTAATGCCAGCTTGAACCATCCAAGGACCCTAATGCACTGCAGCACACCATGGCAGGGGAGGGAAAGCAGTGGCATGAAGGAAGATGACTCGTGCAAATTATGGCTAATCCAATCTCTCACTCAGTAGCAGTCTCACCTAGACATTGTCCCAGCAGGATCTTTTTCCACAACTACCAAATTAGCGGGAGTTTCTCACTGCTTTTCTCAGACAAGATACTACCAAGACCAATATTTTCATTTCAAATCCATGTTGCTCAAGACAAATTCAACTTCCTTGATCCTCCTCCCCAAACGAGAGGTGAAGAATTGCTCATTTTTCCAGTGAGTAACACCAAAGTAGCTTCTCCACAGGCTTAAGGGGGTAGTTTTTGCAGCTTATCTGCTCTGAGCCATTACACATATTTTTTGACACAAACACACAGCTAATAGGCTCCTGGTAATCAACTATAAAAAAAAAATTCATTAGAACTACTGATAACACCAACAGCTAAATTCAGTTTTCAGAAAGATAGCAAGTACAACTACAGAGAAGAAGCAGAATGTATCTGGACATTTGGAGAAGGGTTTGGGTTTTTTGGTTGTTTTGTGGCTGCTTTTTTTTTTCTCCTGGAGCTTGTTTTCATGAAACATAAAAGAAAGCAAGCCAAGGATGTGGGAGGGCTAAGAGATGCTCAAGGATCAGAGAGACCCAAAGCTCTCTCAGAGACAGCAGCTTAGGAATCTGGCAAGAACTGAAATGGGCTAGAAGGACCAATACGGGAAGGAAGAGCAGGTTTCTTGGAGCATATGGCTAGCCAGGAATTCAGCTGAAGAAAATGCTTTAAAACAACTTCAGGATTGTGACAAACAGCATTAAAACATGCAATAGCCTGTGGGGCAACCTCCGGGGGGGAGAAGCGGGACACGATAACCTTCACTCCCAGTGCAAGTGTTTTCACTTCAGAAAAACGGCCAGCAATGGACAAAGCCAGCCACAGAACCCTGTGCTTACCAAAACCCTGGCAGGTGACCTTAGAGCAGCCATGGTGGCTCAGGCTCTCCAAAAGTCATCACCACTACCATCCCAAAGTCCCCAGCAGCAGCTGGCCCAGAACAGCACATGCTGTGTCTGCATGACTGGGGGACACAGGGGCTGGCAACATGCTCACAGCTGCCCCCTCCACTTACTGGAAACCCTATGCAGTGTTCAATCCCAACCCAGGTTTGTTTTCTTTCAGATCATGGAGTTATGGCAACCAGGGGACATCCACATGGGAAGGAGCTGGGAAGAAAGACCTGAGATCTCCTGACAGCAGTGACTGGTTTCATCAGCTCAGCCGCTGATCAGACACAGACGAGGTGCTGAGCAGGACCAGGCGCTGCCCGATGAGGGTTCTGACAGATGGGGAGGGCTGAGGCTCAGCCTAAACCCTGCTGGAGCAGAGCTAAGCCATGAGCAGAAGGGGCTGGGGCAGAGCCCTTTCCTGCCCTGCAGGCTCCGAGGCAGCCACCCCACTCTCAAGCCTTGGTGCAGCACAGCAGGCCAAGACGGTCACGCCTGAGGGCACTGCACGGATGTGAAACGCAGGCACCAGCCAGGCAACCATTAGGGGGAGAATTAAGCATTTCAAACATCACCTGCAGGGCTTGACTTGCTGTCCTCACCCAGCGTAAAATCTCAGCTCAGATGCTGCGAAGGAATAGTGGGGAGAAAAAGTCATTTCTGCAATACCTCAAAAATGTGAGGCTTCCAGAGTGTTGTCTGCATGGAGACAGATGGGAAGAATCAAGCCAAATTAATGCCAGGAATTAATTTTAAAAGTATGAGTTAACATGCATTAATGACCTTGGTACACCCCCACATCTGTAGCTATGGTAAGCTTAAATTTCCTTCATTCCTATTCACTTCCAGCATGAACTGATTTTAATTAAGTGTCCACACTGAAACTTAACATCATTTCTGACATCAAATTTTACAACTAATCTTTAATTAAGCTGTCTGAATTTTTCTCCTTAGATTGCAAGTATATGATCCTCTGTCTAATTAAAAAATTAATCCATGAATATTTTATAAAATAGTTACCAAATTGCACTCCCCTAATAACTAGGAAAACTTCTCAACCTTAGAGCACATAGTTCAACTGAAAGATATGGGTGTTTTGCAAAGTGATTTACAAAGTGATAAGAAGTTTCCAAAACTGAGAGTGGGAAAGCAGAGGTGAGCTATGCCACACTGGAAAATTAAGTTGATTTTTATCCCAGGTGAAGATTTGAAGGAGTTTCCCTTGGTTTTTAAAAACACACTTCTAACCACATTTGAAATTGCTGAGCCACATCCGCAGGGCCTAAAATAATTCCCAGTCCACACCTACACTATTACAAAAGAATAAAATAGAAGACAGAATTAGTGACTGCTCTGAAAGCCAGCAGATAGATCCAAAGAAAATTAGACTCTTTCCATGCAGCTCTCCCTCCTCTCTGCACTTTTCAGACCCCTCTGTTAAAGCAGGCCATGGTTCATGCCCACATCACATAGAGCCACTGCTCAGTGCCAAATCTACAGCACCTTTTCAGACTCCTCCATCCAGAGGGGAGCTGCTCAGTCTGCAGGATTTATGGCAGCTGTTCTTTAATCACAGGTTAAATTAAATTTGAAGAGCCTGAAAATGCCAGTGATCCCTCACTTTGTAGGATGAGCAGAAAGCCTGACTAACCCATCACACAAGGCATTCCTGAATTAAAGTGGCCTTCCAGCACTGCTGTTCTTTCCTCTCCAGCTGGGCACTCCCACATCTCTCAAAATTCCCTTTCATGTCACAGGCACAAGCAACACTTATTTCTATCAATCCCATTTTTGCCTTTGGGAATCCCCCTGCCTCCAATACTAAAACACATCCAGGGGACTATGTCATCTCTGCTCCCAATTCCTTCAACCTGAATCCCATCTGTGTTCCACTAAAACCTGTCCCTGTGGCATTTGTTGGAGATCCCTTGCATGATGCCTTTTGTTTAGAAAGGTGCAAGGCAGCTCCTTAGGCAAGAGTTGCAAACTCCACAAAATAAAACTCTAGAAGGACTTTGTTATGACACAACTGGTCCCTCTTTTATGATCTTCCCAGGAAAGCACTACTCTTTCAAGAACATAACCATTTGTGAAAAGTGAATTTCAAGATTGCAAGAACAGCTGTTAATAGGAAACAGGCTTCATATTCACAGACACCATTATCTGGATGAGAGCAAAATCCATCCAGCACCTTCCTGACTCTCATAAAACACACACAGGATTTCAGTCAGGCTCACCTGTGAAATACCAGCCCTAAGGAACCAGAACATAACATTTCCATTTCTGCTAATGGACCTCACTTACAAAGTGCCCGAGTCCCTGATAATTATTTACATAGCATCTCTGCTGGACAAATAAGAGCTGGGTGAAGTACTAATATAAATTTATATATAAATGTAAACAAAATAAAAAAATATATAGTTACGTACAATCATTCTAGAATGGTTTAGGTTGGAAGGGATCTAAGATCACCTTGTTCCAACCCCCTGCCATGGGCAGGGACACCTTCCACTAGACCAGGTTGCTCCAAGCCCCATCCAACCTGACCTTAAACATTTCCAGGGATGGGGCAGCAACAGCTTCTCTGAGCAACCTGTGGCAGGGCCACACCACCCTCACAGGAAACGTTTCCCTAATATCCAGTCTAAATCTACGCTCTCAGTTTGAAGCCATTCCCTCTTGTCCGGTCACTCCAGGCCCTTGTAAAAAAAACCAAAACAAACAAACAAACAAACAAAAAAGGCCCTCTCCACCTTTCTTGCAGGCTCCTTTCAGGTACTGGAAGGCTGCAATTAGGTCACCCCAAATGCTTCTCTTCTCCAGGCTGAACAATCCCAATTCTCTCAGCCTTTCCTCATAGCAGAGCTGCTCCATCCCTGTAATCATTTTGGTGGCCTCCTCTGGACTTGCTCCAACAGGTCCACGTCCTTCCAGAGCTGGGCACAGCACTGCGTGTAGGGTCTCACAACAGCAACAGTGAGATTACCTTTATCCCAGCTATTACAATCTTGTACATCTAAATTTCTAATTTCTTTAAGACCTCTTGCAAGCACAAAGGATGGCAGGATTACAGTCAAGTCAGCGGGTTAACCAAGAATTTACAGTTACTCTCCACCTCTGTACCAAAGTTATGTTAAGTTATGCAGAACTAAAGCTTTAGGGAATGAGAAGAAATCCCTAAAACCAACCAAATAAATAAACATTAACAACCCAACTTATACAACAAAGGATCACACTCAAATTTTCAGTCTTGCTAGGCAATGCAACTCAGCATGAAGGCATCTTCTCTGAGCAATCAGAATTTTTTATTTATTTAAAATGCAAACTTATTGCTCTCGAGGTGCTCTGTGCCTCAGCCACTGTGTTCAGAAGGCACAGAGCTTGCAGACTTTCCTGAGGATTCTGCTTCACAAACAAATGTAGGGGTGAAAAAAAAAGTCATTACTCTGGTACCGCCCATTAAATGTTACTCCAAGGTAAAAAGCAGGTCCTTGAGATGAGCACGAGGAAACCAGGACTATAGATTTCTTTTAGTCCCCAGGAGATCCATTTTAGAAAGCAGCTATCATGGCTGCATGACTGCCATGGCAATATTTATTGTCATCCCATCCCAACGGGCATCACCACACTCTCCCCACAGACTCGGGACTCTGCTGGCACATGCAGGTTATTTGCAGAAAATCCAGTGAACGAAGTCAGGCTGATTGGAACACCTTTGATTTCCTAATCAGCAAGTGCTGTACCACAAAGACAAAGGCAAGCCATAATGCATATTAATAAGTTAATCCCTGCTGTCAGCAACCTCTATTTTTCTGCAAAGTTCTACAGCTGAAAATCCAAACCGCTGCAGCCATCCTAAGAGCATGGATGCAATACTGATGAGAGGAGCATTAGCTTGTTTCCCTCACCCCCAGGAGTCCCAGGCATAAGCCTGGGCTGTGTGACAAACACTCCTGCCAGTGCCACGGGAGCTGCTGAACAGCTCAGTATGCAAAACACAGCCAGCTAGATTGGCATCCTGTGCTGGATGGTTTGGGTTCTCCACTTCCTCCGTCAGCACCGAGGTACGCACCAGCACCAGCTTCCCTCAGTTCATTTGCAGTAGCTGCCAGTTCCTGGTGGGAATACACATCAGGAGCACAGAAGAACAGTCAGGAGCACAGTCTGGTACAGAGCTCTCTTCTGCCTGCACCAGTGCACCATCCCCAGGCAAAGGAGTCTGGGGCACAGGAGACAACATACAAAAGCAAATACCTCCCTGCACTTCAGCACCCTGTTGGTGAAAGGGGGGATATTCTGTGCAGTGTTTCCATTTTAAATAAAGGTCTCGTAAACAGACCTTTTTTCAGCTACTACAGAAAAAGAAACAGATGCTGTGTTGCAGCTTTCTGCACAACCTCTGCTTGAGAATGGACACTGTGGTAACTTGTGAGCTACAAACCATGAGCAAATATTTAAGAACATCTGATAACTTGCTGGCAGAGCTGTAAGTTCAGAGACACCCCAAGCCAAACACCTCAGGCAGCTTCCAAATGCTGCAGAGGGACCAGCAAACCCAAGCTAGGTAGAGGCAGCACTTGCAACCTGCTGAGACAGAACCAGAAGAACAGCCTTCCTCTGTTCTGGTTTCATGAATCCCTGTTCTGGTTTCACAGACTAGCTCCTGGCCCATGTGCAGTCTACTGGAACATGCTGGGAAGCACAAGCACACCAGTACATGCACTTCTTGATGCTTCCCAGCATTCTTCAAACCAAGGGATCTATCCTGCAGAGATGAAATCATAATGACAGCTAGGAATGGGTTTAAGTGCTGCCTTAAAACAACCGAGTCATTGTTTTGCAGAGCCAGTTCTGGACTCTCCTTTTTACCATCGTTCACCTCCTCACTCTGGAACGAGTAGGAGAACTCATCTGTAAGTGGAACAAGCAGATGTGCATTAACATCATCACTGACCCGCAGGGAGGGGTTTTACGGAAGAAGCTTTGGGTTTACATCGCACTAAAGGCTGAGCTTGCAGCACATACTTCAGAAAGGCAATAAAACTTCTTACGGATAAGCAACTGGCTCAAATATATAAGTTTTTCCAAGGTTTTTAATCACACAAGTGATTAGAGGATCTGATAACTATGATTTCTGCTGGCTAGACATCTAAAAGCACTTTATACTGAAAGCATCTTATTTCATCTTCTAGGTTTTTCATCAGCGCAATTATAATTAAAAGAACATTCCAAGGAACCACTTATATTTCACACTTCATTGACAAGTTACCAGTCAAGCAGCACAGACTTCAAGCACATCTGAAGTCGCCAGGAGTTTTAGTAAATCCCTACATAATCTCAATGAAAACGTTCTTCAAACACAAAGATCTCCAGCAGCTGGGCCACCTTACACTCAGAAACAAAGCCCATCCCTGCTGAAGCAGTTAAAGTGAAAGCCGGAATATGTAGGTCAGCAATCTAAGAGGGGCTATGGTTAAGACAAAGTATCAGATTGATTCATAATGCTCTTTGATTGCTAATCCTGTGCAGAATTGTGATTTACATCACTCTACCAAAATCTGAGGGCTGTGGAAAAGATCCGTGCACTTTTTAGATCATTGAGACAATTCTGTCTGGTCTTTCACTGTGATATTTATGAGTATTGAGTAGAGAACAGGAAAATGACATTTTCACCAAGAGCTGTGTGCACCACTGAGCATCGCCTGTGGAAAGGGAAGAGGACCATAACTCTGTGGCATCATTCCTGCCCTTCCCAATTCAACAGATCAGGGGTGTCAGGAGAAGCACTGGACAAAGAACTTGAGTTCAAATACCTCCTCCATATCAGCCTGTGAGCAAAGGGCAGGACAACCCGACATGGATTTGAGCCAGCACCTATTACCATCCTCCAGTTCTTACAGCCTGGAGCAAGATAGGAGCTGGGTGAGATATGCTGCCAAGGGCCTGTGGTTAGAGGTGCCTGTATGGGCAGTGTCATGGACACACTCCCTGCAGTGCACGGCTGCCCTTCAGCATCCCTCTGTCCTCCAACAGAGGCCAACAGGGACATAAGCCTCTGAATATACAGTAATCTGCTTCTGCAGCAGTTTCTCTCGCACCACTGTCTCAAGGACAGAGTTAAGATACAATACATTACAAGCTGCATCTGCTTTGCCCTTCATTAGACCACTCCTGTCCACCTCATACTGGCACCTCCGATTCCTCCCACGCATTTCCAGCTCCTGCAGGAGATGACTGCAGTCACTGCAACCAAGGTTTAAGTACTTGCCTACTTTGTCCCTAGAAAACTAGGTCTCTGTGAACAATGATACAGCTTCATTTCCACTGTTCAGTTTTAACCAAGTTAGAGCATTTGCAAACAAACAGTAGAAAGCAGAGCAAGCAACTTGCTCATCAAAGACTCATCAACAAACACCTTTGTGTCAAGGAATTAAGTAGAGATGATCATGTATTTCTCCTGTTTTCTAAAACCCAACCTCACATGTGCTGCCAGCAGGAGACATGTACACACCCAGCTGAGCACTGCAGCTCCAGTGATTATGTGGCAGTTCACTGCACCGCGTGTCTATCTCCATTTTCAGGCCAGCCACCTCTTTTGCCAGAGGAACACATTTTGGCAGGAGACCCACAATGTTCCTTTGAAGCCCACAAAACAGAGCTCTTTCCACAGTATTTTGTTTACCTAAGGGAAGCAAGTACTAAATGAAGGAAAGAAAGCCAGTAGACAGATTCATGTGGAGCCAAGCTGCAGCCCTGCATAGCCATCCTGTCCCCAACACCAATAGCAGCTGTGCTGGAGGTTCACCAGCACACACCTCAGCACTGCAGGGCTGCTTGTCTCTGCAGCACCATCATCAAAACAACTCATTTGCTAAAGCAGAAGAAAACAGATGATTTACCTGGACTCAGCATCTGCATCACCTCCAGAGCAGCAGCTTATGTCACAGCAAGGAGAGCAGCTGGCTGGAGCGAAGGAACCCGGGAGATAGGCTGTCTGTCCTCAGAGGTCCCCAGGTCTGCTGACTTCAACCCCTCAAGCCCTCACCCTCCAACATTAGGAACTGCAGTTAATAAGAAAAGTTTGCCTCATTAGACAGTCTTGGCCTCTGTCCCAGGGGCCTTCTGGGGAAGATTTTTCCTGGTAATGTTCTTCCTCCGGAGGAACATTTAGCATCACTCCTACATATATGAACTCCTCACTTATCTAAAGCTTCCCCCAAGTCTTCCCTGACACAGTAACAAAGCACAAGGGATGTGTGTTTGTTACCTTGTCCTGGACCCCAGCAGATGAGGGCAACTCTCCAAGATGCACAGCAAAGGTCAATACAATAACCAGGTTTAGCAGCAAAAGCTGAGGACAGAAAGCTGTCCCTTTACCCCTCAGTAACATACCTCAGGTACACCTGCCCCATTCTGCTGGGGTCTCCTTCCACAGACTCCTCTCTGAAAGCAGGAGGATGATGTGGGCTTGAATCACTGTCCTCCCATATATTTAGGGTTATCCCAGCTCAGAAAAATGATTCCACAATCCTTTGTGTGAAGAGGGTCATAAAATCCCGTTAGGTTAACTACCAGTCTTGGGGCAAGTGCAGTCTTGTGAGCGTGCCACTAACGGAGGAGTCGCACATAGCAAGTTAGATTCATTCCTCACATATTAATAGGCAGCTCTGGTTTCTCACTCCCTCACAGCCAGGAAAATCTCCTGCTAGATTCAGCTGCCCCACGATGGCACCTTTCCCCTCTCAGATATTTGTTTTGACACTGTCGGTGATTAGATCCAGTTGCAGCAAGCGGATATGGAAACAGCAAAGAGCAGCAGCAGTTCCCACTCCTTCAGCCCCTGCTCCCCTTCCACTGTCCGGATTTACTGGGGGCTCATAAACACAGCAACAAAGATTTGCCCTGAAAGAAAAAGCCTGGAGCACGGCAGCACAGAAGACACACTACACATTATTCACTCTCTCTGCAGCCTGACCAGCTATGCGCTATTAGAAACGAATGCAGCTACTTCTAAAATTACTTAGAGCGTGTATCCCTTGCTACAACTCGCGGGTCCGTGCGGGCTGACCCAGGCCAGAAAGGATTTGTCAAAATTTAGGCGAAGGTAAGCACAAGCCGAAGGGAAGGCAGGCGCCGCAATCTGCCTTATCCCCCGCCCATCCTCTCTCCCTCAGTGGCGGAACCGCGCGGGCTCCGCGCCCACCACCGACTTTTGAGCTGGCAAAGCCCCGCCGAGCGGGGAGAGAAGCCGGGGCAGGGGTGACGGGGAGCCAGGGCAGCCACGGCCACGCACGTCTGCCGCTTCGAAGTTTATATCGATGGCGTTATAGTGATAAATGATAATAAGAATTAATAAAGTTACGAGCTGCCGCTAACCCGCCCCGCGCCGCTCCCCGGAGCCCACCCACACCCGCTGGTCCGCCTCACGCCGAAGCCGAAACCCCTGAGGGCGACGGGGCCGGGCTGGGCGCGGCCCTTCCCGCCCTCCCACGGCACCTGCGACCACGCCTGCCCCTCAGGCAATGCCTGTCTCCCCGCCGGCCTGCCGCCGCTCATCGCCAGCCCGGCCCCGCCGCCCCTCAGCCGATCCCTCACTCACCGCCGCCGCCCGCCTTTGTTGCCGCCGCGGCCGAGGCATTTAAGGCGCTGAGGCGGGGGGGGCGGGGGCCGCCGCTCGGGGGAGGCGCCGCCGCCAGCCCGGCTAGCTAGGCGGGCACGGGGCATCCTCCGCACCCTGCCCGTCCTCCCACCACGGCAGAGCTGCGGAGAGGAGGAGCGGTGCCTCTGACCGGCCGCCACCCAGCACAGCACAGCCCGGGCAGCGGTGACACCGGGCTGGGGAGGGGCTCGCTCGGCGCCGCATGTGCCTGGGAGAACGTGGCCCCACACTCCGCAGCACCGTCGGGTAGGAGCCCCACCGCTGGCCCTGCCCGCCTGACTCGGGGATCTCGCTCTGGAAAGGCGCAAAAAGCGATCGTCCCCCTGTCATTGGCCCGGGCAGAGCTGCCATCCAAGTCCATCACTACGGGCTCATTTTGAATAGACACTGCAGATACGTCAATACTTCATTAGCGAGCCGCAGGCAGCCTCCCCCAGCACCTATTTTAGGACCGCCCCGGGGAGCCCTCTGGCCTACGGCTCCCTCGGGCTCACCGAGGGATGCCCGTGGCATGGAAAACGGGGCACATGGCTACTGACTGGCTTAAACTGGCCTCAGCCTTTTACTACTTTCAGCCTCTTCCCTGTCAAAAGTACAAGCACGAGCAGGGATCTGTGCGTGCAATACATTGTTGCTGAACTATGTATTAGGGTCCAGGCAAGGTAACCTGATTATTGTGATCATAAAAGCTTGAACTCTGGGCCCTGGCCATGCAAGCCCACAACAGAGGTCCTGCTTAAATCAGCACCAGTCCCCATTGTGGGCAATCAGGCCTGCAGGACATGGTACATTGTACCTAACCTGGCTGCTGCACTTCCACTGCTCAACTGGAAAGAGCAAGCAAACTGTTTCTGAGGTGTATCTATGTTTTTCCACCTTGAAAGGAGTCAGCATCTGGTCTGGGGTTATATCCTTCAAGTTTGTGTCCAAAATCAGCATGTCACTGTGCATTATTCCCACCTTGCCTGGAGATGATGTTCCCCTGCACAACGTACCTCTGTTCCCACTGGACAGAGCAAGGTCTTCCAAGGGCTTTCCAACATCAGAGAAGATGAAACATCTGCAAGGACAAGTAAAGTATTTCCAGATAAACCCTCAGAAAAGAAATAACCCACAGTGCTATTGCAGAATGCAGGTTCACACTGTAACTCCATGCTCTCCCCAGGGGCTCCCGTTAAGGCTGGTACCAGTCTGAGCCAGGCTCCAGGTGGGGGGGGGAACCGAAGGGGGGAGACACGGCTTTCACGTGTGATGCAGCCAATTCCTGGTACCTCTCCTCAGCTGCAGAGGGGCTGGATAAGGAGCTCCCTGCAAGCAGTTTGATGCACTGCCTGGGAGAATCAGGGAGGCAGAGCCTGCTTGCCTGGCCCAGGCTGGGGTGCAGGGCTTGAGTTCTGGGCGGGTTTACACAGCACCCTGTGCCCTTCCGGCCCCTTGGCTGAGAGCACTGTTGTTGGAGCAGGAGCACCAGAGCTGGGGTTTCACAGCAGGCAGACACTTTCCTGCACAGACAAAGTCGTTTAGGGCACTTCCTGGCCTTTATAAGATGGTTAAACTTTACATATATGCTGAACCCAAAGGTAGATGAGTTCCTGTGGCTCCTTTGAGTAGGGACCTAAGTGAGACAGGCAGCTGGCCAGCCCACATTTACCACTAATTGGGGTATGTTTATGTGGATGTTTGCTCAGAAAGGTTTTAGCCTGGGCCAAGATCCTTCCCTGAGCATCTTCCCAGTCCTTTTGCACTTAGATTGTATGGAGGTAGGTACCTGCTGTCAGTGCAAGGAGCTGCACAAAAGCCTCCTGCCCTTCCTTTCGGGGGCTCCAGATTGGGAACACCAATGTGCTCCCCTTTCTGCCTCTCCCTCCCCCCACTCCTCTCTGGCAGAAGCCCCCTTCTCGCTGGTCTTTGGCTCCATCTCAGATTCCTCCTGGGCTGCACTGCTTGCAGGATGGATCATAACAAGTTCACCTGCCTGGATAGTACAGAAATCCCCAACTACTGTAAGCACCTCCCCTCCCCTCCTGACACTGTTTATTCCTCCCTTCTTTCTGTACCAAGGTTTCAGACCATGACGGTGCCTGAAGAAGGACCACCCATGGTGGAAGGAAACCTTCCCCTACCTTTGGAAATGCTCATAAAATCTGCAGATAACTGAAAACAGTCTGCTGGAGTCCAGGAGCCTCTGGGGGGGAGGAGGGAGGTGAACCTCACCCACTCACCTTGCCATGCCCCTGGGGAAGCAGCAGAGGAGACCACAGGGGGAGCGAGGGAGAGCATCCAAATTCCGGAGAGATGTGCTGAGCTGTGCTGGCTTTTTCAGGCTCATGACTCCTACCTTCCAGCAGAGCTCCTTTATGGAGAACAAGGCTGGCATCAGCATCTTCATCCAAGCCATTTTTTCCTATGCTGCAGAAGAACTAGCAGTTCAGGGAAAAGTGCTGGGAATCATAGTCATTGCTCTCTATTTGTCACTCTAGAGAGATGGGCAGACTCAGAAGAGGAACAGCATAAAAAGGTGGCTGTTGTCCTGGCATGCTTTTGTCCTATACCAGCCACATCCCAGGCCAGTTCAGGGATTCTTGTACCTGCCCCAACATCGGCAGCTGCTGCTGCATGTCCCAGTGTTACTGATTCTCCAGATTCTCCAGTGTCCAGTGCCCTCAGTGGCTTTGGTGGAAAGCAGCAGGCATGTCTGGGTGCTGGCTGAGAGCTTTGCCCCCAGGGCCGTATACACGTGACTTCTAGTCATGACTGAATCGGTAGGGAAGGGACACAATTACCTGTGTATTCTTAGAAACCTCCTAGATGAGCACTCAGCTACTCAATGAAGTGATTAATATTTATGCTTCATGCCTGCTAATATTAGAAGTTCGAGAACAGTAGATAATGCTTTTATGTGGCTGTTAAAAAGAATCTTCCTCAAAGACTCCTTTACTGAGAGACCTATAAAGGTGGGTTTGAGTGCCTTTTACATGAAAAAATATTTTGTCACATCTTCAATCCCTTAATTCCTTGCTTAAAGCTCTAATAGCTTTATGATAAAAAGTCACTACCTTCTCAGTTGCCTGACCTGACTGTCCTTGAACTGCAGGGAAACCACACATGCTTGGGCAGAGCAGTTGCAGGGAAGTCCCACCACGCTTGGCATGTGCAATAGCAGAAATTTTCTCCTGAAGCTTGTGGCTTCAGCACAGTGAAACCAACTAACAAAAAGTATTGAAATTAGTCTCAAAAACCCACATTGTCCGTCCTTGCTGCCAAAACCTGCGTTCTTGATAGAGGTTTGTCTAACATTGTCCTAAAAACATCTATTGGTGGAGATATGCCAACCTGTGTCTTTTCCAGTGCTTATTTATCCTGCAGTTGGAATGTTTCTCTCAATGACTTTTCAAAAATATTATTGCAATTTTCCCCTATCCCCAGTGGGAGACCAATTTACTGCCTTACCCTGTGGTAGTCTTTTATACTCTTAAAGGCTTAACTCATCTCCCTAGTCCTCCTTCTGCTGGATTAACCAATGCCAGTTCACTCTGCCTGTCCTCACAGGTCACGTTTCCAATTTCTCCAGTCTTCCTTGCTGCCCATCTCTGGTTCCTTTCCAGTCAGGGTTTGTCTTTTGACACCTGCCCTGGCTTGAGCAGAGGGAAAGGGTTGGATGGGATGTAAAAGTGCACTTCTGTCTGCATTTTTCATTTCATTTGCTCTGCTCACAGGGGGTGTTGTTGGCAGCTTGTGTTCAGCCTGCTGTGCTTGCACTGACAAAGGATTTTTCAGTATGACCAGTGCCCAGCCAGCCCCTGGCCAGGATCCCCCGGTGGGAGCAGCAGCCAGACCCCTCCTCAGAGAGGGACGCTGAGCAGAGAGGAGCATGATGCCACTCAGCCTCCTTGCCCTCCTGCACACATTTCTCCTCCTGGTCCATTTAGGAACCTTGGGTTCTTGCACAGGCAGGATGAGGCTTGTTTTCTTAATTCCCGTGGGTGCACTTTCCAGGCAAAAGTGAAGAAAAACAAGAGTTAGACCACGGTGTTTCATCTCTTGGCCAGCTCCAGTCTCCTGGGGCTGAGTGAGTCCACCAGAGCCCGTGATTCATTGTGCCTGTGCTGCATTTATCTCTTTGTTGGGACGTTGCTATTAAATAAAAATATGACGCATTTGACTATGGCAGAAACGGCAGACCCCAGGCAGCAAGAGCAACCAGGAGGGAGGATGTGTAATCCCCGCTGGCACACATGCAGTGTATACACATAGCAACAATTAGGCAGGTTCAGTTGTCTCAGATCATAGTCTCAGATGTTATAAATGCAAGTCCACACACAGGCCAAGCTAAAACAGGCAGATCCCATTTTTTTTTCCCGGAAAATTCTGTGTCACTGAGTTGCCTCCCATAGAAGAAAGCAAAATCTCACTCTGATCCAGGAATTATCTGCCTGCGAATGGGTAGCACAAATCCCAGCAGCCTGTGGGCCATGCTTTCTTCTCCAATTCTACCTGAACAAGCAGAGTTTAGGATGGCACAGCAGCCTCTGAACTTGCATCCTCCCTTCACCTGCCAGAGGAGGGAGAGAGGGCCAAAGGCAGAGCTGGGACGTGGTTCCCCAGGGATGCACGTCTGTCTGCTCAGCTCCCTGTCAGAGTGGCCCAGGTTCCCCTTTGTGCACAACAGCAGGAGCCAAAGCTTGAGGGGAAGGTTAAACACATGCCAGTTTGTATTAAATGCAGCAGTCACTCTTCCATCTGCCCAGGCACCTCATGTACCAGGGCTTGGCAGGCTGCTGGATTCACTGCACAATCCAGCCCCTAGCCAGCAGTTTCAGCAGAGCCCATCTCAGCAAGTCACGGAACTGGGGTTTTCTCCCATGTGGTTTTGGTCACAGTGACTGAGTGCATTGGTCCTCTGTTCCAGGGCCCTGTGCCATGCCCTGGGTGCAGCACAACCCCCCATGCACTGTTTTATAACCTCACCGAGCTGTGGTTATAATTTCCCAGCAATCCTGTAGGCACAGCAGTGGGGCAGAATGGCATAGGCACAGACACAGGTAACCCAGCCCTGCTCACCTCCCACCTCCTCCCAGGCTGGCACAGGAGGAGGTTGAGGAGGTTGCTCCAAAGCCAGATCATGATGCACAGCAACATGCCATTGAGAAAAATCGCACCACTCCCTTTGGTGTTATGTTCCAGCCAAGCTAAAAATAAACCACAGGTAGCATTTTCTTTGTTTTCTTCACACAGTAGAGAAGATTCAAGTCTGAACAATTAAGACCTAAAATGATTCCTGCAATCAGCACCCTAACACGATTATGTACACTGCTGGTGTCTTCAGCTTCTTCGTTCATGAGTATAAAGTGAGGAAGAAAATGACATTGGGCATTATTTAGGTAAGAGAAAAATTCACATACTTTTAAGCTTAGCAAAATCAGATTACAAGTGACATTTCTGCCCTCACCTCTGCACATCATCTTGATTATGGTTAAAAAAAAAGTCAAGTTAGCCTTTCTGTGAAAGAAAACAAGGAAATCCTTTTCTGCAGGAAAGGATCACACAGGTTACATAACTTCAGCAGGGGAACTTGAGGCCCGTGTTATTGCTGCAGAACCTGCTGCCCCCCAGAAAACAATTTTTAGACTGGTTACGTTCAAGTGTAACCAGAACATCTTTAAATTACTTCTTGAACAAAGCAATAAAGCAATATCGTAAGTGTGGAATAAAGTCCAGTGCTGCTTACCCTGTGAGCCATAAACCTACTGAGGCAGCAGCAGGAGGCAATCAGGATTTACCGTGTGAAGCTGTTTGAGCAGAAAGGGACTGGGAGTAGTGGTAATTTTTCACAAACTCATTTTCTGTAGGTGAGGTGTACTGCAGCCCCATCAGTGCTCTGCAGGAGGAGGATGTCTTCCTTGGAGCACAGCCGACAGTCTGGGAGATCAAGAGATGAGCAAGAGAAATTTCCTTGGACAAGAGGAGAGTTCCCTGGCCCAGACTCATGGGCAAGAGGAGACTCCTTGCAGAATCTGCTTTATTTCTCACAGATGCTTGTTTTTCCAGGCTGGCAGGAAGAGTGCAGTTGCCTGCAGCCGCTACACGGTGAGTGTTTATTCCTGTGGGTCAGCAGAGGTCGGTGGCCATCCTTTAAAGATTTCCTGCCTGCAGAAGAGCTGCCTGTCCCTCTGCACACATGGGAGTGTAGCTATCATACCCAAGACATGACTGTCAGCAGTCCCCAGTCAGACTTTAGTTGAAGATAGCCCCAAAACTTTTTGTTGTGGTAATCCAGACTCTGGATATCCTTGGATTACCTCCCTGGCCCAGCTCCAAGAGCAGCAGTTTTCTTCTGTGCAAAATCAGCCCAAATATGCCTGACTTTGCACTGAAGCAAATGAAGAGCTTTCACAGGCGCTGGTCTACCACCATATGGGGTCTCTTAAGTGTTTGTGTTTTGGGTTTGTTTTTTTTTTTTGAGAGGGGAGGAGGCAGCAGCCTTCCCCATGGAGGTGAATTGCACAGCCCTGAAGTAGTAACACACCAAACCCCTTGCTTCTCTGTACTATAAAACCACCACAGGTCAAAGATAAAAGCAAATCTGACGTGGTCACAGCGCCCTGAAGTTTTGCAGCGTCTCTATTTTCCTGCCCAGAGGAATATTCTGAGCCAAAAGTTGCTTCTACAGGAGTGTTATAATTTTGTCCTCTTGTCCCCCATGAAATGCAAACAAACCATATGGCTCAAAAATCAAACGAGCTTGGTCTGGGGCTGGCTGGCTGGCTATAGCAATTAGACTGTGGGCAATAAACCATTTCATTTCAAGGCACTCCAGGGTCAGACCCTGAAAAAAAGATCTGACACTTTGGTCAGCACCTGCCATTAGTGGTAACATAAGGTTTTAATGAAAACCAAGAACTCCAACATGAAACCCACTCATTTTGAAGTGTTTTTACTGATGGATTTTAATGAAAATATTTTTCTTAAATTTGTTAGGGAAAAAAATACAAAACACACAGCAAAAAAAACTAATAAAGTCAAGAAAACATTTTAAAGTAGTTCTCATCAGGACAAACTCCTCAGAGTCCTGAACGGATGCAACATCTCCTACAGAGAGGTTCTAGCCCAGTCCAGAATTAAGAAACAGTGTGTCCAGACTTTCTTCTTCTTACTCTATCTGGTGTATGTGTGTGCAGAGTTGAAGAATTAGGAGCTTATCTGAGTTGAACTCAATCCAGTAAGTCTAAGAAATCTTTAAAGATACATCAAAACTCAGAACATACTGAACAGAGAAAAAAGTGGCCTTGGCAGAAACCATTTTTAGTTTCATCTGGAACACAAGAGTGTTTTTTGTATCCACCATGCAATTCCAGTGTATGCAAGCAGTGCTTTGAGTTGGACTAGAGATGGGCATCACCTCTCCCAGTTCCTTGTCCATGGCAAAGAGACACAGGGATTGATAGAGTTGTCTGACTGAAATTAAAGCAGAGTTGAAACTATTGCTTACCTTCCAACTGTACTCTGTTCCTGCCTGCTTCTACAAACCCTGGGTTACCCTACGACTCCTTCTTTCCTTAAAATCCACAACGGTGCTTTGAATGGATGAAATTGGAAAATTCCTTCCTGCAGTGATTAGCTACCTGATGCTGGGCAATGCTGTGCTGGAAAGGGCATGGCTTTCCACTGTCCCTAGCAGGGCCAGCAGGATATTTTTGCCATGTGTCATTCACATCACAAGTTTGCAGTTTTCCTCTCGGTTCTCCTGAATATAGTTTTATTATTGTGTCTGTACCTACATCCTTAACACACTTTACACCTTGAGGCCCTGAACTGATCTGCCAACTAAGTAACTGCATTTTAAGTCCCAACTGTGGAAGTTCAGGGACAGATTTTACAGCCCTTACGCTGTCAATCCTGTGTCCGAGACACTCCACCACAGTCCCACCATGATGTTGCTCAACACAACAACATGCCATAGATTCTGCATTTTTAAGATTTCCAGAGAACTGGTTGGGGTAGTGAGCAGTATTTGGTCACTCATTTTATGATGGTGCATTGGAAACTCAAGTGTATTTCCTTCTCATTCTTGAGCCTGCTATTAAGAGGAATTTAAGATCAACAAATAAAATTCTTTCATGTTCAGTCTTGATGTTGGTTTCCTGAAGAAGTGCAAGAAGAGGTTGTTGTATAAGGGTGCTGGAAATGCTGATTACAGCATGTCCTGCGCCCGTGCTACACGTGAGACAACAACTGCAGATCCTTGTTTGAGAAAATACCGTAGGGGAGGCAAGGTATCCAATAGGATGCAGCTGTCTGGCGTGCTGGATTTTTAATCTATGTCTAAAATAGGACTAAGAAGAGCTCACACAGCATCTACTTCAGCAGCGCCTGGAAAGGCACTTTCCAGGAACACTGATGCTTGTGATACTTGGCTGCACTTGTAGCATCACAGCAAATTTACTGCAAATGAGCCCTGATGTGACAAACTGGGGACTGGGACTGAGCCCATGCTCACCCTGAGCCCCGCAGCCTCGTGATTTAATAAAATATCTGTAATTTCTTCTACTACAAGCATAGCATAGAGGTTGTCAGGACAGTTTGTCTGTTCATCACTATCTTTTAACATCAAGATGCACTTTCTTGGGGCTGATTTCCAAAATACTCTAAGAGGGAAAGTCTGTTGTCACTCCAGTGACTGGCAACCACATGATTCCCACATCTCTGACCACTCCATGTGTCTGCAGTCGTGCTGCTGCCCCAGCCTGGTCACAGGAAGGAGGCCGAAGCCCACCAACACCCACCTCTCCTGCTGCCTGCGTGGAGCCAGTTTAGGAGTGCAAGACAAACACCAGTGGATTTACACAAGGCACCAGCACCTCCCAAGCCAATGGCTGTTCCTTTTCAGCCTCTTCCCAGGAGCAGATGGAATACAGCATTTGCCTCAGTACCATCTCAACGCCGCAGCATCACCAGCCAGTTTGGGTACTGCACTGCTTGGGTCGGTGCCGTAGGAGCAGCCAGGCCCTGCTGTTCTCTTACACCAGCAAGAACAGGCTCCTCTCTGCTGCCGCTCCTGCCCAGTGCTCCCAGAAAACTCCCCACCATTCCCACTTGAGTGACAAGGATAATTTATGTTTTCTCTCTTTAAAATTCACAGCATTGCCTGCTTTTTAGAGAAACAGCCGTCCTTCACCATGCACCCGATGGACTCGCTCAGTAGCACTAGTGACTGCTGGTTTCTCAGAAAAAATTGGGAAAGAGGAGGTGACAAAAGCAGAAATAAAAGAGAAAAGCAGCCTATCGAGATAGATTTTTAACCCCTCTGTCAGAAGTGTGGCTCCACTAATGCTGTGCATTTGGTGTAGCACAGGCTCAGAAGATACCCAGGACTTCCTTTTGAAACATCAGCAGATTAACTAATCAAAGTTATCAAAATAAAATATTTGAACTCTACGTTATACTGGTTACACCTCTGGGCCAGGATCTGAAAAAACCTTCCCTTTTCCCATTGTCCTGCAAAGTGCAGGCTCTGATGGCTGGGCTACCTGTGCCTCTGCCCTTCCACATCCTTCATGCTTCCCTTCTTCCCGAGGAGGGTGAGGGGATGCTGCAGGGAAGGAAGGGGAGGGGATTGGTTGCAGCCACAGTTGTTCTGGCACCAGGAAGGACCATTTCCCACGCTGGTACAGGAGGATCCAAGGGTCAGAGGAGAGGTCTGGCACTGGCTGCAGGGGAGTGCTGTGGAATGCTGCTGATGGCAAACCCTGCTCTGCAGGACACACACTAGCACTTATGGTAAAGCACAGTATCCCTAAAAGCACCAGAATTACTCTGGAGACCCACAGTCCTCTGGAAAGCATGCATCTGAGGCAAGAGATAAGTAATGTTTATATTGCTGAAGGAAAACATACACAGGATTCTTCTCTGACCTTGAGATTCCAGATAAATATGGAGTCAGGGCAAATAAAGATGTCACCGGTTCATAACCTATGTACAGAAATTTCCAGAGAATGATTTACACTGACTCTGGTATTTACCTGTGGGAAAATACACTCACAAGCAAAGCATTTGGGATGCAGTCCTGCAGTTCTTCTTCCTCCTAAAGACACCCTGCCCCTGCCATTTGCTCTAGTTTGCTTTAGAAGGGTTTAAATGAAGGTGTGTGGAGGCCTCCCAAGCATCCACACAGCATTGTCTTAGCTGGTGGCCCTTAATACCTCACTGCTTTTGTACACAATGCCCAAGAAACTCAAGTACAGCTTTCCAATTAGTACTGATGCGCTGGAGAAACAAAATCCTGGTTATTCTCCTAGTGTGGTAGCAAAGGCAGCAGAGCAGAGCGCTGGTGTGACCAGTTCAGGAGCAAAGCTGCCCTGTGCTTCCAGGGAGGCTTTTCTAAGCTGCCTTATTCATGGCTGGGGTGGGGACCTGTTCAAACTGCCTGATACAAAGAGGTCTCCATTCCACAGCCTTGACTGTCCCTTGGCATGGAGGGTTGTGTTCAAAGCACAACCTGGATGCCACCCACCTGCCCTCCTGCACAGCACAATTACCTGTCTGCAGATGGCCATGCCTGCAAAGCAGCTGCACACCTTGGTTTGAAGCACCAACCCTTGACTCTTCACTTCCTCCCTTGCAGCTGCCAGCTCAGCTCTGTTGGACCTGCTGCAGGGCAGGGGGAGCATGGCAGCTCCTCACACAGTGGCTGCACCTCCTCAGACAGAGGAGGGACCACCTGACTGAGAAGGTTTAAACATAATGTGGAAAATCAAACAAAAATACCATCTCCTCTTGGCACTGACTTAAAACTATTGTGTCCTTCCCAACTCACTGAGCACCACAGGGGCATCCCACCCTGCACACTTCCTGGTGATTGCTGCTGCTGCTTTCACTGTAATCCCTCCTTGCAAACTAAAGAGAGATCCTTCTAAAGCTGAGGAAAATGGCAAACATTTTCCATCCCCTGCTCGTTTCCTACCCTGCTTTCCTTTGCAGTCACTGTAGCAGGAATGGTGTATCAGAGGAACTCCAGCCTGTTCTTAAAACAGTCTCCATTTCATCCACTGCTTTCTGCAAGACTGACCCCAATTACTGTCACCTTAATATTTCACAGTACTAACAATAACCCTTCTGCTCTACCATCCTTTGGATGTGTAGGATCATATTTCTTCACAGTTGCTGTACCTGTTTTCTTTCACAAGGTTTTGGTGCTGCCTGTGTGGCTCATGCTGTCTTTTCCCTTTAAGATCTGCACAGCAGTTCATCCAGAGCTGGGGACTGCCATTTTAAGGATGATCTCCTGCTGGGGAGATGGCTTGTGGCTCCAAAAGGAGGATGGAGGAGAGCAGTGGTATGGATCCACATGCTGCAAGATATGTCAGACCATGCAATGCTCAGCAAACAGATGACTGTCCCAGGATGTTTGGACAAACACAATGGACAAGGTTTCCCTTCTAAAGATAGTGCTGTGATTAACTTTCTAATTAAAGGAGTGGGGCAGAAGATGTGCCCTTGCAGCCTGCCCAGCTAAGAACACAGAACTCCCCTGTCCTGCATTGCTCATCACCTTTTGTTTAGAATTCTAAGTGTCACCAACTCTATTTGCTTAGAATTTGCCCATGCCAGAGAAGAAGTGTTGCTTCTCAACACTGAATGAGGTAAAAGCTCAGACCAAGCCTTTCTACTTGAGTCTCCAAGGGTAT
>JAWWLV010000011.1:24293234-24321203 GCA_035041135.1 Platyrinchus mystaceus | reverse complement strand
TTAATTGTACTTATTCTACATCAAAAAGCAGGTAATCTTAGTCTCGGAGAAATGCTTCAGCAACATCCTTGGGGCTACATTTTATCTCCATTTCAGAGTGTCAGAAACATTCTGCATTTTGGAGTCATTGCAGTGCAGCCAGAGCATGCTGTCCCAGAGGGAAGGGCTGGTATAATACCTCACACTCACAAACTGGAAAATGCTATCAAGGTAGCAAATGCTTTGCCAGGTTGGTGACAGGGTCTGCTGGGGAAATGTCATAACGGTTTTAATTAAACCATAAAGACACGCTGTGTGAACAGCAGTCACCAGGGGACTCACGCAGAGATGCTGCTTTCCTGCTTCTCAGAAACAAATACAAAAAATGACCAGACATGAAGTCAGTTATTTTCAGAGGTATCAGAAAAGGCACCATGCACCAAGGGGACAGTGGGAGATACACAGAACCCAGAAACAAAAGCGATACAGTGAAAGATGACAGAGCCACTGAGCACAAAAGCGCCCGGATTATCTCCAGCACACACACACTGGCACTTGCAGGCTCATCACAAACCCCAGCAGCAGAGCTGTGAGAAATTATTTCTGGTTCAGCTGGATGCAAATATTTGCAAACAGCAAGCCAAGAGACAATAAACAGACAAGCCATGGGGCTCAGCAGCCAGATTCTGCCCCGTGTCTCTCCATGACCCCAGAAACCCAGCAGGGACAACGATGGCACTGGCATAGTCTGCCCATGCTGGTGCCCACTTGGGTGAGTGAGACCTTTGTTTTTGGAAGGCAGGTCAGTGCTGCACAGCCATGTGGTGCAGGTGACATCTCAGTGACCACGTGCCACCAGCAGTCCCCTCCAAAGACACTGATGGGAAGTTTGCTCAAGGGTTTTCCTGATAAGAGCCAGTGGGATAGAAAGGGCCTGAGGTCAGCAGGCACTGGTGCTTTGCCCTGCCTTGGGAGAATGAGGCAATGCTACAGGTACTCATTCCTGCCTCCAGTCTGCAGCCTTGATCCAGCACAGGAGTGGCTTGTGCCATGACAGGAATTAAATGACACTTTTTAGCTCAATCACTTGCCCACTGCAATCCCAGATGGCAGGTCCTGGGGTGTTTCCTAGAAAGAATGCCTATATCATACTTCATTTTGATTCTCTGAATTTCCTTAATCTTTCCTCTTTGCCTGCAGGGAAGAAAAAGTCCCTTTCTTGTTCCTCTCCTGTCAAAGAGACTCTCTCTGATGTCCCCATCTCCATCTGTGAGCCAGGCAGAGCCTCATGGATGCAGGCACATGAAAGGTAAAAAACTAAAGTACTGGGGGGAATTTTCTGTGAGGTGAATAGGTGTAGCTGCTTGGAAGAAGAAAGAAACAGCTTAGATCCTTTTTGTTTTCTCTCCTTGCTATTCAGACAACCTCTGTGTCATCTGAGCAGAGACACAGCAGGGAGCTGTTTCTTGCTTTGCCAAAGCAATGAGAAGGAATAATCTCTGTTAAAGACACTACCCTCGTAGGGATTATAAATACTAAAGGAGACACAATTATGCAATTGAACCCAACCCACAGAAAACACTGCGGCGAGGAGCAGGAGGAAGGGGAGCGCCTGGCTGTGGGCAATGGGCCAGGCAGGGACATATGAATCACGTTACAATCCTATAAAGGAGCACCAGAACGTGTTTTATATGGAAGTGCTTTCACTCCCACCTGCCTGTCTATCTCTACAGCTGTTGCTGGAGGAGCCTCCAATCGTGCCAAGGTGGCAGGATCTGAGATCAGCACACCAGGGCACCCTGAGGCCCATGGTCAGGGTATCCATCCTGCCAGGGGAGGCAGCCATGTGGGCACAGTAGGAGCCGGAGGCTGTGTGCAAGTGCAAGAGAGTTCAGGACACCTGTTTTGCCTCGGGGTTTGGTATCCAGGGGTATCCAGAGCCACAGGATTTCCATGTGGGCATGGATGCTGTCTCAAGCCCACATGAGCAGCACTAAGGGTCTCATGGCTGCTGCGTGCCCAGAGTGAAGGGTCTGTTGCATCCAGCCATGACTGAGCACCAGCTCAAGGGCAACAGCACAAACCAGCACGTGTTTTCCACGTGCATTTGTAAAGGTTTTTTAAAAAATCAGGCCATAGCAGAAAGCAATGTTTCCTCTGCCCAGGCCGAGCTGCAGGCATGGAGGAGCAAGTTCTCACTGGGGCTGCTGACACAGCCCACCGCAGTGAGCACAACGCTCAGAACACATCACATGCACTCCTGCAAACTTCCTCAGCACATCTGCTGTGACAGGGTGTTGAGGCCCCCAATCTGCTCCTGACTGCCAGATCTGCCTCTCCGCTCTCACATTCACCTCCTGGCAGCCTCAAGGGAAGGTGCTGCAGCCACTTGGGCTGGGAACAAGAGCGGCCGGCTCAGCCAGCTGCTGCCCGCGCTGCCAGATGCTCTTTCCAAAAAAAGGTGCTTTCCAAAGTCAGAAACATATTCAATGTTGTGATGGCTTAGTGTACTGCGATTGTTTTTCTTATAGAAGAGAGGCAAAGTCTGCAGTGAAGGCAAAGTCATTTAATTCCAGAAAAAAACCCACCCCAATTTACTGCTAAAACCAGTCACAGTTTAGCTGCTCCTGTCAGGAGAACAAGCACTTATAAAAATGAATAACTGAAGACATCATAAGTCTTTATTAGCCTTACAGCAAACTAAATGCCTTCTGCACAGCACTAAAAAATGCCCTGTCAAAAGTGTCACAGATGTGTCATTCCCTATGATTTCCCAAAGAGCACTTTGGGATGTGAAATTCCCAAAATAAAAACACAGAGTAATATTTTTTTATCAGATTTATAGTTTCTTGGTGAAATATGCATCACTCAGATTGCACAGTGATACTTCATTTTATAGACAAAGTAAGATTCCTAATGCCTTTAACTAATCACATCCTTGCTTCTAAGTGATTAGCTTTTGAAAACAATGGGAAAAACAAGCAAAAACTGTTGCCCCTAAGCACCTCACTGGTGTTTTCAAACAGAGATCACTGTGTGGCCACAAACATGGATGACACAGGCTGTCACCAGGCAGTGCTTCCAAATACAGCAGATGAGGGCTGTGGTTTATGGAGCCACGAGGAAACCTGCCTGTGCCCTGCCTGCCTGGGGCTCCATTCAGGAGGGGACCAAGCGTCTGCCTGTAGTGAGAGCAACTGTCCTGTTTGCAAGGGGGGATAAAAGGGGTGGAAGGACAGAGAGAGGGAAAGAAAATCCCCTTGTTAGGAGTCCTAAATCCCAACTGGTTGCTGTGGGGAAAACTGGGGATACCCTGACACCAAACCAACAGGAGCCCTGGCATCCCATGGCCCTCACTGCCTGCACAGGGCCCCAGCATGGAGCCACCAACCTCACCCCAGGCACTGCCAAACCACTGGGGGTTTTGGGGCTCCACATGCCTCCTCCCCTTTCCCATCAGACCCAGAGCAAATACACTCTTCTGGTTTGTGCAGCTCCCTCAGACACTCCAGCAACACTGTTACCCCACTCAAGAGCAATGGGTACAGGGGCTGAAAGAAGAAACATGTCCAGTGATGGGGAGTGGTGACCGGGGAAAATGGTGCCATTTCTGTTCCTCAGCAACCAAAAGTGATGAAAAATAGGGGACTGGGGGGGGACAGACTGATGTAGACTGGGAAGACCGTGGTAGTTGCACTGGGATTACCTCCATCATGTTGCACAAATGTCGCAAAGCCCCAGAAAAACCCCACAATTTTCCCCTTCAGTTTTGTTTCCAGCTGACTGGGGTCACCGTTCCCACCTTACTGCTCACCCACTGGTAGGGAAAAGGGCCTGACTGCCCCCGGAGGATCCTGCTGCTCTCCCCAGGGTGGGGGCTCTTCGGGGGGATCCCCGGATCGGCAGCACTTGGCCGGGCATGTGGAGCCAGGGTGGCGAGCACCATCTGTTGTCCAAGCGGTGGAGGGGCTGGCTGGGATAACTCCTCTGTGCAAAGGAAACCGTGCTTTCCCTTGCCTGAATGACTCAGAAACGCTCTCCTAATAAATAATTTCTCTACTTTGTAAAAATGTGTTCTTGAGGAATGCAAGTACGCTTCAGGGGGCTACCTGGTTATCAGCTGCAAGCTCTCCTCTCTTGCCTGCGCTGAGCTGCTCATTTTAATGGGCATGTGGAAATCTCATTAAATACCTCACTAACAGCTCAGCCTGTGGAGCTGAGCTGAAGGGGAGAGCAAGACAGAGGTGCACTCTCAGGTGCCTCGTCGGAAAGATGTGATCACTGCTGGGGAGTGAAATCTGGGGAGGCTGTTTTTGCAGGGGATGTCACAAAGGAGTGCTCTGCATACCAGATCACTGAGGTTGTTATTCTGTTCCCTGCCCTGTTTCTTCCCAGCCCAGAATGAGCCCCAAAACAAGACCAGACTGTGCTGAAAGCAGACAGTACCTGGCTCAGCTGCAGGCTAGCGTGGAAGCAGAGGGGAGGTGGATGCAGTCATGCAAAACCCCCTCCCCGGTGCCTTGGCTGCCTTTCCCTGGCCAGCCTGAGGAGGCCAAAGCAGCATCCCGAACTTGCAGTGCAGAAACGAATGCCCTGGGAACAGCTATGACATTAATAAAAGGAGCTTTGAGCAGTATTTACAGGACTCTGTTTCCTGGACAATGTCCCTTTCGGCATGAGAAACCCTGCTGCGCCAAGATCCCTTGCCAGGAACCAAGCGGGGATCCCCTGAGGCCAGGGAAGTTTATTTGCAGACACTAAGAAGAGAAACACGCTGTTGCTCGAGCCTGGCAAGGAGCTGTTCTGTCCAAGCTGCCCATCACAGGGAAGAAAAGAGCCTGTTTGTCCATGTGAAATGGGCCGAGAAATCGGTAACCCCAGTGCCGAGCAGCCAGCTGGATCCATGGAGCACAGGCGAAGTGTGGCGGTGGGTCCCATGGTCCTGCAGCCAGGGCCAGGGTTCTCCCCAGCCCACCAAGTGGGGTGTGTCCCCTTCTCCCAGCTGGCTTCTGGTGGACCCAAAATGCTGGCTCAGCAACCCCACCACTCTCTCCTCTCGTGGGCTGATCCTGCCTGCACTGCACCCACACAGCCGGCCTTGGCCACTGCTGCCAGGTCTGCCTCTCCCTGCACCTAAGTTGCCTCTCTGCACTCCTGTAGGAAAATCCAGTGGGAACATCACTGTTCACAAGTGTAGCAGGAAAGGCTGCACTACTTTGCTGTGCTGATGACACTCATGCCCCTCTGCCATCACCATTGAGACATAAATGGCCAGAGCAGTCCAAAGCCATGCTGCACAAGGTGCACTTGCCAGCAAGGCAGATCCCACAGGAGCCAGGCTGATGGAGAAGGGGCTGAGCAGCCCCCAAGGGCAGGGAGGACTAGGCTGACATACTCCAGCCTGCCACAGGAGCTGGAGTATGCTCCTCTACTCCATTAATAATTAGCCACTAGAGGGAAGTACAAGGCTGTACAGGGAACATTTTGGGCACACAACAACGTGATGCATGGGATCCTGGGGAATTGCAGTTTGTGGTTTGGGGCCTCACGGGCAGCAGCACCTGCACTAAAGGCCATTTTACTGCTTTTTGTTTGGAGCTGGCCCATCAGCACTCACCACTGTCTGCACCCAATGCAGGTGCCCATGTGGCAATGGCAGGGATGGGTAGAGGGTCTGGCTGGGCACACGAGTGGACTTGGCTGGAGCTGACTGCAGTGCCCTGGCATGGAGCCAGCAGTGCCCTTGGCACAGAGGCTGCGGATCCTGGCATGGAGGCCGCAATCCCTCCAGGGCACACAGGCTCGGATAGCACCAGAATAGCCCAGAGCAGCCTGCCAGCCAGACTGCTGGACAGCACACACAGCTCTTGCCATTTTTAGCAGAGTTGGGAATGTGTGTTGTTTCTGGGACATGCGGTATCCAGGGCCAGAGGAAAGACAAGGAAGCAGCCTGGTGTCCCAGGGGGACAGTGAATCTCAGCACAGCAAGGGACAGATCCCAGTGGAGGAGCCCCAGCTCTGGGGCTGGAGAGGAGAACAGCCAATTTGGGAAGGGACAACCAGTGGGATAGAGGTTCCCACGGACTCTGCTCCACAATGGTGGTGGCTTGACCCTGCTGGGGGAGGACAACAGTGGGCAGCTGAGGGCTCCTGCCCCAGCCCCATGGCATGGATCCTGCCAACAGGGCCAGGTTGGCCTGGGCAGCCACCAATCTCCTGCCAAGGCAGCCATCCCAACCTCCCTGCAACCAAAGCAGCTTTCTACCCCTCAAACAACACCAGCAGGGATCTGGACTGTGCTGATGGAGCACAGCTGATAATGAGCCTCCTGCTCTACTTTATTCCTGTTTATAGAGGGCTAAATATAACTTTGTGTTTATTTTTAATTCTTAGTGAAAGCTGTGAGCCACAATCCATCAAGTCAGATTTTCATATGGACTGGCTTGCATCAGATCCAAGAGAGAAAACACATCCAGGCCCAGCACAAGGTCTGTAGCCAAGTGAGGTTTGGACAGTCCCACACCAGAGAGCAGGTGACCACAGGACAAAGCAGAGAAGGTATTGCAGGACTTGTGGGCAGCAGCTTTCTCTGTGCCCAAACACCCCTGGTGCCCACTAGAGCTGCGGGCACTGCTGGGCCAGCCCACATTTGGTGGCAGGTACTGCTCGTCACCAGGCGGAGCCAAAGGCATTTTAAATGTTTTCCTATCACACAGTCAGAAGCAGCTCCTTGGATTTTACAGTATTTCCCTCTGCAGCAGGAACAGGACCAGCACTAATCTGCAAACCAAGTGTGTAACACAAAAAACCGCAAGCAAATGTGCCAGGGCTTGTATCAGCTGGTTGTACCTCCAGAGATGAACTTCCACCCCTCTTCTGGGAGCCAGGGATAATGTTTGGAAAGCCGTTTGATGGACCACTGAAAGGTTTATCACTGTGGTATTTCCCTGGCAACTGAATTGAAAGACCATGAGGTAATTTCAGCACTAACTATTAAACACATCAGGTCCAATTCTCAAGTCCTGGCAGCCTAACAAATAGCCCAATCATATATTTTGAGGTTCAAGCCAAGAGTTGGCAGGGAAACCAGCCTTGTCTTGCTCACACCCAGGGCAGGGGCAGCTGAAAACCTCTTGCTCTACTGCGAAAACAGTTCCAATTTCATTTCCATGATCCTGCTCCTCCATTCATTGCTCAAGACACTTTGACAGAAACATTGGCATCACACATACACAAATGCACACATAGGTCTAGAAAATCACGTTTATAACAAAACAGATCCAACTAGATCACTGTCATATTTTACTGGGTTTGCATGAGAGATTAAGTCCCAACATTGCATGGAAGAACCATCATCCGACAAAAAATAAAAATATTCTTCAAATGCTGGACTAAGGGCTTGACCCAAACAAGGCAGGCAGTATGCAGTTGTCCTGTGGCTCCTCCCTTTGGCACCTTCTTCTCAGGCTTAAAAATTCACCCCTGCTGACTCATAGCTCTATATATGAGAAATTATTTATATGCTCATGTATACACCTTTTTAGTCCCTCCAGATAGCCAGGTCTTTAAAACAACTCAGCAATTCAGAATACTGCCCTGCTGACATTCACTTGGATGATTTTCCCCTCTCACAAGGACACCAACTCCCCACGCCCAGTTGCAGCAACACACATCACACTATTTTTTCCTGGTCTGGTTTTGGGAGCCCAGGTTTGCTAAGGTTTCACCTAGCTAACATTGAAATGCCCTGGAGCAGCTGCAGAGGAAAGCCTCTGCTCACCAAGGTTTAACCTCCATTTTGGAAGGAGAGAGACACAGGGAAAAAGAGACCTTGTTTTCACTTAAAGCCAAAAAGCAAGATAGGTGGAAAGCCATCCATAGGGCTGAAATTACTCCAGTTATTTACAATAGCTCTGGCACATATCTGGCTGCCTTAAGAAGGAACCCTCCCCCAGTGCTGCCTTTCCCCTCAGGCAGCTTTGCCCTTCTTTGGTGTGGCAGCAGCCTCCAAGCAGGAATGGTTCTTGTAGTTAAAAAGAGAAGCCAAAGCTTGTCAAACAATAATTCACCTACTAACACATTGAAAAACCCCTGTGAGTGCATTACTGCAAGGCTGGAGACACTTTCTCCATCAGCTGCTAACAACATTTCCAATCTGCAGAGAGCAGCAGCCTGTGCTGGACAAGCCCAGCCCCGGTCAAGCAGGCGTTCCTGGGCACACAGGCTTTCCAGCAAACCACTGCTCTTCCAGTTCCTATCCAATTCCCAAACCCATCGTTTCCCTCTAAGGCTATCCTCACAAGCTATCCCAGTGGATTATATAAGTGGCCCAAAACTTAAGTGATGTCCAAGAAAAATTAATGGGAAAACCCAAGTTTTAGATCAGCATGCGCAATGGCAAATGGAAAATGCAGTGTCTGAGCTGACATCTCCCTGTGCCCTTAGGGATAGCGATGCAATAGCCAGACCTCATTCTCTAAAGAGACAGCAGCAAGCCAACTAGGACTCGAGGCAGCTGGTAAGAATGATTTTTTTTTTTTCCCCTCTTACTGGGTTCAGGATTTTCTCTTCTTTTGGGCTGAATAAGACAGATGGACTTTTCTGTTCTCAAGAAGTTTCCTTTCTTAGGGTTATTCTCAGAACAGCTGGAGAGTATTTTAAACCAAGAATAGCTGATCTCCATTCGATTCATACTCCCCTTTTTGGAAACACTATTTAGAGAACAAAACTCCTAAATCAAAAAGTAGTCAGGAACAACAGTGAAAACCCAGATGGCTATAACAGCAAGTACTACATGGGCACCTTTCAATTCACTTCTTTCCTCAAAGACTCCAGGGAAGATTGGGTTTGCCCCAAATCTCTCCAAGTTGTATTAATTCCTTGCCAGAAACCTGCACTACCCAGATTTAAAGTCCGAGCCCCCTGGAGCAAATCACCACTGGAACATCAGCAAAATCTATGCTATGAGTAATTACGAAAAGAAAACAGCTCGACAGTCAAAGTCCTGGTTAGTACCCTTTGAGGAATATACTGTAGTGGGAAGACAGATGGATTTTTGGTTCTGTTTTGCACAGAAAGGTGTGGATTTTTTGAATATACAATATTTATATAGTGTTATCTGAAGTTTAAATTCTGAATCACGATCTGAATCATTATACAGCACTTAGGAATGGCACTGTTCTTATGGATGATACTCTGGTTTCTGCTGATAAATTAATAAGCTTCATATAATGTATATGAGCCTTTGATACAGCAGCTGCCAAGGGAATAACTGAAAGCCACCAAGAGTACTGAGTTCATCTATTCCTTGTCCAAAAGGTACCGCTGACATTCAAATACAGCAGATTATTCCATGTTACACTGCTGAGCATCAGATGGAAAACCAAAAAGAAATAAGAAAGACAGAGAAAAGGGATGTCACACTCAGAGTTCGAACTAAGAGCTCACAGACACAGCTTAAGACTTTCCCTTTTTAAGATATACTTATGCCAGAGAATTACTCGGCTTCTCAAACAAGCAAACCACCTGTGTTTGAGTCAAACTGTAGCAATAGAAGTAGTTCTGCGCTTCTATCTGGGGCAAGCTGGCTGAGCAGCTGCCAGAAAAGCTCCCTGTAGCCCTGCTTTGGGCTCCTCAAACCTGCACTGCTTGTGACTTTACAGGAGGGGTTTATTTGGCACCAGCAGAAGACCTGGCTCTGGGGCACACTGCTAAAACTGTAATGTATTTGGGTTCTAGGCAGCTTAAAAGAAAGAAGAACTAACCCCATTGCCCAAGAAACACAATTTTGAGGCAGATTTTTCTGGGTCGCTGCCATGTTTTAATGCAGTTGGATGTCCCCAGACAGCCTGTGCTGATTTTGGAAGGGTACCTGAGCCAGTGAGGACTCAGGAAGGGGGGACAAGGGTCTCTCTGCTTAGTGCCAACCACTAGGGCATGGCAAAGGGGCCATGTCACAGTGTGTCCAATATACACACCCTTGCTTGCCAAACCAAGCCACTTTCAGGATTTATAGACATCTGTTTGCCTAGTCCGCCCTGGTTCATGAACAATCAGTACATCCTTTGCTGTGAAGGAGCATTTTGGTTCCCAAAGTGCAGGGACACAGGAACACTGCCTAAGGTTCAGGCTGTGATTGCTGGGCGCCACAGCACCCTCAGCCCCAAAACTGCCCCTGGGCCAGGGCACCGCCCCATCACAGGGCATTGTATGGCTGCGGGATTGCTGGAGCCTGGCTGGGAGGGCAGGGCTTTGGGAGTTCCTGATTTTAGGCACTGCCCACCAAAGTAATTCAACACAGCTTTGAAGTGTTCTTGAAAGCCCCCTTAAAATCCTGGAAAAAACTGAAGTCACAGCAACCTCTTTGTTACTGTTGTAGTTTAACCCCAGCTGGCAAGTGAGCTCCACACAGCTGTTCACACCCCGTTCACAGCGGGGTGGGCGAGAGGGAATTGAAATGGTAAAAGTCAGAACACTCATGGGTTGAGATAAGAACAATAATTGAAATAAAAAAGCAACAATAACAATAATAAATTGTAATGAAAGAGAAAATAACAAAGAGAAATAAAACCCAAGAAAGACAAGCGCTGCAAATGAAAACAGTTGCTCACCACCAACCAACCGATGCCTGGACAGTCCCTGAGCAGCAGCCCCAGGCCAACCTCATCCCTGGTTTACAGCTGAGCATATGAAGATGCCACAAGGCATGGTATGGAATATCCCTCACGTCACTTGGGGTCAGCTGTCCCAGCTGTGTCCCCTGCCAACAATTTGTGCATCCCCAGACTTCTTGCTGCTGGGGTGGGGTGAGGAGCAGAAAAAGCCTTGACACTGTGCAAGTGCTGCTCAGCAATAACAAAAACATCCATGTTATCAACCCTGTGTTCAGCACAAATCCAAAACACAGCCCATACTAGCTACTACAAAGAAAATTAATTCTACCCCAGCTAAAACCAGCACATTTCTTTAGCTTTCTTTGAAACACTTACACAGGAGCTAATAAGACATTATTTAAAATATGACATTTAAATAGCTCACCTAGGAAAATCAAGCCTGCAAAGGAATTGCTCCAAGATATTATTTTTCTTGGAAATTACAGAGCTAAGGGACTCTAATGGCCATGGTGTTCCTCACTTTTCATTGCCTATTAATGCCACTTACAATGCTCCTAACAGGATACCTTTACTGTTCCAAAGGGAACTGGGGAGCAGTTTCATGCAACAGTGGGCATTTTAAAATATCTGTGTCCTAAAAGCCTGACCCAAAGCCCACCAGGGTCCTGCTGATTTCTGGGAGCCAGACTGGCCATAGGGTGTCACCATTGACCTGGTTTTGGGCAGCCACACTGAATTGCTCTGACCAGCAAAGCAACTAGATTAAAGAAAAATAAAACACTAGTGTCTAAATACTACACACATTGTCTTGCACTAACCAAAATACATAACTCGGATGGAAAACAAGCCAGAATCACAATTTCATAAGGTGGCTCAGAGGAGCTGGAAAGCCTTGCTCTGGTTTCTGTTCACATTAGGTAGACACAGGTCAGCAGGCTGTACATGCAGTGACAAAGTACCTGCCTGGATTCACAGCTTTAGAGGGTTTGAGACAGGCTCTGCCAAACCTGTACCTTCCATCAGCTGCTCGCTCACCTGAGCCAACCTTACCCCTCGTTTATAGCAGGAGTCAGCGCATATCTTGGCTAATTGAACAGAGATCAGCTACAGATACTCTGGCATCTGCCATGCTCGGTCCTGAAACATCTGTGCCTGTGCAAAGAGCCCATGAGTGCTGGAGGAGTAACTGGTGTTTGCTCCCCTCCACACTGCACGCGCTCCCAAGGGCCCATCTCAGCTTGGCTCACGGAGCTCACACCAGCACCACGCTGGATGCAGAGGGGCCCTTGGGGTGAACAGAACTGCTTTCCTTCAGATGTGCTGACTCCAGCTTTAGTCTTCTGTGCCTCTCCCTTATTCAGGAGGGAGGTTTTGTTCACTTTTTTTCCCCCTATTAATCTTTAAAGTTAACAAAGTGACTGTCTGCATCAGGAACCAACGATGAGAGACCCAGCAGGCATCCTGCTGTGCTTGTTGCTGCTGGTGGCCCCCCACTGCACAGAGGTGGCTGCCCAGGATGATGAGCCTGCCCCCAAAATGCCATGTGCCAAGTGGATGGGAGGAGCACCTGGCTACCCTGGCCACAACGGGCTCCCTGGTCGGGATGGGAAAGACGGAAAAGACGGACTAAAGGGAGAAAAAGGAGATGCAGGTTGGTGAGAAACAGGTAGTACGCTGGTGCTGGAGTCCATGGGCAGCCCTAGTCCCAACAGGTTTTATGTCTGCTGGGTGCATGCCTGACCTTTGTCCAGATGGCTTTTAAGTATCTCCTGGGATGGAGATTCCATAACCAAAGTCAAGGAGTTTGGTGTGGTGGCTGTTTCCCTAATTAATGATGTTTTTCCAGACATGCTGCTCTCAGCAGCTCTGCACATAGCCAGGGGGAGGGTGGTGAGCAGGCTTTCCACTCACTGACTCAGCTCCTGGGGGCTGTTGAGGTCATTGAGCCTTTCCTCAACTCTGTGCTGCAGAGCAGATCCTCCTGCCACAGCCCCCTCTGCATTTTGGGACGGTGGGTAGCAGCTGCCAACAGCGCAAACACAACTCCCAATCCCCGCTCTGTCCCCCAGGCGCAGCAGGTCCCATAGGTGTGCCAGGTGCGGCAGGACCTCCAGGGTTGCCAGGACGTCCTGGAGCTCCCGGATTCACGGGGCTGAAGGGGGAGAAGGGTGATGGTGCTTTTGTCCACCGCTCTGCCTTCAGTGTGGGGCTGACGGAGCGCCCCCCTGCCCCTAACGTCCCCATCCGCTTCAGCAAGATCTTCTACAATGAGCAGGGCCACTACGACGCCAGCACCGGCAAGTTCCTCTGCAACGTCCCCGGCACCTACTACTTCGCCTACCACCTCACTGTCTACCTGGCAGATGTCAAGGTCAGCCTCTACAAGAAGGGCAAGGCTGTGATCTTCACCTACGACCAGTTCCAGAACAATGTTGACCAAGCAAGTGGCTCTGTCTTGCTGCACCTCAGCTCCGGGGATGAGGTCTGGCTTCAGGTGTATGGGAACGGGAACAACAACGGCGTCTACGCTGACAACGTCAACGATTCCACTTTCATGGGCTTCCTCCTGTACCCCGACATGGGTGACTATTAATGTAGGGGGTGCTGCACAAAAACAGGTGAAGCGGCCTAACTGCGGACGGTGTCCTGGGGCACTGACACTATAGCTATAATGTATTTACCATAAAATTGCCTTTTGCAGGGGCAACGATTGCCAAGGGTGGACCCCATCTCCTGTGAAATCAGTGAGGTTGTATGAGTACTTCCATGGGACCAAGGGCTCACTGCTACCTCTGCTCTTGTTCTCCTTGTGGAAAGCTCAGCCCGAAGTCAGACACCTCTCCTGCCATATAATGAAAAAGTGACTCTCAATGTGGCTTAATCTTTTTTTTTTTTTTAAATTTAAAGTGAGAAAATTTTATTAAATATGACATTTTAAATTTCCCTTTTTTTTAACCACCTGAATCCATCTAAAGCAATGGCAGATATTTTAGCCAGCATTTTAAAATTTGAGTAGAAGAGGGAGAAAACTACTCACAAAATCAGTGCTCGTTTTCATCTGGAACAGATGGCTCCATTTTTTTCCATCGTAACTCCCTATATTATTAGGCCCTTTGACTTCCACCCATGGTTTGTTGTCTCCCTTCTTTAGCCTAGATCTTTGAATATATTCAGATTATTAACTTCCTTTGATTTTCCTTTTATGTTTACCCCTATCATTACCTCTAATGCAGATAGCAGGCTGGTTTAGGGCAGGAATTTGTGATTTATCTGAAAAGCCTTATGAACACGGTGAGGCCGCACCAAAGAGACCCACTGACCACATGGCTTTGAGGTCCCAAGGCAATCACAGACATGTGGCCACACAGATCCTGTCCCACCTACCCTCTGAATAGCTCCTGAGTGCACTCACAAGTTGAGATTGATCAACTGTGTTTCTACTTTTCCATGCTCAAAGTGTGCCATGGCCAATGGTTTGCACAGAGCTTCAGGTGGTGGTGAAGCCTCCCATATGGAATGGGCTCCTGGGATGAAACCCTAGGACCTACCCCAGCTCTGGGCAAGCTTACCTTGACAGCAGAGGACTATTAAGGCTGGAATTAGTAGCAATCCCATCAAACTGCTCTCCTAGGAGCTTGCCTGACTTTTAGCTGAAAGAGGATTTGATGGTTTCTCAGATACATTCAAAGCAGATTCCTACTAGCAAGCTTCAGAACAAGCTAACACCAATCAGAGGTAATGCGTTACTACAAGCACAAAACAGCATTAAGAGCTTCAGCTGAAATTATTTCCAACAGCAGCATTTTCCACACTCCAGTGAATTACCACACTGCAAATAAAAAATAAAAAACTTTCTAAATGACAACGTTCCCACATTTTTGTGTGTGTTGTTGGGAAGGACTTGAAGAAAGGGATACACTCCTGGCCTCACCAGGCAGCACAGGAAATTATATTTCTTTTCCAGCAAGGTGAGGGCACCCTGGGCTGGCACACACAGGGACACCCCCTTTTCTTTCCCAAGAAACACTCCATCAAGGCTTCATCAAGGCTTCAGCATCTCATCATCTTACACTGTATTGTCTCCTTTTTGGATAAGATGAGCTCTGGTTTCCAGACTGTTTCCCCAAACCCAGTGTGCTTGAATCTACCCTGAGTGGCCATCCAGAGCACGGGCCTCAGCTGGCCCCAGAAGCTTCAAGCACATTAGATTTAGCAAGGGTGAAGCTGCTGCTCAGTCTGGTCATGCTGAATTCAGAGAGCTGGGAAAAACCCTGCTCCTATTGTGGGAATTAATGGGAAGGGAACAGGGCAAAGGGAAAAAAAAACAAACCCCAAAATAGTAATCCATAAACAAAAGGAGATTTAAAAATGCAGCATTTGCTGAATCAAATGGCATAAGAAGCCATTGAAAGGAGCAAGTCAGAGCTTTTACACTATATTCAAACATTTTCAGATGGATCTTCAGAAGGCAGGGAAAATTGAAACAGCCAGAGTGCTAAGAGACATCTGGGATAAACAGTAGGAGGCGATACTAGTTTAAAGACTAATTCTCAAGGAGGAGCCAAAACAAATTACTCCTTTCTTTGCTGCCACGCAGTGGGAGCAAACATGCTTACAGCTTTATCCTGGGAGAAGTTTTAAAGAAAGCCATTAAGGCACCACTGCTCCGTGTACTGACTGTTCCCCTTCTCACAAACACAAACGCTGAACGGCAGCTTCGCCAAAACGCTCACTCCAGGGTGGGAGTGCCAAGGGCACCTTCCTCCCAGCTCCAACAGGGCTGCTCCTTCATTGCTCATGCACATCCCGCCCAGGCACCTCAACACCCAGCCCACAGCCGGAGCAGCCCAGGCAGCAGGCTGTGAATGAGACAGGCCCCAGCTGCATGGAAATAGGGGTCAAAGCCCTCCCTTTTGGGTTTGGAACTGGTTTATGAAGTCTTTCACCTCAAATCTCTGTAAGATTCTTGCTCACATGAGGCACACCTTCCTAGCAAGCACCAAATCCCAGTAAGTCTCCACCCACCCAGAAAATCCCAGGAGCAGCATCAGCCCCCTCCCAGCTCCCCTC
Source organism: Platyrinchus mystaceus (assembly GCA_035041135.1). Lineage (NCBI taxonomy): Eukaryota > Metazoa > Chordata > Aves > Passeriformes > Tyrannidae > Platyrinchus > Platyrinchus mystaceus. The sequence goes on along the minus strand of JAWWLV010000011.1, from coordinate 24,305,541 downwards.
AAAGGGAAATACTCCCAGCAGAGGCTCAGCCCATCAGCAAAGCAAGCCCAGTCACAGGGCAGGGCATGCAGAGAAGGACCCCCTTCTCAGCAAACACATCTCTGCCCCTCTGCAGGCAGGGTCAAGGCCTGAAGCTGCCCTTAGCACCACTGTTCCTGCCTCCTGAGGCTGCCCAACCCCTGCACGGGTCTGCATGGGGGTCTCAACCAGCCAAAACATGCTGGCAAACTTCAGGAGCAGCAGCTGAGCGTGGCCAGCAATTACCCCACCAGGCTGCCTGACCCTGGGCAGTCCTTTTAGCCCAAAAGCCACCAAATTCCTGCATGTGGGATGGGTATCAAACCTCCACCTCCCCAGCTCTGCTACGTCAGGGGCACATGGCCAGGCTGACTGTGAGCAGGGAGCTGCAGGCCACCACACCAGCTTTGTGCTGCTTTTAGGGGAGAGCAGCAAATAGGGTTTGGGAGGGTAATGAGGTCCTGGGGGATGAGCTTAGGGGAGTTCCTAATGAATCCAGCCTTTTTCCATTACAGAGTTGGTGTGGTTTTACTCTCCCTCCATGTTTCATAAACCCGTGGGAGGGAAAAACCTGGCCAGCACAGGCACATCTCCAAGGCCTGGGCTTGGCTCCCAAGGATCACACAATTGTTTAACACACAATTATCTTGTAACAAAAGAGCCAAGAATGACACTGACATGCTGAGAGGGCACAGAATCACCTGCTCTCCAACAAATTTAAATGTTTTGGTTTGTGTTTTCTTAATCAATCCTGACAGTAGATGCCTAGTACAAAGTTATGTCTTACTATTTACTGCCTCTCTAGCAGTGGCAGATTTAAAGGAATGTTTTTCCCTTTAGAAGCTAATGTATTCTTACAGGCAGAAAGCAAAAACATTCCCCAATGAAAGATTTAAGTCACTGCACTAACACTTAGGCAGAAATAACATGGAAAGCTGGAGACAGCTGGAGAGACTGGCCAATCTCATCCAGCAGGGAAACCATCTGTAAAAGCATCCATAGCCCTTTCAAACACAATTATAGGCTGGTCCTAATTGTGCCTCAACTCCACGTAATCACTTGTGCCAGTAATTAATTGGAATACAAATAACAGCTGCACTAAACCATGAAAAGCTACAAGAAAAAGATAAATTGCTTGCAAGACTTGTATTTGTGAAGCATAAACTCACTAGAAGCTTTTTGTCACTGAAGCAGACAGAGGGATTAGGATAAAGTCCTACACTTAGCTAATCAGCCATTATACTTCCATGCAGGAAATGCCATCAGATTTAAAGCCTACCCTTTGAAATACTCTGGAGGGAAGCAATCATGAGCATTCCCAGGCTGCCACATTTCTCTGAAATGTGTACTAGCTGTAAGTACCTGATAATTTACAGTCCCCTGTCACTGAGTTTCTTCATCAAACCCACCCTCAGCTCATCCTTAAGACTCATCCCAGAAGACCAGCCCAGCATAACACCATTGCTCTTTGAGAACCGTGACCCTTCATGCAGCTGCAGTTAATTAGTCTTCAGCCAGTCCAAGGGGAAGGAAAGGTTTATTCCCAATGAAATGGAAGCATTAAATATCAACATCCATTTCTTCCCACGTGGATTCCCACCCTCAAGGCAATCCGTGGGACCCCTCCCATAAAGCAGCACAGGTTTATGGAGAGGCATCAGGTAGAGAGGCAGGGAGGAGATGCCACTTGAAGACCCTCTCTAAATCCCCTCCAGAGTCAGGCAGGGAAGGTCAGGGGGTATGAACAAAGATTATATAAGACTTTTTTCATAAATAAAAAGCAGCATTCACCAAAAGTGTCCTGTTTGTGAATTTTAAAAGCTCCTCTCTCCCTCTGCTTGAGAAAAAAAGTTTATTTTGGGTCAGGACTGTCATCCTGCTCTTGGCAAAGAACAAATATAAAAGGTAAACTAAAAAAAAAATAAATAAACCTGAAAGTAAAAGCATAGAATCCAATCCTTGTGCTCAAAGTACCCCCTGCTGCCAAGGACTGAGTTGCATTGTACTAGTGCTTTTTCAAAATCTCTCTGATGTGACACTGGCATTCCAGCCCCATCACTAACAGGGACTTCAGAGAACAGGGCTGTCATCTGCCCAGCATGTTCTCATGTGCTGGACAACTACACATTGAGAGCAGGAAGATGCCTGCCAGCTTCCCAACACCCTGGGGAAGCAGGAAGGACTTCATTTATTCATCTGAATCAATTCCTTCTTTATCAAGAAAAATACCTTCTACTCCAATTATTGAAATAAAATATTAAAAGGAAAACTTTTAATGCCCTGGAAGTTAACAAGGAAAACCCACTGCTGCCACACTAGGTCTGAGCTTGCCTGTTCCAGCTCACACTAAGGGCAGTAGCAGTTGGCTCTATAACCTGAAAGCCAACTCAGAAGAGGCACTGCACAAATATTATGCACAGATGACAGCCAGTTTCCTTTAGCATGGCAACTGCTTCTGCCTCACAATGATTTGGTTATTTTCAGCTCAAAACAGATCACACATTCTTATTTCCAAGGACTATACTGGGACAGTTTGCAGTTCCCTGCAAACAGAGCCTTGGCCTGGTGGGAGCACTTAAGGGAACAGGCTGACATTTAAGTGTTTTGAAGCTACTGCCTTTCATCTGTACTGCATCACTGGCTACACCCCTTCTAAGGCCTTTCAGCACTTGGGCCCTCATCCTGCCAACTCTCAGGCAGAAGCTCAGCTTTTAGATTGCCAGCTGTCCCCCTGAAGACACTGGGACAATTCATAAATCTGTTCAGACTGGAGCCTTTCTTTGGCTATTGAAATACCAAGCAGGACCCAGCAGCTTATAAAGTAATACACATCAGTCTAAACATGTGCAGATAGCTGCTGGAACAGGCTTGTTTCCTCAGAAACATCTATTATGAGAGGTGTCAATCTCCACAAAAGGTACAGGAATCAAATCTCAATAAATTAATTGGCCAAGGCAGTCAAATGCCCTTTACATCAATTTTTATTAGAGATTTTGACATCTTATGATTATTTCCTGAAAACAGGCTGATTGCTCCCAGACTAATTAGACCAAAAGTCTTGACAAATGATAACACAGAAACAATGTGAAGCTGAAGGGCATTTTGTTCTCATATAATACCGTCCCAGAAGGGACCCAAACAAATTACAATTCCTGATGAAATTTTAACACACTGACAGTTCTCTTTAGAGAGATGAAGCTAAATACACACCCTCACTTAGTCTCATTGTGGATGAGAGAACTTCATACTCCAAACAGCTACAACATACATACCTTCAATACCATCCCAACCCTAAAGAATGTTCCTTTCAGAGTACTGCCAGCAGTACTATTTACGCTGCTTTTTAACAGGGAACAGAGTTTCTGGGAAGCTCCACAAAAAGGTATGCTAGCTATACCTACCTTGAATGGAGAGTTGTATCCTACCAGGAAGGAAACTCCAGCTGGTCCCATGAGAGTTATCTGCCCTCTATCCAGTTCCATAAAGGTTCCATGTTTTGATCAAGTGAGATGACATTTCAAAACTAGAACTATTCACCATGAGCACCTTCAAACCCATGTTCACTGAGGTTTTGGACATGTCCAGAAAGGGACCATCACCCATACTGAAGAGTAACTGTTCAACATGAGTTTGTGTGACAGAATATACTCCTCCTGCTGGGATCAAACACAGGGCTCAAGTGTCTTACAACTTAAGGAAAGCAAATGAAAAACCAAAAAGTACGTACAAAACATGGGCAAGGAAATATTCCAAAACCAAGATGACCATCTAAAGGAATCAGCAAAAGCAGCTAAAGAGCAGAGCTGCTTCTTAAATCTTATTTCATAATTTGCTCCTGGCTAGAATGCAGCCTCTACTTACAGGCACCAACTTTGAAACCCTGGCTTGGAGAAAACAGCACCAAAGCTGGAGACAGCCCAAACACACCTGCCACCCCTCAAATCGTTTTACCTTGGACTCAGTGAGAAAACCTGGAAATCCCAGGCTCTAAGCAAAGCAAGCACTAAAAGGGAAAGGAAACTGCCTGAGTGAGGCTGTTCCTTCAGGGCCACATGGCAGCATCAGACACCAAGAAGAGCGTCAGAAATGCTGATTTAATGTTCACTGCACCTAAATCCTACTGGGTTTATTGTGCTTATGTTTTTAAGCTTAGTGGTCAGCATGGATACTGTAAAATTTAAGATTTCATTTTTTGAGGCAAACCAAAGAAAAAAAAAAGTGAAGAAAGTATGAGAGGAAAGAGCTTTAGCTCAGGTGGAATTTAATCAGTGCCAGGTGTTGAAAGAAAGATCAGTCACGGTACCATTTTTGTGATCAATTTATGGAATACAGATTGCATTTGAGATTAGCTAGCATTACACTCTTGACTCTGAAATAATATGCTAAAAACTCACCTGTTCCTTTCATTCTGAGATTCCCTTTGGTCAGTGAAGGGTGAAAATAAAACATTTCTAAAAATGTTCTGAAAACTTGTGTCAAAATGTGAACTAATATTTCAACAGCCTGAGTCATATACACTTACCTCTGAGTACAAACAATTGCAGTACCTGCTGCAGGAGAAAATAACCCTAAATTATTTTCTTTCTATAAAGTACAATTTCAGCAATTAAATTATATCTTTAAATCCGAGCATTCCCATGGTCCAGGGTCAGAACATTTCTCTGCTTAAAATATCAAGGTGAAATTGTTTTTGTTTTCTGTGCTTCCTAAATTAAAAGTGAAGTACTGATGTCTTGAAACAGAAGACCACTTACACTCCTCTTAGTGTGACCAACAAATTAACTGGACTATTCAGAACAAGCAACCATCTCATCCCAAGATAATCCTTTACTGTGGACAAACAAAACTTAACTAGGCAGCAATGTGCCCTGTCATGTATCTTTTATATAATATCCAAAAGTAACAGTGAATTATTTATTAAAAAAAATTTTAAAAATCATTCTCTAAGGGAGCTCAGAACACAGCAGTATCTATTTTCAAAGTATAACCCAGAGAGAGGGAAGGTTTTTTTAGTATTTTATTCAATAAGCACATCAGCAAATAAAATTTCCAGAGAAATCTACACACAGCTTCCTAGAAATAACATTCCATAATTCTCTCCTTAGTTATCTTTAACCATCTGGTTTTCATATTCCCCGAGCAGGCTTCCCCCTCCCTTTGTGATTTTCCCATTTCAATTACTTTAATAAATAATGGACACCACAGGTGATCCTAGAGAAAAATCCACATCTCAGCACTGCATAGCTGGACAACCAAGTTCACTGGATGTCATCATCATCAAAGAGATCTTCAAAATCTAGTTAGAAAAATAAGACAAAGTAAAATTACCCTTAAAAGTTTCAACTGTTAGAAATGCACATACTCAAGCATTATTTGGATTAAAAACAGAAATAAAGGTGAATTAAGTGAATGAGAATTACTGCACCATCAATTACTGGAAATGTAATGAGGGTGGAAAGAGACAGCAAAGGCAGCAAACCCATGTACATGTTCTCTGTCATGCACGATTAAACTGCCCCACTTGTACAATACAAGCTTTGCAATTAAACTCCTGAAAGCTAAGCTTAAAAGAAGGGACTTTTATAAACACATTAAGCAGCCATCACAGTGGATCAAGCAGGATTCCCTGAGTCCAGAGCAAAGCAAGTACTGGCTTTATGCGTGCAGCAAGTCCCAGATGTAAACACTCCTGCAGAATCCTGCCTTTAGGTCACAGCATCCAGGCACACCTCTAAATGCTGCAGACTGACATCCTCAAGTGCAATTTGCTGTTAAAAGTCCCTTCCTTAAAAACATTTAATTGCTGTGAAGGTGTTAATAACATTTCTCTCTCAGAACTCATTTCAGACTAGTGAAATGTGGCTGGCTATGTTTTGTCTTTGGGAGGTGCTCTTAACTACTTAGCTTTGTATCTTCTTTGTATATTGAACATAAACTAACAACATTACTGAATACAAGCCTTTATTCTTACAGAAGGCAGTGCCATACAATAAACTGAGGAAAAATCCTCATTTAGAAGAGTCCTAAAATACCAGTGGAATATAATACCATGATGGTAGAGCTTTATGGAAATACCTATTCCTGAATATGCTGGTTGCAACAGAGAGCTAATTCCTTCACCACTCCTAAGAGTATAACTCAAAATTCCTTTTTCTCCTGTATTCTAAGTGTTGAGAATCATGTGAAACCTACTTTCATCATCATCATGGCTAGGCTTCTGGAATTATTACCAGTTTGTGATATTAACACCACTACAGCAACCAGATCTGACGTATCTGAAACTCTGTTGGAGTGTCTAAATGTACTTCTTGAGAAGCACAAAAAACCCCTTAGTAACCAAGTGCAGTGTTCTATATACTACCCCTAAGTGGCCTGATATGTAGCTCTTCTCTCTCAAAGCAGCTGTACTTATATCTAGACTGAGAGAACTGGGATTGTTCAGCCTGGAGAAGAGAAGGCTTTGGAGTGACCTAACTGGACCCTTCCAGTACCTGAAGGGAGCCTATGGGAAAGAAGGAGAGAGACTATTTACAAGGGCTTGGAGTGACAGGACAAGGGGGAACAGCTGACAGAGAGTAGGATTAGATTGGATATTAGGGAAAAATTCTTCCCTGTGAGGGTGGTGAGGCCCTGGCACAGGTTGCCAGAGAAGCTGTGGCTGCCCCATCCCTGGAGGTGTTCAAGGCCAGGCTGGACGGGGCTCTGAGCAACCTGGGATAGCGGAAGGGGGGTTGGAACTTGCTGGTCTTTAAGGCTCTTGCCAACGCACTATGATTCTATATGCATAGAGCTCACTTTCAAACGCAGAAACTGCATTAAAAAAGTGTTTTCTTTTCCTTGGGATACATATGGACACACAGTTTAAGAGCTTAACGAACTACCTATAAACTAGTAATGCCCAGACATAATTTTTTAAAGTCTATTCCACGTTCTTGTATGTATTCGCGCAGTTTAATATAAGCTATGTGTTATGCAAACATATCAAGGTATTTTTCCTTGTGGTGATCAATATGCTAAAACTTACAGGAGAGGAAAACCACGCACTTTACCGCTCCGGCCCGCATCGTTGTACACTGAAGCGCTGTTACACCGCTCACCAGAGATGTAGTTAGTGAGAAGTTTAGCGACCACCGGGAACCGAAGACGTGAGATTAACGAGAAGCGAGGTTTGTTGCGATACTCCTCAACCCCCCGCCCGGCCCCCGGTGGTCCTTACCGTTGAAGAAGTCGGCGTGCACCGCTTTCTCGTTGGCGGCCAGGTCCATCAGCAGCCCCGTGCTTCCCCCTGCCTGCGAAAGCAGCCGCTGAGCGCCCCCGCGCCACGGCGGCACGGCGACAGCTCCCCCTGCTCCCCCCTCACCTCGTCCAGGTCCACGTAGGGCCCGGCTCCCTCAGGGAACATCTCGTCCACCGCCGGCTTCATGGCGGCCCCTCCGCGCCGTCACTTCCGCGGGGAAGGAGGAGCCGCCTCTCATGGCCGCCCTGCGGGCGGGGCCGCCGCCGTTGCCATGGCGAGGAGGGAAATGGAGGCCTCGGCTCTGCTCACCCCGCTCTCTTCCTCTGGCAGCGGCGGGCCAAGGCTGGAGGAGAGGCACTTCCCTGCAAGGGGTGCAGCTGCGGCTTGTACTGGTGGCTCTTCCAGCCCCCAAACGGGGCGGACTGGCCGGATAACTCCTTTACACACACATAACTCCTGTTCTCACAGAGAGTGGTTTCCTGAGTCAACGCTGTGAGCATCACGGGTAAAAAAAGCTCCCAACACTGTGCAACAGGATGGAGGAGTTTATTGTCTTCACGCGAAAGGATAAAGGGTAAAAAAAGGACTAATTTAAAGCATGAAATGCTGCGTGTGACTGCAGTGAGTATCACCTAGTGGCTGAGGCCAGCCCAGGTGCATTTATTGGCCCCCTTAAATTGTACAAAAGAGACTAATTTAAAGCATGAAATTCTGTGCATGACTGTAGTATCCCAAAGTGGCTGAGGGCAGCCCAGGTGCATTCAGTGGCAGATATTCACTCAAACATGGCACCTCTAAATTGTAAAAACAAAACTAATTTAAAGCATAAAATGTTGTGCATGACTGTGGTGAGTCTCACTAAGTGGCTGAGGTCAGCTCAGGTGTGTTCACAGGCAGCCAGGTATTCACCCAACCACGTGGGCACACATAACTTGTACAAAAGAAGCTAATTTAAAGCATGAAATTCTGTATATGACTGTGGTATCACAGAGTGACTGACAGCAGCCCAGGTACGTTCGCTGGCAGGTATTTGCTCTAACACCTTGGCACCCATAAATTGTAAAAAGAAAAGTAATTAAAGCATGAAATGCTGTGTGTGACTGCAGTATCACAAAGCAGCTGAGGGCAGGTCAGATATGTTTGCTGTCAGACAGGTATTCACCCAAACACCTTAGCGCTGGCTCTAGCAAAGCTGAGTGAGGCACTTAGTGCTCGTGGTCAGGCACATGGTAGCCAAGGTGGCTCCCAAAAGGGAACTGGGCAAAGAAAGCTCTGGCCATTTCATTAATCCTGTTGTAGGCTCCCAAGGTCCGGAAATATTCCACGTAGGACCAGAAATCGTTGGATGAGAAGGGCCAGTATGGCAAGGCTACAGCTTCCTGGTACAGATCTTAAAAAAAACAACCAAAATAAAATGTTACAGATTACTGCAATATAAAGCATTTTTGTTGAAAGCTTGGGCCTGGGAGCCAATACGGTTTGGGGTTGTGGGTTCCCTAACGGGGCTCATGAGCTCCTCTGGCAGGAGAAAGGCAGGGAAAGCCTCCATTCCTCTCCATCCCACACTCAGTAGAAGGTGGAGCCAATATTCCCTGCTCCCAATGGACCAGGTGTGACAGAGTGGGACAAGATGGAGAGGAGGAATGAAGGCACACCATCCACATCTCGGGCAATTCAAGAATTCATCTGGCTGATTTAATTTCTAGAAGGCTGCTGGTTATTTAAAGGCAAAGAGTGGTTGCAATGAAAAGCTATTTTTTCCTCATTCCACACAGTTTGCTTTACCCAATATAAAAATATAAGGAATAAGGCACCATCATCTATACTCTGACCCTGCAGCTGCCTGCTCTGCCCACAGAGCTCCCCAGGACTGAGGCCATATTTCCCTGACATTCCCTGGGACTGCAGTTGAGCCTCTTCTCAGACAGCTGTAGGAAACAGGCTAAGGAAAGGGAAAGGAAAGGCTTTGCTTCCTGGGAGACAGCTGTTCTATTTGTGCCTGCTCTAGGAATATCAGAAAATGTGATATACTCATTGAAACGGTTTCAAATTCAGCAGGAAAACAAAATCAGTTCTGAAAATGCAGAAGTCGACCACCTTTGGGCCCAAATCTGGGCAAACACAGACACATATATAACACGTAAACACTAGCTGAGACCACATAGTTAGAAATGTCTTTCTGTGCAACAAAGCTAAATCCAGTATTTTGTTTTGATTTAAAGCCTATTTAGATAAATGGGAGCTATTCCACTCAACGTGGGACTAGGGTCTTTGGTAGGAATTAAGAGCCTTCAACAATCCTGTTGTCAGAGCTTAATTTTATGGAGTAACGTTTGCAGTGCACAGGCCCAGATGGCACATAACCATACAAATGAACCAGTGCAATGCTGTCTACAGAGGAGAACTGTTTATACCAGCTGACCTTAGATTTATTTTGCAGGCTGCTGCTTGGCCCAGTGTGAAAGAAAACCATAATTCTTGGTAATGAGAGCAACAGAACACTGCCTGAACAGGGTTCTATTTTCCCATTGACACAGGCTCCTCTGACTGTCTCCAAAGGTTCCTGCAGAAGTATTTGCCGTGCACAAACACAGGTAATGCATTCAAAATATTTTAGAGCCATGAAGAAAGAGATTGGGGCATAGGTGGAAAGGTTTGAATTATAAGGTCATATTAGACCTTACTCTGTATTCTACAGTTCATACCTGTTATAACATCATACCTGTTATAATATCATACCTCTGCACATTTGTATCTGTGCACTGGACATGCTGCTGGCTGTCCTGCTGGTTAACTGAGTTGTACACCAGCAATAGCAGTACCGAATGACTGCAGATACTTCTATGCAATTTTGTTTCAGACAGAATTCTGTCTGAAAAGGCAAAGAGGTGTTAACTGATAGAATCATCAGCAAGCCAGTGTAAACATCATTAGGGTGCTGAGGGTTTGTTATTTAATCAAAGGCAAACACTAATCCAATGGACTAATCACACGAAGTGACACGAACCACAGGGTAGTTTTGCTAAGGAATTTAGTCAAACATTTCTGTAATTGGATTTGTGGCAATTTGTAAATTTTAAGCTTTTTGTTGTGGAGGTCAGTATCTCCTGCCAATAATCAGATGCACAGACAGTATTACTGTTCAGGACAAACAAAATACTCAGATGTCTTATACACCGTCTGGTGCTTTCCAGTTATGATTTTGTACAACAGATTTAGTGACTTGACCATAGTCCCTTTTCATTTTAAGACTTTGAGTATATTAGCTCTATTATTAGACACTAATATTTCAGCTTTTAATAAATTTTAAAGACAATTCTAAAAGTCCACTCTTCTTTCTCCACCAGAACTAGATGAATGTGCTTCCACAGCCCATTGAGGTTAGTAAGCATTCCTGCAAAAGTCATTGCTGGGCATCAGGTCTGGGAGTTACAAATTACCCTCCTAATTACTAGTGATACAAAGCGAATAAAAATACATTAGGAATTACCATCTCCATCCTGGATGGATCGGGCATCTGTAAATAAAGAGGAAATGCATTAGTACCAGCTCGTGCACGGAAAGACTCTGTTAATGAAAGGTTTCCTGTGTAGCCAGAAGATGACAAGGGTTAGGGTTAATGCCCAGGTAGGACCCTCTGCATAGCCAAAGGACTTTTATTTCTTGAACAGTAGAATAAGGAATTCCCCATCTGCAGTCCCTCAGTGCTACAAACCAAATACTCATAACTAGCAGCCAGAACAGTTGTGATTAATACACAAGTGATACCTGACACTAAAGAGAGGATACTGTATTCATAACAAAATATTTCTGGCTACTTGAAAACATAAAAAAGGATAAATTCAGCAGTAATCTTACCTGTTAGCATGTTCATCAGCATACAGAAGAAAAATAAGCCAGTAAATATCATCTTTTCTGCAAGATAATGCTTGTGTTTCTGAAAAGTAATCTGTACAATTGAGGATTATTACAATAGATTAATAGTTATGCAAAGTCTATTATTTCTTCTTTTAATAGAAGAATACATTCCAAAATAAAGTCAAATTATCAATTCAGGCATAACAAGATCCAATTACATTTTCTTACAGCTTCTCAACTGCAACACAGAGTATTAAAACACCTGAAGCATGTACTGATATTTTGCCTTAAGGTGGCATAAATCCAAAAGGCTCCTCTGAACTGACATGAAATTGTCTTTAGAAATGTTTTATTTTGTGGCTAATTTAATTTCACTTTAGAAATTACCTTTCTCTCTCTTCTTTTCTTCTTCTTGCAGTAGTAAAGATCTATAGCTCTGAGTCAGCTAGGAAACTCCAAAAGGATTTCTACTGCTGTAAAATAGCAGTGCTCTGTAAGGAAGGGTGGGGGGAAAACGTCACTGATTTTCTGCACCAATCTGGTTTTGTTGCCTTCAGGTATTTTAACTGCTCACATTTGCATTACATTTCAGCACTGTCCATGGAAGAGACAGTGGGCAGTTTCTGCAAGGAAATCAGAATCAACTTTGGCAATAACACTTTTGCTTTTTGAAGACAGAGGGACAAAATCCAGAAGCAAACTCAGTGATTACTACCATTGCTGCCCTCTGGATTTTCTTTCTGTCCCTTTATAAAAACAGATTTTCAAAAACCTCATTTGAGCAAATTACTAAAAGGATATGGAGTTCCCTCTCCAGCCAAGTCACAAACCCCACAGATGCTTGACACTGCTTTAAGTCCTTACATGGGATCCTTAAAACCTGGACCTTGAAAGTGTACACAGCCACCAAGTGCCCACTAAAATCAGTCAAACAGGAGGTCCCCAGTGACCTCAGTCATGCTGGTGGTGCAGGTGCTTTCAGAGGGTCAATAAGGTGCATTGAGATGCATTTTCACATTAAACTGATTTCCTGGAAAGATTCCTCTGCCAATGCCAAGCAGTGCTTTGGGCTCCAGCCTGTGCAGGTTGCTGAACGGATCCCATACTTTCAGAAGCCTGGGGGGGAGACAGAGTTTAGAGAACACTCACTTGACCTGGACAGCTTGATTGATTTTCTTTTATCACAAAACTCCT
>JAWWLV010000011.1:24269024-24293134 GCA_035041135.1 Platyrinchus mystaceus | reverse complement strand
TGGGGGGGAGACAGAGTTTAGAGAACACTCACTTGACCTGGACAGCTTGATTGATTTTCTTTTATCACAAAACTCCTCATGGCAGCAGGTGGGGGCAAGGGCCTAAGGTGTAGCAGAAAGTGTCCTGTGACTCAGGGGGAAATGTGAGGATTTCCATGCTCCTGGAAGACATGGCTCTTCAGGTCATCTTGTCAAACCAGGCAGCTATTTGAAGAGGGCTCCTCTGCTGAGAGGAGCTACTGCAGTGCCAGTGCAGAGCTCTCTGTGCACATTCCTGCTGCGAGATCTGATCTTACAGTTGCTGGTTTGAGCTGTGCCCCCTCGCTGGGCATTTTCAGTTGCCTTTATGGTCTACAAAATCATTTTTCTGTCTCAGTTCTAGATACCTGCATTGCCCAACTCTGTGTGTCCTGACGTTTGTGCTCTTGCTCTAACCACATCCACCCATCTGCCACAGGAGTACCGGGAAAGTGTCCGTACTCACAAAGTCCTGGAGGGGAGAGATCCAGGTGAGTGGTCTCACAGGAGGCCCCAGCTTTGCTGGAGTTTGTTCCTATCTACACACAGAGTTAGGCAGTTCTGCCAGGAATTAATTCAGGATGTTCTGAGCAAGGGGAAAAAAAGGGTGCTTTGTAGCACACTAGGCTGTGCCAACTCTTGTGGAGGCTGAAAAGAAAAATATTATGAAGGCAGAATCTATTCCATCTTTGAAAGGCTTTAATCCTCTTGGTGAATATTTCCTAAGCCTGTAGGAAGGGTCCCTACATCAGCCAAGTTCTGCTGGCACCTTTGCCCCAGCTCCCCTGGATTGTGGCACTTCCCTTGCTTAGTGAAGTCCTGTGGTGCAGATGTACGCAGGTTCATCCACCAGCACTGCCTGCAGAGCCAAACTTTCCCTTTCACTGCCTAGCCTGTATATCCTGTTCCAATAAACAATCAGAAGCGCTGAGTTGTACTATCACACACACAAAACAGTCATCAGCTGTAATTGAATAATTACCATGAAGCTACCCAGGGTTTCCACTCTAAAGTAGGTCTAGGAAATTAAAAAAAGAGGGATGAGAAGTAGCACTGAGAACAGCTGCATCAGGGGATACAACCTCTTCTATCAAGGCTTCTGTTAATGTGTACATGACTACTTGTCTCAGTTGGGTCTGTTTTAAGCACAGCATTGGACTAGAGAAGAACTGATGAGTTCTCATCAGCAGCCTGAAGAACTCAGCCTGGTGGGTTCAGTGTGCAAAGAGAACATCATGGCTCCTGGGGCCACCTAGAGAGCACACCCTGCAGTGACATGGAGCATTTGTAACACACTGGTGTGGATCAGTAAGCAGAGCCCTCTGCTAAGAGTCTCTGCCCTGCAGGCTCCTTCACTGCTGAGCAGTGATTGGGATGCCACGGTGCCCACAAATGCAACTCTGGCTCAGCAGCAGCCACGTTTCAGTAGATACTACAGCACTTAAGAGGGCAGCTGCTGCGAGAGTCCGGTGTTTTAATTTCTACTCATTTTGGAAAGAAATTCCCTATTCTACTTTTTTTTTCAAAACACTGTTACTTTTGCTGGCAGCAAATTCTCCAGGTGCCATGCTCTAATGTTTGCATGAAGTTTCTTAGATAAGGGCATTGATTCATAAAAGCTTTGCTACATGACAGAAGGGGCTGATGGTTTATCGTACGCACCCATCCCAGGAGGATCCATGATCAATATGTACTTTTTGTAGATAGCTCTCAGAGCCAGAAAAATACTACACAGAGCTGTGTCAGGGACATAAATCAATCGGAGCACAGAGGACATTCCCTTGGGAATAAGGGAATGCAGTTTGGGCAGCACAGTTGTTTGTGTGACTCGATGGGGAAGACTCCTGGAGCTGCCAGCCTGCCTTCAGCTGGGCCCTTGCTAATGGGCTGTTTTACCCAAAGCCAACCCCTGTGGAGCAATTCAGCTCTCCTTGTCGATTAACTAGAAACAAAGATAAAGGAATACATAAAAGCAAGCTCATGGATGCCTTTGTTTTCCCAATAGCTATATTTGACTGCTACTGCACACACACACACAAATCTATAATCATCCAGCCACTGAAAAAACACATGTACATTGTTTTAAAAAAACAGAATCTTTCCTATTTAATCAATAGGCAAAAGCACATGCATGCAGAGCTCCATAAGAACTTATTTTAAAACTACATAGAGCTGCATCTGAAGTGCTTTGCCCTTGGACTGAGCAGACAAAATGTCCTCTGCAGTGCTGCAACACTTTTGTACATCAGAAACAACCAATGACACTGATATATAGACCATCACTAGAAACATGAATGTTTGATTACTTCTGCCAGGAATTTGGTCCAAATAATACAAGTCAAAAAGAGATTCCCACAACTATATGATTTGCTCAGACGGGTGTGAATTGCCCTAGATATTGCAGGCATTCACAGCTTCATTTCCTTTGAGCTTTGCTTCACTTTTCATGAATATAGAAGCTGCAAATAGTTGATGGTGCTGCATTACCCAGGATAGTAAAGCCCAGGGCAGACAAGGAGAATTCAGGCAAGAATCTCACAGTACCAAGCAGCTGAATAACAAAAGGGCCAATAAAAGTAAATGTAAAATACCTGGGTAAATACCTCCAACTTTACAAGTGTGTGGTATCTGACCATTCTGACTCAGAAAATAGATTTGGAGCTACAAAAGATAGTTCTGACTACACAGCACTGCACTTTTGCTCTGTCTTACTCTCCTCAGATATCCTCTGCTCCACATGAGCTCCCAGGCTGGCCCCATGGTTCTTCTTACAGTCAGTTTTACTGAAAATATTATGTATTTCCAGTTCTTGTGAACAGACAGCTTTCCTGCCAGCAACTGGCTTGATCATCCTGATAATAGTAGCCCCTGGAAGCAATTGAAAGGAGACACAGCAAATGGATTTGGATAGTTACAAAACAACTTTAATGTGATTAGACATAGCACAGTTCAAATGAACCACTTTGAGATGTATTAGAGCCAACTGTGAAGGTCAGATTTACAAACCAGAGTTAAGGAGTAGCTCTGCACTTAAATAAATCACACTTAAGAGCCAATAAGAAAGTGCATCTGTTCACATTGATTTCAACTTATCATTTTAACCTCTGTGTGAAGAAGGGTTATGTTTGTAGATGCAAATGAAGCTTCCAGGGGTTCACAGGTAGCAAGGAGTGCTGTATTGCAGCAGCAGGTAGTGAAGGCAAAAGAAGAAAGCAGTTCCACTGTCAGCAGGACTAGTGCAGCTTGGCTCCCAATGAGATATTCCTGCCAAGTATCCCAGTGCCTCTCTCAGTAAAACCCTGGTGCCCTCAGCTCCTGCAAAGGGCTCTCAGCTGTTTCTCCACTGTCCCCTTCCCTCGCAGGGCAGCACTGCCAGCTCCAAGCACTAGGTTTGTCTTTCCCAAGGGTCCATGCAAGGCTGCTGGAACACAGGAGGCTGGTGATCCTGCCTACTAGTCAACCAGCTGCTTCTGAGCAAGCAAAGAACAGCTGCAGGCTGACTTCTCCCCTCCTGTCACCCCTGATACCAACAAATTTTCCCCACTGTCCATCTGCACGTCTTCCCATGAATGACAGAAACCTCACATCCAGGCTGCCACCAAAGTGGGTTAAGATTTGCTAACATTTCAAACTATTTTGGCTATAGGCAAAATGGGTACTAGATCCAACAAGTCCACTTGGTTTCCTACATCTTGTTTCCTCAGGAGACAGAGCTGGCAATGCCTGTTAGCACCACAGAAGATGCATGGCAGTGAGGAGCATTTGCTTCCAAGCAGTTCAGCTGCAGGGAGAATAGGAGGCAGCAGCACCTGTATTCTCGTAGCAGAGCACCCACAACTTGTCCTCTCCTGTCCTGCACCCACATTAGGCCTAAGCTTGTCCAAGGCATCTTTTTAAATAAGTTGGTGTGTTCTTTGCTTTAGCCTTACTCAGCTATTCAGCACAGCCATAGATGACTGAATTCCACAGGGAATCCAATAAACTGATCACTGAGTGACAGGTTTTTTCCACAGCTCTTGAGAGAGATTATGTTTTTCCTACTGCCATTATGATTAGATATATCATAGCAATAACTGGCACCACTTTGAAATATACTCACAATAAATTGCTTTTCAGATTGATTGAATGCTCAAGATACACTTAAGCTATTAAGCCACCAGCATCTATTCATTGTTTTCATTTCACAGAGAGGTTTCTTTAAATAAGAGTGCATTAAATATTTGTTACCAAAGTTAAAATTTTATCAGAATGAACAGAAGCTTCTTTACACCCAGGGTCTCTTCTTCCCTTTGATTCATATGCCAAGGCTACTTCAATATCAGCAGTTATACCTGTCCACAAGCAGCTCTGCCCTAGAGACAATAAAATTGATTAAACAAGATTAATGAGGAGATAAGCTTGACTACAAAAAATCCATCATGGAAACGTGAGCAAGTTGCTAGTATATTTGATAGCAGCAATCAATGAGACCTGTTAGGGGCAGTGTTATTGTAGCAGTTGCCAGACCAAAAGCCACATATGAAGGGAGCAAGGGCTGCCCAGTGCCCTGCCATGCTAGAAGTGACCTGGCTACCCAAAAGCAGAGCATTACCCCATGCAGCTGTCAAGAGATTGTTTCAGCTGCAAGTGGGGACGTCTACACTTGAAAGAGACTCCTGCCAAGGAGGCAGCTTCTGTCAGGTTCAATATATTGATCTGGATGGTGTGACTGAAGAGGGCCCTCACCCTGCGTGCTCGCTGCTCAAGATGCTGCTCAGCACTACCAGCAGCACCTGTACCTCACCTCCCCTCAGCCTTCTAGCATTTGGCAAAACAAGCTCAACTTGTAAGAGTTTAACAAGTGCATTGATTCACTAGGAGGAACAGCTGAGGAATTGGAAGGATTTGGGAACTCTCATCTCCTGTGTCCTGTGTTCCCTCAAGGTTAGCAAACCCAAGAAGGGTCACACATCTGTCAGATCTGTTAGGAAAAAAAAAATCATTTTGTTTCTCAATCTTACGAAGTTTTGCTGTTTTTAAAGACTGACAGGGTGAGGACTATAAATCACACCATCCCAAAATGAAGCAGCAGTTACCTTCTGTTCCAGCTTTTCTGGGTAACAGTGATCAGTGCTAATACTGCAGTTGGAGATCAAACCCTGCACAGCTCTTGGAGCTTAGAAGTTATAGTTACTGTGGTTACTGTCTTATACAATGGAGGCAGAGCTTAGCCTTACAGCTTGCCTATTTAAAGGCATTATTTATTCTGATTAGGCATTAGCCTTCTAAGCTAGTAGCCTTTCCAAGTTGTGCAAGCTACTTTGCAGAGAGGGTATTTAAGGCACTACATTGGACTGATGTACTAAACTCTGATTGAATGAGACAGAACCTCATACAAAGGGTGACCAAATAGGATAAATTAGTCTTTAAAACAGCTTTGTTGACACTCAACTTCCTTGAGACATACAGTTAAACACAGGGTAAGCAGCTCTTGGCTGCAGCATTTATTGCTGTGCAGCGTATGATTTGATGATCACACCCCAAAGCCCCTGTTCAACACATGACTTTGCAGTCAGTTTGCACCTAAACTTGACTGACAGCTCAGACAATAGTCTGACTCAATATTCAGTTTAATGCCACTTTTGGCTGACTGAAGTTAAGCCGTATGCATGGCCAAGGCAGCCTTACCGGGGTCCAGGCACAGACCTTCGTTTCCTCCCTGCGGAGCCACACGACCCGCACGAAGTCGGGAGAGCTGCGGCCGCGGGCGATGGGGGCTCCCGGGTAGCACCGAGCCCGGCCCAGGGCTGCTGCGCGGGGCTCCGGCTCCCTCTGCTGTCCTCGGCCCGGGATCCCCGCTCTGCAAACACAGAGTCTGCTCACACACGCGCTGGTTCAGACTTTTCTCTGATTTAGCATTTTTCTGGCCACGCTTGCAGTTTGAATAAAGTCAGGGTAAAACTTCAGCTACATCAGGAAATCAGCAAAAACCAGGACCAAAATCACAAAGGTGATAACCCCATCTCAGCAGACTGCTTTTGTGATTGAAGGATGTATCACATTTTCTTCCTATACAAAAAGAACCCAGGAGCATTTTACATCTCTTGTGCAAGTAGTATTCACCTTTATGGCAATAAGAGGGGAAAAAACCCCAATACCACATAACCAAGTCCCGTGCTCCCTCCACCATTATAGGAAGGCAGCACTGAGCAGTGACTCACCTCAGGCTGCTGTAGATTAAGGTCCTAAGTATACAGGCAGGATCAGTCATGCCTCTAGGAGAGCTAAAGATTAACAATCCCACAGCAGAGAGACTAGGATTTATAGCCCTGGGTAGAGCTTAAATAGTTCCTAGGACCATGGGTAGGGGTGTGGGTGGAGGTTCCAGGTAAATCTGCTCAGCACTTTTAGGGTATATCAGTGCCCTCAGGCCCCCAGCAACGTGTTTGTCTGTTTAAAGGGAAAAGAAACAAACTACTGACATTTTGCTATGTACAAGCACATGTGAAGCACTGCTCTAGTGAATGAGTGTTTTAGATTGCTCAAAGAATCACTAGCAAAAGGTATCAGCAAAAGCAGGTTTAATATTAAAGTGGAAGCACAACAGACTTTGTTGGCAAGGTTCATTCTACTGCTAGATGGTTAAAGCATCCAGAGAAAATTGGACTAAAACCTAAATCAATCTGAAACTAAAATCAACTCAAAATGATCTACCTGGAGGCTGGGGATGGGAAAAGGGTAAGGATGGGAAAGGGTGAGGATACAAAGGAATAAGCAAGACCCTCACATTGAGTTACAAGGTTCAGAGTGAACCCCCTTGCCAAACTTAGCCCCAGATTTGACCAATGATTTAGGTCTAAAGGTTTTAACAGTACTTAATCAAGACCTTATTTAAACAATTTAACAAAAGATTCATATAGGATTCACTAGAGCACAACAGTCACTCACTCCTAGGCCTAACTTACTTAGGAATCTATAGTACTTAAGAATCCAGCAGAGCACCATTCATCATACATTTGCTAGAGCATACTCACACTGACACACATACCCACCTGAGCCAGCCTTGGCCTCACATGGGGCATGTACTGACACTCCTGTGCTCTGCTCATCAGCACCCCAAAATGCAGACTCTAACAAATGGTGATCACTGGTTTTGCAGGCTGGCCACGCCCAAGATCCAGAAGAAAGAGGGTCTTCAGGGAAAAACAAAAAAGGGATGGGGGAAACTCATTTCTCACCCTACTTCTTAATAAATGGGACCACCCGTCAAGTGATGTATCTGTTAGGCTTGTTTCCCCATTTCCAGCCCAAGGCCTGGGCTCCTCTGTGTGCTTCCCAGTGTTTCTACATCTCTGCCAGTGTCTCTGCTCCTTTCACCACTTCCTGGGACAAGGCTGTCCACCAGCAGGTATTGCAAAGATTACCCTAACCCACAAATTTACCTTTTCAGCATAACCAACCTGCTACATTAGTTTCTGACTCCACTGAACAAACTGTGGGAATACCCTTTACCCTTTGTATGAAGTGTCCTTGCTCACTGCTCAGCCTTCCTTTTGCTTACCCCAGGGGCAAAGATCTTTTGTTTTCTTCTCCAGTCCCCAGTGTCCTTCCTCCCTTCATTATCAAAAACACACGTATGGGAGATAAGAGTCTCATCACCTTCTCTCTGCCTGAGCCAGCACAATTCCTAATCCTTCTCAAACTACCAGGGGAGCCAGAGCCTGACACACCTAATCCACTCCTGAACTCTCCAAAACACTTCAGACATAATTAACTATCCCTACCACGCATATCTCCCTCCCCCAGCCCTCCTCTCAGTCAGAACAGCCAAAGCTGCTCCACAAACCACTCCCAGTCCTGTCCCTTTGCCATCAGCTCATACATGTGAGCCCCAGCTCGTGTCAGTGCTTTTTGCCTTTGCTTTGAGTCAGGCCCACCTCTCACCCTTTTTCTTGTTCTCATGTGCTTCTTAATTCTTTTATCATCCCACTGATGCCCGTTTTCATCTGCACGAAACAGGAGGACCCAGCCATACAGACTGTAAATCCTTCAAGCATTTTTCACTCTGTGTGTGTGTGTGAGCTTGTTTGTGTGGTTTTTTATTTCCCGTCTGGAAGAGGCACAGCTGTTATTTTTATATCAACTCTGAGGCAGGTAATATTTTAAATATTGCTTATTAAAAAAGAAAAGGCAAGCGTGGGTACACCAAACCTACAGGGGCTCATGGTGTTATATTATAACGTTTACATACATCTCCATATGTAAACATTGGCCTCTTTGATACAGCACTGATACAGATACTTTTTTTCTGAAGGCAGCAAGATATTCTGGAGATATAAAGGGCTCAGCCTCCAAGGGGCTGCCTCCACTATTCTGTGGAAATTGTGTTATTGGAATTTTTTTTTAGTATTTGCTAAAGGCAAAGCGAATGCATGGATGTAGGCTTTAAATAAAAAAAAAAAAGCCTTGTTTAAAGCTTTAAAGTAGAAATTATTTAAATGTGTTCCCCCTCCTTCCCATTCCTTGCCTTTTTCTCTTCATTCTTAAGGAAAGATTAAAAAGAAATAATGGAGATTGTTACAATGGAAATAAAGCAGATTTAATGTAAAACCCTTGACCATTCTTATCTGTTCTGAATCTTATCTAAAAGTAAGCTAAGATTTTGTCAACTTATCACGCTTTTCAGGTCCTGTGTTTACATCACAAGGAGTTTAGAAGATGATTTATGGAAAACAAAGAGGAAGAACAGAGAGCAGATGAGACCTTTCTGAGAGCACACAAGTGCCTAAGGCTGGTGGCAGCAAGGGAGAAATGCCCAGGCTCACAGGGGTGAGATGGGCACAGAGTTGGGACACAGTGCAACTGCCACAGTGGGGACTCAGATTCTTCCCACTGCAGTGCGGCCAAAATCCTCATTTCCCCTGGAAACAGGACTTCAGTGGTCCAAAAACCAGGCAGAAAAGGTGTGGAGTACTTAGCTCTGGGTAACAGGGCAGGCAACAGATATTTCTGACAACCCTGCAAAGCAGGTAAGCTAAACACATTCACATGCCTGACTGCCCAGGGATGGGACAGTTGAATGTTTTAGCTTAGGACATGCTTTAATGAATCATGGCTTCTGCCAGTATTTCAGCCAGAACTTTGGATCTCCCCTGTCTTCACCCTGTGTGACATCAGGTAACTTGTCTGGATGATTGGTTTTAAGCCTTCCAACAACTCCATTAATTTCAGCTGGACTCCTGCATGCCAGCCCTTTGCAGTCAGCTGTGCCAGCCTCCAGCTAGGAAGGTTGGTAAAGATGGCACTAAGAAGGAAAAAACAAAATGCAAATGAGACCCAGGAGAGCCAGGCTCTATTTCGAGCTCTATGACAGCTTTCCTGGGTAACCACAAGCAGTTCATGCTATTGCTCCTGGCATTCAGTCTGCATCAGTGCATGTGCTGCAACCTGATGAGCACAGCAGAAGAGCCAGGAATTATTATTAATAATGCAAGGCAAGGACAGAGCCAGCAGGAACCCAGGATGGGTGGGATGACTCTAGTCCTCACTCTGATGTGGAGGGATGTTAGACTTAACATTCTGTGCCAACCTGCAGCAACTACATAAGATTATTTTTAAGGTACTTTCGTGTTGCTTTAGGGTCAAGGGTTGATGGTGTACAGAGAGGATCTTCTCTAACGTTCCGCAAGGGCAAGGGAAAGCAACCATGATCGTGATAAAAGACCAGAGAAGGATTTAGCCCCTTGCTGGCTTCAAACATAAATATATCCTTATAAAAATAAGGCCATTTCCTTGTAACTGGAGTGTGCAGGAAGTTTGTTTTTATAAGGAGAAAACAGAACCTATTCTTAATGAGTAACACTTGTCCATGGCCAAACATCTTGTCAACAATGGTAATTCTTTCAAGCTCCTCGGCACTTGTGACATCCCAAAAGAATTATCTTCTAAGAAATATGATCAAAAAGCCCATAAAACCCAAACAAGGAATTTACTGGACAAGATTTTAAGAGCAGGAAATAAGAAAAAAAATGAAAGCACAGTTAAAAAAGAAACCTACCATAAACGCTGCTGAGCCATAGCAGCAAAAAGTGTTGTACTGATGCTGACATCACTTAGGGAAGGCTGGGAAAACTTTCCCAACAGGAATACATATGCCTTTCATTATCTGGTTCAACCATTGAAGAAGACTAAACACCCCAGTGGTGGCTTGTGTTCTCCTAATGCTGATGGGACCAAATCTGGGAAATGTGGAAAAACCAGTCTGAGTGTGTGTCTCGTGCCAAAGCCAGAGGGGAACAGTCAGAGCTTTTGGGCAACTTCAGGAGTTGTAGCTTTTCATCCTGCAAAGTTGCATGCTGGAAGTTCTAAGTACAAGCAGGACCTTAAGGCAAAGAAGGGATGCAGGGCAGAGGCCCTGATCTGTGCTGTTATCCCTGCACTCTTCATTCCCTTGGGGAATTACGCAGCCCTTTTGCTGTGCCACCTGAGTAATGCACATGTGCGGGGCAGAGAACATTCACAGCTCTCTGTCTGCGTTAGTGATGTAAATCACAGGGCATTTTCTAAGGCCTGTGATTTCATGGGTGCTGGCTATAGACCAAAAATAAGAATGTTCTCATCACATATGTGGGTGAAATTGGTGATGAGCAGAGTACTCTCAGAAATAGTTTATATGATTGATTATGAAGATTCAACATATTGCTCTGCTATTCTCATAGAAACTCCTTTTCAGACCTTAACTCTGCATAAAATCTGCAGAAAAAAAGGTAATTTTTGATGCCTGTGTACAAGTCTCAAGTTTGCTGTCAATGTGTAACCAGTTACATTCAGGGACTGTGGACTCAGGACTCAGCACCTTCTTATTTCTATTACTCCCTCCTGTCTCATTCCCTGGAAGGACAGAGAAAACCTGATCATACTGCAGCCAAAAGATTGGCCATTTACTTTGCCAAGGCCAGGATTTCATCTACTGTATGGGTCCAGTGCTTAATTCCATATGTGTGCAACCTGGCCAAGGCTCCAAGGTACACTTTTATCAACAGAAGTACCACCAGTGCCACGGTTGTTTGGTGAAGTAAATTTAAATTAACTCCATAATGTAATTCAGGGACAGAAAGGTAATACAGGTTGAAGGTTTCAGCAACTGATTCAGTTCAGCTGGAAAAATGACAGGTGGCCCCATCTGACTTGGAACTCTATGAAAAGTACAGTTCCTTGTGTGTTACACTGAGACAGCCTCATTATTATTTCATGAGCTAGCTGGCCACAGTGTCACCATGGATAAACAAACATGGGAAAATCATTCTGACCACTTCTCAGAATCTTACGCTGCAAAGCATTTGAGAATGTAAATAGTGAGGGTGGAAAAACCTCCAAGTCTCTGCCCCTTATTTCCAAGATCTGGTATCTTGTGAGACTTGGTTACACAGTGTGAAATTTGAAACCTTGACAACTTGGCTTCAAAAGTATTTTTTTAATATACATCATTTTCCTGTTACTGAGTAGGAGAGAGACAAGCCTCTTCTCCAGCACACAGTTCAGGATAAAAAAGCACCTCTGTAACCACTGGAAACTGTAGACCAAAATGCTGCTTTGATTTAAATAGTAATAACTGTAATATTAAAATATAGAACAGCCATTTCTATCTTTAGTCATCTCCCTGGACCTAGGATGGGGCTTATTCTTGTCAGTATATTTATGCAAAACTTATACTGATATCCCTGGTGTCACCTAAATTGTTTCATTCTGCTTCCCTTTCTTTATATCTTTATGCTTCGTGTTATTATTCAACTGCTTTGGTGTGTAAAAAATATATATCCTTGAGTACAAATCAAATCTTTCATAGCTTTGGTTCTGCTTAAACGAAAAAAAATTGAGAGCAACAGAAAGTTATAAATTTTATCAGCAACTGGCCATTTGCCCTAGACCTCACCCAATTTGGAGCATGTGTCCATGTGGTAGGAACCTCCTAGAAAGGACACTTGACTGTGATGTAGCAGGGACATGCCCTGTGTGTCTCTCTTCTTAGGAAAGGCACTTTCTTTAGTGTGGTCTGTCATCATAACAAGTAACATGTGCCACAGTCACAGATCCCAATCCTGAGACACATTTTGAAAGTTGTCAAAATGTGCTGCATTTCCTTGATTTCCACTGACAGTCCTAGTTGTGCCCTGCCTGTGTGGGACACTTGAAGGTCTTATCTGTAGGAAAGCATTTCTTATCAGGTATGAGCTAATTCTTGAGAAAGGAGGAAAGAAAAGAAAGAAAACAAGATTTTTTGACATGTGGAAAATTTAATCAATAGAAATATTCACAATTATTAAGTCTTTGCAGAATTGAGGCCATTTGGGGGGATGCGCTTCTGGTCATTTCTTCTGATCTGCTGTGGATTTTGCTGTGATACAGAGAAGTAATTTAGAGACTCCTCCAGATGGCTGAAGGCTGTTCATTGAAGAATACAGCTAGCATGTAAATATATAGCTGTAGTGCTCTCCAGCTTCCAGATCTATGGCACTCATATGGGATGAGCCGGGGAGAGAAGTGGAAGCTCTACAGCACCACAATGCTGAACAGCTGTGACCAGAGCCTGTAACTATCAAACCACGCTGGGAAAGTGGTAGGCATGGTCTATCACCCAAGCTGTTCCCCTGCTCAGGAATATTTTGTAGATGACAATATTCAGGGATAAATTGAGCCTATACGGGAGAATAGCGGTGCACATACCTTTGTTGTTCACCCCTGTATGCGCTTTGGGTATGAATGACCATCCAACAGCTCAGGAAAAGTCAGGTAGGGCAGGTGCTGTTTCATGTTGCTCCAGCACTATATGATGTGTTATCTTAATTATGTCATACAGAGCAATCCATGTAGGCAACATGTTTGGAATACAAGCTAGAGGCACGAAGCTTGAGTTTCCTCTCATACCCGCTGGCTCCACGCTTGTGTTGCTTCATTGTTCTCAGTGCAAGTCCACACTGCTTTAGATCAGCAGGAATGAGACTGGAGAACAATTATATTCACCAAATGCATACTTCTTTCGTACCCTTTCTCCTCAATGCATGTCAGGCTTTTGCCCAGAGCCTCAGAAAATGCCCCTTTTCCAAAGCTGAACATTGTGGCTGCAGGGATGCAGCAGAGTGCCAGAGAAGACATTTGGAGTTTCCATTGTGCTTCAGGGAGGCAAACATGGGAACAGATGGCATTGAACTTGCTGCTTCGATGGTGGCAAAGAGAAGTCGTGAATGGCAAAGCCCCTTGTGAACCCCTGCATGCAGCTGTCAGCTCCAGGAGGGAGCATTTCCACCTTCTGCAAGATTTAACCTTGTGTTGCTGCAGAGATATTCATATCCCTGTGGCTGCCACGTACCCTCTCTTCTGAGGACACTTTTTAAGGGGTCACAGCCTTGCCTTGCCATTCACCCACCTTTCCAGAATGTGGTGGATGTCCAGAACTTCCTCACTGGGCTCACCATGCCCAATATTTGCTCTCATGGAACTCAAGCTGGTGGTGAAATATTTTCCCCTTCCACTTTCAGGCAAAAGGCTGGCTCTGACTCAGTTCCCTGTCTGGGAAATGGGGATAATAAGTGCTCTGTTTGTTGGTATGGAGAGCAAATAGCCTTTGAAGCAGGAGCTGTGTCTTAACAGTCTTTCTGGCTGTAACTGACACAACAGGGTCCAGGTCTTGGTCGTAATAATCCCCCCTAATCAAATTCAGAGGCTGGATAAATGCAGTTAAAGAATTAATCTATGATTTTGGCTCCACTGATGCAGTAAGAATATAAAGATGTCAAACAGATTGTCTGAAACCTGTTAATTTTGCGTAATCTCAGAGTGACACATTTTTCTGTACAGGTATCTTGGAAATACATGTTTCTGCAAGAAAGTGGCTCAGCATTTCTGTCCTCTGCTATGTTAATCAGAACCAACTGGTATCTGAATAATACAGCAAATCCACACAGGATAAAGCTGGTGTACAAGAATTTGAATTTGGCTGACCTGGAAATATCTCAGTCATGGATTTCACAAGCTGCACTGTCAGAATAGGGCACAGATAATTGTGGCTCAGACTAAAGGGCAAGGGGGACAGGAAACCATGAGATGGAGAGCATGAAAATAAATAGCCCTCTGTCATGAGAACAGCCCCAGAGCTGCTCTCTGGGAAACCTCCTGCTCACTGGCCTCCCAGCCCACCCCAACTGGGGCTTAAGAAGTCCTGAGGGCAGCCCTTTCCTGCCCTGAGCAGAGCAAACCCTGTGGCACATCCCTCCAGCCTCTGGCGCTGAGGCGAGTCCAGCAGGACGCACAGCTGGGCACCCTCAGAGTGAGTCGGGAGCACCGAGCTGTGTGAGCTGGGGGGTCTGTCCAGCCCCACTGCTCACAGGGGGCCACTGACACCCCCGTCCTCCACAGCACAGCACAGCTGACAACACCGAGCTTATTTTGGTGATCTCATCCTGCCTCCTTCCCCCACAGCAGACTGAGAAACTGAGGCATGTGGGGCTGTCCGTGGCTGTCAGGCCTGGGATCACAGTAAGCCATGGGTCTGCTCAAGGCAGAACCCCCCTCCCTGGTCCTTGTTTTGGGACAGTTAATCTCTTTGCTTTTCCTTTCCTAAGGCCTCACTGAGAGCCTGGCTAAGGGGCAGGTGTTACTTCAGGTGCAGCTGCCTCAGGTGTTTCTCACTAACTCTGATGGCCTCCCCAGGGCTGCTGGGAACACACGCCCTTAAAAGCAAGGGCAGGACAAAAGGGTTTGTCTCTGCTTCTGGAGTCTTTGCTGTGCTGTGTGAGTACTGAGGAGGGGGGGTTCCTGAAAGAGAAAGCTTTTGATCCCTGAAGGGCCAGAAGCTTTAAATCTTCCTGTTTTAGGCCTTTCATCCTTAGTTATCTAGGATACAGACAGGTATCTTCCACGTTCTGGTTTTGGTAGAATGAGCAGAAGGAAAGGAGAGATTTATTTGTTATTTGGGAGTGGTTTAAGGAAGGAATGTTTGATTATTTTTTTTTTAAGAACAAAAAAGAAGTTAGATGAATATTGCTCCTACTTGTGGTAACTTATGCCTCTGCTTTGCAAGAGAGTTATTGTATATGATTGTAAATTTATTTTTTCTATGAGGTTGACAAAGTAGTTTTTTTAATGCCATTTGCCTTCAACCAGGGGCAAAATAAAAGTATAAAGGAAAATTTGTGGAGGAAGAAGGGAAGATGAGAGTACAGAAACTTTAACTAGGCACTAGACCTTTTTGGAGAGAAACGCTTTTGTGTAGAAATTATGTTTGTTGTGAACTGTGTGCTGAAATGATTTCAGGTGGGTCTAGGGGTAGAAGGTACATGCATGATTAGTGTTCCTTGAGAACTAATTCCTGTTGGTCCAATGGACACTTGACTGTGAAGTCAGGCACCTGTGTAGCTGTTGGCATCACCATGTGAACAGTCAGGGTCGGTCTTTGTGAGGTCATTAACTCTGGATTCTCTCTAAAGGAATACATCTGGGTCTGTGGAAATGCACTATTGCTTTAAGTATCTCTAATGGAAGACAAGGGGTGTGTTTACAATTAAACTGTACTTGTGAGAATTTTTGCAGTTGATGACTTTTAATGCTTGACACCTTTTTTTTTTAGATATATGAGTGTTAATACAAACCTCATGTACCACTTACTTGCATTCCAGCCTGGCTTCATTTCTGGGGTGTGAAAGGGCTCCTGTAGCAGTTGTTGAGGGACATAAGTACACAGACAAATATTTTTTTTGTAGGGACTCATTGAGTGACTCTTATTGCAGAAGTCTGCAATA
Organism: Platyrinchus mystaceus; assembly: GCA_035041135.1. Lineage (NCBI taxonomy): Eukaryota > Metazoa > Chordata > Aves > Passeriformes > Tyrannidae > Platyrinchus > Platyrinchus mystaceus. The sequence continues at coordinate 24,277,343 of JAWWLV010000011.1, read as the reverse complement.
AAAACATGGGAGGTCTGGCACTTTGTGTTCCTAGATTTTGGTAGGAATTCTCATTCCAATATTTTAACCCTTTATCAAGTTGTGGCCTCTGCAGCTTCCCCATGTTTAATAGATATTCTTTAATAAGTATGTCCTGCTGTGCTCATCCAGGTGGGTGGTCCTAAAGCACATGGTGATGGCTGGTGTCACAGAAACTGCGGGATATAAGGAAAGCCAGCTGTTCTGGCCAAAGGAAAGGTGCACAAGTAGAGAGTGTGACTGGGGGAGCAAGGGCAGGGGACTGGCTGTGTTTGCCCCTGTTTTGTTCCAGCGTGTTTAGCTGGAGAACTGGTAAAAGTTCTGTGTAAGCCCTGCTCGGCAGTAACAACATCTCTATATGATCAACCCTGTGTTCAGCACAAATCCAAAACGTAGCCCCATACCATCCACTGTGAAGAAAATTGACTCTCCCCCAGCTGAAACCAGCATAAGTGCATTGGTGTTAGGAAGGAAAACAATGACCTGACAAGGACCAGTTAATGCACCAAGCACAAAGGACTGAGCCTGGATTAGAAAACACAAGTTAGAAATGGAGAACTCCCCAAAAGGTTGGCCTGTGTAAAATTCCCTGTTGCATCAGTCCTTCTCTTGTCTCTGACAGACTCCTTAGGAGCACAGAGGTATTTTCCCTGAAACATCCTGGCAGGGCAATGTAGTCTTGGGGGCCCAAATTGTAATGTCTGGGGCTGAGAAGCAAGTGGGTTTGGAAAGAGAAACGCTGGTAAAGCAATTGAGTGAGGTGACTGCAATGTTTTAAGCTCCCATATTCACTGTCTGGTGTCTTCTGTTTGCACAGCGCTTGCCTGGAGGGATCCCAGGCTGAGTCCCTGGAGACAATGGTGATGCCTGGAGTCACAATTGAGCCTGAGGAAAAGAAGCAGCAGCTCTGACGATGGAGGATCCTGGCCTGTGTCCTGTGTACTCAGACAGAGCTTTGGAGGAGGAGGTACAGATAAACACTGGGCATAAAGCATGCATTAGAGTATTTTTCTATAAATTTGATGTCTGGTAGCTGATTTAGGTGTGGAACAAGAACTTCTCTTTCAGGACTTGCTTTGCAGCCTTCAGGTTGCTCTGTGTAACTGGGGTTAAAGTGGTCCACATGGCTGTTATTGTTACATTATTATCAGTGCCTCAACTCAGCTAGATCAGTCAGTTAACTGTGGGTTCCTTGCTAACTTTGAAATCACTGTGTTTATCCTTACGACGTTTTATTCATGAAACATTTGAAGAAAATTTTGTGCTAAAGATCCAGATTAATAGTCCTCTTTTCAAAAACTATGTGAGAGCTCTCTTAAACTTTTGACTTGCAGTGAAGTTTTGCCTATGACTGCTTGTGTTAGTTTTGAATGTAAGCTAGAAAATATTAATTAATGTCTATATGATAAAAACTGAAGGGACTAGTAAGTAAGCCAATTCTAAAATTCTGATACTTAAAAAATAGAGCTATATGTACGTGTGTTAAATTGACTTCTCTTTATAGAGAGGAGGCAATGCACTTTGATGTAAACACTAATACCATGTATCTGTGAGCTGTTCCTGTGTCTTCTTGCCTAGGATTTTGCAGGATATTGATTAAGTGCTGGTGCACAAATATACACTGAAACTGCAATGCTCTATATATTAATCTTCTATACAGGCTTCCAACCAGAGAATGATTCTGTCTGGGGTAACATGTACATTTTCTATGTTTTTAAAATTTAATTGGGATAAATTATCCAGCAGTTTTTTAAGGTAACTTCAGGGGAAATTTTCTATGTGTTGGGGACCTTAGCTGCATTACTTGTTGGTTGAGGAGAAGTTCTAGAGTCATTGAAAGGCTTGTTTCTAATCAGAAGTGTTTCACAAGACTACTTCAGTTTGCTTTTAATGAGACTAGGAAGCTTGTATCTAAAGTTAAACTGTCTGCTCCTCTGGGAAGCTGGAAGCTTTTGTTTCCCCCGAAATCTTAATTTAAGGAAATCTATACCAAGGAAAAAGTAGTTATTCTGTCAGTGCCTTATTCTCATCTGATATAAAATAATATTTTCTAATGTATGGTTTAACTGGCTGCCACACAGTCCTGAAAATACACTCTGGAATACCCTGACTCTCAACTTAGCCAGGATTTATCAGGTTGTGTGGCTGTTGGTGCCAGGAGAGGGCACCAGACATCAGTGACAGTGCTCAGTGTCCTGCTCTGTCACTGCAGAGGAGCCACCGGTCCTGGGTACCTGCACAGGTAAGGAATAACCTTCCCTACTGCAACAGCTGTTTGTGGAGAGGGACTCTGTGTGTCCAGAAAGTGCTTGTGCTTATGCATTATGTTAAAGTTACAATACCTGAAGCTTGCAGAATCTTATTTATGCGGGTTTTGTGAATCAGTATTTGTACATGAAGGGATGACACAAGTCTGAGACTTTGAAAGGCATGTAAAGAAATTAGAAGAGCTTTGGTTGGTGAGGGGAGGTGTGTCCCATAATGCCCTGTGGAAATCCAGGCCGGTGAATGAGTGTGGTGATGTGCATGTGAACCTTCATCCATGCTTAGAACCAGCATCTGAGAAAGTGGTGGAATCCCCAGAGGATGGATAAAGGTGACCCTGGATATATCCCTGCAGAGTGTGGGCTGGGAAGATGCCTGCCAGGAGCAGGGTGTTCACTGCCACTGCAGTGCTCTGCTGCCTTCCTTTGCCTCCTCTGCCCTGGGGCTGCCCTTTGTCTCTTGCTTTGCTGTATTAAAGGTATATTGGAGCTTGGTGGACTTTTCCTGTAATCCAGTCAATGACTTTTTGAATAAAATAGAGTATGCCTTTAGAACTCTATGGATAATTAAACTATAATTTTGATCCTCTGTTAATGGAAAATAAATGCCTACAGAGACATGTCAGAGTGGAGGCTTAATTATTCTATCTAGAGAATACTTACAGCTGACTTTTCCCCCCACCTATTTAGAAACACATTAACAGTATTTAGGCTGAAATGCAGAATTTTACTGCCTCTAGTTTCCTCTAATTCTTTGGAATGAACTATTAGCTCCTATTATTGCCTACCCTTGTATTCCTCAGAAGCATTAACTAACTGAATGTATCAGGATTGCATAAAATGGTAATCATCCATTTTCTAATTTACTCTTATCCTGTGCCTTTATGGATTCTTTGACTCTCCTTGACTTTCCTGGGAATTGAGGATAGCCAACTCTTCTAAGAGCTGGCCTCACAGATAATTTGCACGCTGAAATTGGCATTTGTATTAAATTACAGAAGAGGCAGTCTTGGTGAGACCTCTAAAAGTTCCTGTACTGTGAGCAGAGCTCTGAGTCAGCTGCAGGACTGAGATCTGACTTGAAGAGCTGATGTAAAAATATGTAAAAAATGTATTTCTGTAGACCCTCTTATTCAGAGCTTTCTAACGGTCAGGCTGATTGTCAACTGCCAAAATTTCTTTATGGATATGTTTTTCTATTTTTAAATATTTAGTTTCTAGTTTCTCCCAGCACCTGAATCTGGGCTGAGCAGGGTGGCTGCAGAGCTTCATTCTCCTGTCCTCAGTAACACTCTCTTTTGTCATACTTTTGTATCCTTGAAGTAGTGGCACATCTGTTAATGCATTTTTGTAATGGTTTTTGTATCAGCAGGATTACTCTGATAGTCTTTGCTTTGCTTTTGCCCAAAATAGGTGAAGGAGTTTCATGCTGTTGGATAATTATTCCCAAAATCAGGAGTAAATATCAGGCTTAGTTCTTATTCTTGAAAGAACTGGGGCAACTGAAAGGAAATTCCACCCCATAATCTCTGACTTTCCAATCTTTGGAGCCAAAAGCAATGGCATCATTGCCCCAACCCTTGCTGTGAGAATCCCTCTCAGCCTGAAATAAAGGTCTGTGCACTTGCCTTTCATCCTGATATATTTGAGCTGTCTCTGTTTTCTGTCCTTAAACTAACAGGTACCCCCCTACCAGATTCCCTGTCTTGTCCCCTCCCCAGCCTCTTCTTTTGACCTGGAATTTGTGCAGCAGCTTCAGCTATCCAAGGCTGAGCAACAGCACTTGACATGAGTCTTCCTGCATGGCACTAATAAAATTGTCCTGGCCACAAGTTGTATGAAATACTGCACAGCACCTGCAGGATGGAATTAAGTTGCCCCTCCTGAATTGTGTTTCTCCAATTAATCTTTACACTGGGCACATACATCAATAGCACATAGCTCATACCCAGTGACAGCAATGATAAGAAGTGATAAGGAAATTAGGACTGAAGCTGGATTGAATTTTTAAAGAGGCATAAAGCCTGGCATGAATATTTACTTGTTTTCTTTTGTATTGTGCCTGACCTTGGCCCAGGTTTTGGATGCCTCCATGAGACTGGAGATTATCTTGTCAAACCCAAACCTCATTTTTTTCTGGAGAGTTTAAGAAGGATTTTTGTTCCCTGATACTTGTCTCAGTTTTCTGAAACAGCTCCTGATTTCTTTCATACCATTTTCCTGGCCTTTATTAGCCACAAGATCCTAAAGGCATCAAATGCTAATCCTGACTCTGGCCTCAGTCTTCAATGCTGGCAGGGCTGAAGCATTGGAGGAGATTCAAATATATGGTACTGCTGGCTCTGGGGGGCCTTAACTGCAGTGTAAAACCAGTGGTGAGGGGAAAACTGTGGCATTTACTGGATTTTAATGTGTATGGATACAAGACTGCAAAGGCATGCTGCCTGTGCTCAGCAAAGGCTTGGCACTCCCTGCTCAAAGTGCCAAAATTCAGAATTATTGACCTGTTTTCCTTACTGCAGATATCAGGCAAGGGCCCCACCCAGTACAGGTAAGGATGACAACTGAGCATGCTGCTGGAAAGGAGACATTGCTCCCTGGAGTGACACCCTTATTCAGTGTCTCACTGAGGCAGGTGTCCTAAAACAAGCAGCCCCACTCAAAAGTGTAAGGTAGATTTTGCTGCTTAGCCTATGTGCTGCTGAAGGACTGGTGCACAGCTTTAGCTGGGTCAGGTGTGCAGAGCAAGTTTTTTTCCTTACTTTTGGGTGGGTTTTAACCTGAAATATTCAAAGTGATTACATTATACAAAGTGATACTGCAGGATTGCCAGTTGTCCCTCTGGAGAGAAGGAGTTTCTTCCCTGTTTGTGTTTCCAGATTATCTGAGCTCACCTCATGTACCCAGTTCTATTGCTGGTTTAGAGAGTACAGGTTGAGAATGAGTTCATTATCCCACTCCTTAACCTTCTTGCACCAGCAAACCATGACATTGTCAGTAGAGAGCACAGCAGGTTCTTGTAGGTTAACAGCCTGAGCACACAGGGAAAATGTGGTGTTTGTACCAAATGTACAAAATGTGCTCATGGGTACCAGATCAAAATAGTACCACTGAACTGCCAAGGTTGAGGGTCTAGTCCAAGTGCAGCTGACTGCAGGTTTAGCATGAAATGATGTTGTGCCTTCTGCATGTTAGTTTTTGAAGAACATGCATAACTCACTGGGGTTTGTCTATCCTTTTAAGTAAACTTTGTGCTTTCAGGCTTTGTGGCAGAAGTCATTCTTCAATGACTTCATGAAAGCTTCATTGTTAATATGGCCATATGTTGTCTGATTATCCAGCTGCCTATGTAACTCCCACATGTTTTCTCCCAGCCTGGTTGCTTATTTACTGTTCCCTCTGCTAGGCTAATGATGCCACCTTAATGCCCCTATTCATCTTTTTTTCCTCCACATTGTTCCCAATCTCACTTTTTATGTGACATGCCCCATTAAGTCGTTCTCTTTGCCATCCAAGTCCTTTCTCAACCATTTGGGTGCTTCCAATACTGCTGAGTCCATCTTCCCTATTTATGCACTTGTGCAGGTGGGATGGCATGTGTTGAATCATGACTGTGTCATTGAGAGGCACAAGAAGTGACTCCTGCTTGTGGCTGGCAACAGCAGGTCTGTTCCTAGGCCTGCATTCTTACTGTGGGTTTCCTCTCAGTTTGCCTGTTTCACATACAGCAAAGACTGTATTTGACCTTGTCTGATGTACTTTGGCACTGCTCCTGTGCTCCCCAGAGCAGCAACAGCTCTGGGAAGAACTAGGGTCACTGAATTCCACAGGTTGTGTCCCTGGAGTGTAAGTGGTATAAAGCAATGAAGGGCAATGGCACTTCTGTTGCATGGTTTGCTGTCGAAGTCTCTTGTTTTGACACCAGGAGGTTGAAACTGGAGGTTTTGATAGAGTGAGGAAAAGGTGGGGAATGGCTGGTAAAAAGAGAACCTTGCAGAGCTGGTGGTTGATACATCTCATGGTGCTTCATGGGTACTTGGGAATTTTATCTTTATTGCAAGCTCCCCAGGGGAACCTGTGGCTGAGTTAAATTAACATTTTTGAGCACTGTCCTGGTTAACCAGTGCCCATGTTTTGCCTTGTCTGTATGTGATTGTTATTGACCCAGTGCTGCTGAGTGCCAGGAGGGCTCTTCCCCCTCGGTTAGTGCAGGGTGAGTTATTGGGCAGACACCACCCAGGAACAGCTGTCTGAGGGCAGGGTCATGACGAGTGGCAACTGGGGCTATTTTCAGATAAATATTGTCTGCACTCTCACTTTTGTCCTTGAGAGACTGACTGGGAAGCCACTTTTTTCTGCAGTTGGTTGAAAATCACATCAAACAAATAAATGTTCTGGCTGTGCTTAGTGCTATCCTGGAGGGAGGAAAGTCAATTAGGCAGCACTAAAATAAATGTGGAATACTTTGACCAATCTGGCATGAAACAAGAACTACCCAAGGTATGCCCGAGTGTGTCTTTGAGTAGTGTTACAGCAACATGTAGCACTAGAGACATCGGCATTCGAGGTGGGGATGGACAGGCTAATGCTGGAGCCTGTGCTCATCCAAAGGCAGATTCCAGGTCCAGCACAGGGGAGGCTGCTTTGCCATTGCAGTTCAGACAGCACTGCTTGGGGTAAAGGCATTTCAAGTACGTTGCCGTTGGTTTTAGTTTCATGGATAATTTTAGAAAGCATATGCCTGGGTCTCTAATTTCCAAATTACTGCTGCTGTTCCATGTGTCAGATGGTATCTGTGCTTTCCTGACAAAACTTTCTCATCATCACCACTGACACTCAATACTTTTGCTCCAGTGTTGCTTCTTTTAGTTCCTGGGAAAAGCTGCAGAGCTTGCTCTGCTGACTGATGTGTCTGTGGGAAGGGAGGTGCTTCTGTGTGCTTGTCACTCTTTTGCCTATTGTTATGGAATGGCAATATCCATACTTCAGCACAGGATACTAAAGGAGTGTTGGGAACATCAAAAGTGCCAAGTTCTAACTTAGAAGTTTGCAAGTGCAGTTTTAGATGTAGACAAATGCAAGCTGAGATATTGGTGTTTTTGACTTCATTTGCTCCCAGTCCGTGTGCAGACGTTAATTTGAGTTCACCCTTTCAGCCCCACTTCCATCTTGGTGCTGACATCACCTTTGTTTCCATAGCAACTGGAACAGGGCTGTGTGTGCATAGAGCCCAACGGCCCCTGGGTGACAGTTTGGGGCCCTGAGGTGCCCTGTCAGCCAGCAGTGGGCCTGCCTGGGAAGTGCTGCTTCCACTTGTTCATACTGCAGGGGTTAATGGAGCTGGAATCACAGAATATTCTGTGTCGAAAGAGACCCACAAGGATCATTGAGTGCAACTCTGAAGTGAATGGCCCAGGAAGGGATCAAACCCACACCCTTGGTGGTATTAATACTATGCTCTAACCCACTGAGCTAGTCTCTGGACCTCCAGGTAAAGTGGTCTGATGCCCCTTCTAAACTTCATCAGAATGTGAGTACCATGGATTAAAACTTTGCAGTTCGCATATCTGCATCAAGCAGCAAGAATGGCACATGTGTTTATACAGGTACTGTTTGTTTTATTAACTTTTCTTTATAAAGGTATAAGGCTACTGAGCTGTGGACTAAACTTTCCAATACAGGATGTTTTGGTTTAATAGGGTGGCCTCTGCTCCTGTGGGGAAGAGCCTTCCAAACCTGACCAAGTGAGAGGTCTTTACATGCTCTCCAGTCTTGCAGACAGAATTGATTTGGTTTGGTAGCTGCCTTTCAGTTCATCCTGGCAATGCCTGGGCTTAGTTCCAAGGGTATATAACCATTTCCCCAGAAATGTGTTTTTCCACAACCTTTTCTGGTGGCCATATGATATGCAGGAGCTCTAGAGCAGGGGTCCCCAAACATTTCAAACAGGGGGCCGGTTCCCTGTCCCTCAGACACTGTGGGGGGCCGGACTATAGTTTGGAAAAAAATGAATGAATTCCTATGCAAACTGCACATA
>JAWWLV010000011.1:24196361-24261067 GCA_035041135.1 Platyrinchus mystaceus | reverse complement strand
CCCAGCACGCTGCTTTGCTTATTCACCTTAAATAAATTTACTCTAAATTTTAATTGGTTTGGTCTCTTTGACTATAAGAGAGGGCAGCTCTGGCTGGGAGCAACGGGCCCAATGTCTGCAGGGACACTTTTGGGAATTGTGGGAATCACTTCTGCAGGGGTCTCCTGCTCACAGCCCTAACACGCCATGTGTGGAAAACATGTTGGCAAGGGAAACCTCTTCCAGTACAAGGTATTGCTTAGTTTGAAAGAACTAAAATAAAAACAATGCATTTATTTTAGTAATAGTCTTATGTAATACTAACAGGAGTCACGAGATGGGGCTATTTTAGCTAAATCTCCCCCGTCCTGTATCCTCGGCTATTTGGGCAGTTAGATGGGAAATCCCCGTGCCCATGAGGATGCACTTGGCTCGAAGGTGAGCCCAGCACCTGCAGGGTGTGTGTACCAGTGTCTGGGCAATCCGCTGCTCATTTGTGCAGATGCAGCTCTGGCAGAGGCTTTCCCCCATGCAAAAGCCCAAAACGGTGAGTCTAAGCTCGAGACGGGGTTTCCTTCTCTCTCGCTGCCTCTTTGCACGATGAGTCTCAGGACATAATTTCATCCTTATCCTTGCCTGTAGGGCGGTGAGTTTTCCTAGTGGAAGTCTTCTGGTTCATTTGACAGAGATTCCTCTTCACACAGCCAGGAAAGGGGTTAAAAGCACATGCAGTTCAGTGTTCAACATCATTAAGCAGTCACATCTTCTCTTTAAAATGCAGCTTTAAATAAATCCTTATTCTTCTACACTCTGTGTTGCTAGATGCAAACAAGCAGAACTTTCTCCCCAGATACTGTGTGCCTCTAAAAAAGGCTGAAATAAGAGATTTCTGTGACCTGAAACACCTAATTTAGGCTCTGAGGGACTCTGCCATCCAATAGGCTCTTTGCTCCAGAGCTCAGAAATAATTTTTTTAAATTGCATTAAAATAGCAGATGTTAAAAATATGCGGTTTAGGAGAAGTAAGGCTCCCCTCCCCATTCCCACAGGCACAGAATAATAGATAGCATTAATATGACATCTGAGTCTGTGCCTTTGTGCAACTGAACATCTCATGGTATCTGGAATAAGTGATGATAAAGAAACCAAGTTGAATGTGGCTAGGAAGATTTTGGCTGCATCTGCAATTCATCTTGTGATTTCTTTTTCACGATGAGGGAAGAAACATGGTTGAGTGCTGTAACAAGCACCAGGCACTACAGGTTGCATTTAGCCCTAGTGTAAGCTCGAGTGGATCCTCTCTGGGCAGAGGAGTTGTATGCTGAGAATGTCCCAGGTCCCTGTTATGTGTAGATTAACAGCCAATTAGGCTAATTGCATTCCCAATTGAGGTACAGAATCGGCCAATGCTGTTTGTCATTGAAACAAAAGAAATGTGTGATGTCTGTGGGGAATGTGCAGAGATTTTTAGAGGATGCTCAAACTGCAAACACTTGCATCACTTCTTTGCCTTGCACAAGGAATGAGCTAACACAGAGCTTACTGCAGGATTGATGACCAGGAATAATAGATGTCAAGATATTAGCAGAGCTGCTGTGGCTTTATATATATGTGTGTGTGTAAATAAGTCCTTTAAACCATGGTGCTTCTAAAACAAGTTGAAGTGACCTTGTAGCTTTGGGTTGTCTTGAAGAATGGTCAATCCATGTGAGCGAGGCAGCCACAGTTTGTCCTCTGTGTATAAAAAGCAGAAGAGGAGGACAAGGTTGTCTCTAAAAACTCCCTGGATGTAAAACACTATGTAGAAGGGAGGTTTGGGTGAGAGGAAATGCTGGATTGAAAACAGGAGGAGACTGGAAACTGGATAGCTTGCTATCTTGGCTTATAGCTTGGGACATGGGAATTCCAGGCTTCTGTCATGGGTGTGAGTCATACTTAAGTACGTGTGGTTATAGCAAAAAAAAGAAATGCAGACGGCTGCAGAAAATAATGTTTATACAACGCTCACTTAGAAATGTGTTCCTTGCAGTTGTTATGTTGCTTGGAGCACGTAGGGCTGAGAAACCTGTACATTCTTAAGCATTTGTTCCCAAACATGTACTGATGGGTCCAGGTAAACCCAAGGTCTGGGGGGTTTTTGCAGTTGTTTGCACTTACAGGAAGCTTGATTGCTGTGCTTCTGAGGGAAACATCACAGGCAAGAACGAATTCCCCATTGTGCTACTCCAGTCCCACTGAAGCCAGTACAATCATGCCAGTGTAAATGAAGGAAGAATTCAACCTGTGGTTCTTTATAGTGCATCTCAGGACGCAGTATGTGGTGAAATGTGGATGTGTTGTATGGATGCAGGTCTGCCAGTTGTATACCAGCATCCAATGTACTGCTGCTCTTGTGTTGTAGCACCCATAAGCTTCTTGAAACACATTACTTAGTGTGTTTGGAATAGTGGTTAGAGTTACCCCAATAACTCAGAAGTGCAGGATTTTCACTCTACTCATCCACTTTTCCTCTTAAAATATTAATAAATAAAATATTGTGTTCATATAAAATTGAAGCACTAAATGTTTTCTGAAGCTTTTCTGACTTAATTGCACTGTCAGGTGTAAAATTTCTATCTATCATAGATATTCTCCTAAGAAACCTATTTTAATCATTCTTTGCCAAGTACAAGCACATTTATCCATAGCTGCTATGATAACTCCTAAATGAAAGTAGAGCTGACACATTTGTCCTGGAAATCTGGGCTGCTCTTGTTGGATGCATGCTAAGGATCAGATGTGTAACATCTGTTTGCTTTATGGCTTTTTTTTTTAAAGGTGGCTTTCAGTGAAGTAATGCACAGTTCATCTTTTAGGGTAACTCTGTCATTATGAAGTTCAACTTCCTACATTGCAGGGAGAGGTTTCATCTCTCAGCTGAGGGAAGGGCAGAGAAGAAATGAAGGCCGTGTTGGTGACTCAAAAGAACTGGCTGATGACACGTGCTCAGTGGCTGCCTGCTGTGGTTCACAGCGTGCAGACCGTGTAGACACTGCCATCTGAGTTCAGGTTTTATAGCCACCAAATTCTACAGTGCGTGCACTAGCTTGGTTAAGAAGATTTAGTTTTAATGCTTGATGTTTTGGGTGTGTCATGCCCTTAGGAGTGAACCAATGCTTTCAGGCGCAGCTGCAGCAAAGGATGTGTTTTTCAGTGGGGAAGCAAAGGCCCAGCTATGCTGTGGAGGGTGAGAGCCTTGGGATGGAAATGCTGCTGCTGTAGTGTGGTAGTGTACAATAAGGAAATCACCCAAGTGCAGGTTATCCCTAGAAGCTATATTCAGGTTGAGTTAGTGAGTGATTAATTTTGCAGTTTGATTCCTTTTCCCTCTATGCAAATAGTGTGTTCTTTGTGGAGTTTGGTTGTAGTCACTGAAGTGTCCAGAACCTGAACAGCACAAACACCGTGTCTCTTCAGGTGCTTATCCTTCAGAAACTGTTTGGGTAGATGTTCTGGTGCAATGCATGTGGAAAGTATAAAGATGAGGTGCTCTATAGATTGCTCCTTTGTAGTAGGGCACAGTCCTGAGGGACTGGCACTGGTACCAATCAAAGGGCAGCTAATTCTGCAGCTTAACCCACCCTATGCTCTAGTATGAAATGAAGAGTGGTGGTGGCCTCAAATTCCCTTTTGGGATACTGATATAGATCTGCTCTGATCTCTGCATGATATAAACCTGAGGAAGCTAAATACTGTGCTGCATTATCCTTTAAAATTAAGGTGAAGATAATTCAGGTTGAAGTGCTGAAAAAGTGGTTGTCAAATGATTCTCACTAAAATATGAATTATCTTACCAGTTGCTGCCTGTTAACATAGTAACCACGGGAATTATTCATGGACACCTAGCTTAACCTGGCACGAAATACTCTGTGTCCACACAAAGAAAAATTCCACTGCTTGTTCCTCTACAGTGTAAAAGATTTAAAATTACATTTCCTCAGTGTTATATATAGACTGTAGCTGAGGAGTTATTTCAGTCCTTTAGTATTCTAGTTGTACAGAAAGCTATAGTTATACAGTGAATTAAATGCAAAAAAGATCTTTGAATGTGACAGTAAAATAACAGCTCTTGAGTACTTGGGTCAAGAAATGAAAATATTCAGGTTTTTGTAGTGGCAGTTCTCTGCATGGTAGTTTATATATTAAGGCTGCCCCTGAGATGGGTCTGCTGTGCTGTAATTAGGACTGTAAAGAAGGGCTACTCAATAAAGAAGGTAATTTAGGTAGCTCATACAAAAGGTGGGAGGAAGGAAGCAAAATAACCTTGTTTTGCAAATAAGCTCTCTGAAATTGAGCGAGGACATCATAACATAACAACCAGGGTCTGAGCTGTCCCCTGTTCCTCTCTTACTGAGGTAGCAATGCTGGAGGCAGATTCTAAGTGCTCATCTCCCAGGGACATTTTCAGATGAAGATCTGAGGGAAGTTCTCTCTGTGGCTTTAGCTAGAAATAAGAATAAATGTAGTGAATGATAATGTGCTGACTTTATTTTTTATTTGCAATAGCAACTTGGTTTCTGCTCCTGTAAGCTCTTCCCTGATACACTGTAGGGAATGATTCAGAAAGTGGACCATTACTTCTGTAGCAATTGCAATAAATCTCAACTGTAGCTTCCAAAGTCTACCTTCAAGGGCAGTAAACCAACCCTGCTGCTAAAGCCACATCACCCCAAGGTAACCAGGAGAGGTGGCAGGCCAGGAATTAATTGTTTAAATCACTCACAATTTCTTCACACTGTACAGAGGCTCAAGTGCTTTTTGAAGCTTCCTGCTGAGTGCTGGGGAGACACACAGCACATGTTCTTCCACCTCTTTCGGGGTCTCTGAAATGGGCAGAGGGGTTTGAACATGCCCTAAGTGTCAGAGCTATCAAGCCTGACATGTATCTAAATGTTTCTCTTTTTTCCCCTAATCCCAGAGCATGTCCCACTGATGGTCAGTGAGCCTGAAGTGCCTTGAACTGTACTTGGCTGTCTTAGTCTCCATGTGTGGAACACACAATACAGCACTGGGCAAGCCCTGAGGATATTCCCAACTGCAGTTTGTAAAGCCACATGTAAAGGACTAGTAACAAGAGTTAACTGTGAAAAAGAATCTAAACAAATAAGGAAGTTTCAGTCTTTTATCTGTTGCCTATAAATGTTTCATTCTGCTTTATCCTATACTCACCATCAGCCAACAGACTGAGAAGGGGAGGATATCAGACATTAGCTATATGAGGTTTCCAGAAATAATAAGATGACTAAAGTAAACATTTTTGCACTTAAATCTTATCGAAATATGTTCTAATTGGCACTGTGTGCAGGCTAAATTTTCTGATGTTTTTATTGCCAATTATTTATGCAGTGAGTAGGGCAAAATGTTCTTAGGAAACTATAATCTTCTTTAGCCTTTTTGTAGGCTTGCACTCCTGCCTCTTTGGGGTTTTTCTCCTTGCTCCTAGAAACTGGACACGTTTTCTGAGGCATCCAACACAAGTCTTAAAAACTGAAGGCAGACTCCCCTAAGGAAAATTCCCACCCAGAGTAAGTTCAGCTGCACTTGCTTTAGAAACCCATCAGTATACTGTTTTTCTTGGGAAGGCACGACAACATTGCTAAGGGTATTTTCAATCCTTAAAAAAAGATTTACTGTGGCTTCAGTAAGCAAACACATGGTTACAGCATGGTTACATTTGTCTTAAGGCAAATCCAAGTAGAGGGGATTCTGCAAGTATAGAACCAAGAAATATAAAACCTATTTCTTCTATGACTGGTAAAGTGAGAGGGAGGAACTGATAAATTACCAGACAAAGACTAGCTTACAAATTCCAGGGAATCTGGAATGAAGTGAAAGCTAAATAACTATAAATGCAGAAGCTACTGTGTTTTACATGAGGTGAGGAATTGTCTTTGTGTTAAATTATTGTGTACTTCATGTGACAGCTACCAAATGGCATTAACCTTTAGTATGTTAATAATCTCCTTTGACCTACGGGAGTTTTAAACTATCAGGAATGTGTTCCACAACAGAGATAGAACCTTTTTCAGGTAGATTGGCATCCCCACAGGAATAACAAGATATAATTTTAGAAACATTTAATTTTTTTTTTGTCAGGGCACCAGGAGAACTTGCAGGAGAACCAACCTTCGAGTGACCATTAATATTTAAGTTCAGAGAACCTTTTCCAGTTCCCTGCCTACATGCAGGTATCTGTTCTGCTCCAGCACCTAAGAACCTGCTGCTGCTGGGTGGTTAACAAATGCATTCACCTGAAAAATATAGTTAGTGAAGGAGACTTTTGTTTTCATATATCCCCTCAACTTCAGTCTTCAAATGTTAGATGTCAGATCTCACATGGTACCTTTAGCAGTCTGAACCTCCACAGCTGGGTTCTCTTGGAGAGCTGCTGGAGCCCTGAGCTTGAAAGCAGGATTGTGCCACAACTCCTGGACTCCTTTTAGCTGTAAATCCTCAAAAGCCAGGGGAGTTACCTCTGTCTGTAACTAGGGTGCAAATACACTGAAGAAAGTGGGTTTGCACAGAGCAAGTGAATAGACTTGTCCTTTGTGTGAGTCAGTGAGAACTCAGCATCAGTTTCTGCATTACACTGGAGTCTTTCACAAACAGGAGCAACCTGGAATGGTTGTGAAGCTTTCTGTGAGATGATGTTGATAAGTTGTAAGCACAGCAGACAAACCCCAAGCTGCTCTGCAAGCCCAGTGTTTTACAGATAATAGATTTACCAAGAAAGGCTGATGCACTGCAACTGCCTCCACTTTTGACTCTTAGCTCTTCACTATTGTTTTGATCTCTATTCTGATGGAGGTGCTTCCCTAATTTGATGCCCTTCTTTCTACACACTTACTGGCAGTTATCAAGCCTTTATTTTACCATCTACTCCTCTAGCATGGAGGATGCTGTTGATACTCCCATTAGAGGTCTGATGTACCACCAGGAGAATCCAAGGATTTTGAGATACCAGAGGGAAGTATCTCCTGTCCTGAAATGATAAATAGGTGTGTTGTAGTTTCTTAGCTTAAAGATCTGACTCAGACTTGACTCTCTCACAGAATAACAGCCTGCTAAATCAAGATCCACTGAGTCAGGTGGTCTCTGTAAGCCAGATCTGTTTCAGCTCTTCTGGTTCATTTGATATAGCAACAGGCTTTCAATATTTGAGATAAGTTTTAAAATTGCAACTCAAACATGGTCCTTTGAGGTTTTTAATATTGTGGCTTTTACTGGCCAGTCTCCTGAGATGAAAATACTGCAGGAGTTTCCCTTCAATTCTGTGGAGGATGTGTGCCAAAGTTAGTGAGCAACTTGCTCTTGATGCACTTTTAAAAACAATATTATTTATCAGTAATAGTGTTTAAACATTTACCTGATGATAACAGTATCTACTGTGTGGAAAGTGTCCTAGACCTGTTATAAGACCTTGCATTTATTTTTAAGTAAATTATCACCATTAAAACACCTGGAAGGGCAGAAGGGTGTGTGGTTGGAACCCTGTTCTTCATAAACATTGTATAATTTCAATTACACTTCAAAATGAAATGAAAATTACTATGAGGTGTTTCTTAAAGGAAACTTGAAGGATTTTGAGGGTTCCACAGAGAACACTATTTGCTTCCAGTAGGATACTTTTGCTTTAAACCTGCCTGGATGATACTAGAAAAAGTAGGTACAACTTAACAACTGGGCCTGGGTCCTTCTTGAAGTGGGGGTGGGAATGAGATGGCCTTTGCACATTTTGAGAAGTGGGACCATAAAACCAAACCCTTGGAGGCCTCTCAGCTCTAGCAATGGCTTGTTGGAGGTCCCAAGTTCTGCTGCCAGCAGTTGCATTGTAGTTCCTTGGCATATCCAGTGCTCTGCTGCCAAGCCTGTCCTTTGGCCTTGTGGTGGTATGAGACTCATGGCTCTGGCCATGCCCCTTGGAATGGCAAGCCCTGGTGTTACTCTAAGCTTGCACCAGGCAATCCCAATGTTGATCTGCTGCACAATTAGGAAACTGCTTTCCCAGAAGTTGCTCTGGTGAAATTTGAAAGGAGAGTTGTGACTAGAAATATGCTTTGTTTTTAAAGAGACGAGGAAATTCTAATTTAATTGGATGGTCCCAGTGTTGAAAAACAAGGTATAGACCCCCATAGGACTCTGGATTTTTCTTCAGAATTGATTTTTAAGTGTTTGGAGCAAGCTGCCTAATGTAAATATCAATTTCTGTGGAGTGAATAAGTTGTATCAGTATGAGGGAAAATCTGAGACAATATTCTGCTGCAAGCTGAGCTACTGCTTAATGCATCTGTTCTGTTTTCTGGTTATTGCTAGGTTTTCTCTCTGTGCTCCAAAAAGCAAGAAATTCTGCTGACAAAACACTGCAGTTCCCTATGTAACATCACAGGAAAAGCTGGCAAATAAACCTTGTGCCAGTCCATTCAATGCAACTGGTTGGGTAGCTCTGTTTATTGAGCAAAACTTGTAAGCAAAGTTGACTTTTCCATAATTTTTTCCTTCTGTTTAATTTCTAAGTTCAACAGATGCATTTCCTTAAAATATGAAAGTTACCAGATGATAAAATCCTAGTTAAACTCTGAGGAGGTTTTTTATTTTTAATGCTTGCTTTCTCTAGATCAGTGGAAACAGCACAAATGAGAATGATGTATAACATCCTCCAATATGTTCATCATCCTTATTCCCCCTCAATGGGAGTTGCTTCCTGTCATTTAGTTCAAAGACATATATAACAGCTCCTCACAGTATTCCTTTTAATAATGAGTAGCTAAATTGTTGCAGGCAGTAGGCATGTTGAAGTTCCACTCACTGTGAATATTCTCCACCATTGCTTTTTGACCTTATTTATATTTTCACTAGTCAGCTAAATCAAACTACCATTGGCTGTTCAAATGTTTGCATACAGTTTAGGTCAAATCCTCCTGCTCCATAAAATAACTGCAGCCAGGCTCCTGCACTGCTTTTTGTTGGTCTTTACTTGAGCCTGAGCTGGTCCAGGCTCCACGACAGTACAAGGCTTTGTGCTCTGAAGAGCAGTTACCTGTCTTGCTTCTGATTTCTTGCTTTGTTGTTGTTCCATCTTGTTGTTTGAGCACTAAGGTTAATTTAAACTGCTAAATTTAGCGATTTTTTTTTTTCCCCAGTAACTTTATTATTAATTTACATCTCCTCACGTTAACATGAATGTGTTGGTGTGGCAGCTCCACAAGGTTGTAGCTGGTCCTACTTCATCTCTGAGCTGGAGGGGTCAGCTCTCATGTCAGTTCCTGACCTGGTTATGGAGACTGCAAACAAAACGCCTGCAAGCATCGATGTGAAGGTGTTGGTGGCACAGACACCTCATTAGGAGCTGACTGAGATCACTGCCTTATTTCCCAGAGGTGGCCAAAGAGCCCTCACAAGACAAGTTGAAATTTAATTTGGAAAGAGAATTAGAGCCCTATCGGGTGTTCTGTGAACTTCCCAGTGTATCCCAGTTAATAACTGTTGTTCCAATGAGACCCAAATCAGGGGAACAACTGTCAGTGTCCTCTTTCCTAGTTGAGAGTAACTAAATATTTTTCTTTCAGTTTGTTGTTGGCAAAGGGGCAGTGACTGAGCTTCAGTAAAGATCTAGAGAGTTGACTACCTGATTGCCCACCTACAGAGTGGCATATTTTGGTTCCTGTCTAAGCATCTGATGAAATGCCTATAATGAGCACAAAGCTAGGTTTCTGTTGGTGTGTTGTAGCAATCTTATGTATGGGTTCTAATTGTTACTTCAGCTGCAAAGGTATTTGTTTAATGTTTCTCCTTTTTTTAAGATCACTTTTTTTAGTGATTAAGCATACACAAAGTATAAAAACCAAAAAACCCCCAATAACCAGGCAAATCACACAAATACTCGGAATCGCTAAGCATGATTTTTTTCTGGTTATCTCTAACCTGTCCTTGACAGGCCTCTGTGTTATTTGGTCATTAACATGGAGATCTGACAGTTCAATTTTTAAGGTAGAGCTGGATTCTGATTTCTTGCCCTAAGATGAATCCTGGATTCTTAACACAGGAACTAGGAGTCTGCAGATGGCAGTCCCAGTGAGATCAGAGTCAAGTCTGTCATCTTGCTGATGTCTAAACCTAAAAACTGAGTGGATGATGAAAACCTGAAGCTGTTTGTTGAGCAGATGAGCAGCATAGAAGCATGAGTCCTCTTTGCCACAGCAGGCTGTTACAGGGAAATTTCTATAAAACAGGTTTGGAGAAAATGGTTATTTTAGAAAATGCATGGGAACCAGTGATCAGTTTAGTATCAATATTACAAAGGATTGAGCAGGCAGGGTATATATAGGCACTTAATCATCCCAAGGTATGAATGTGTGATGAAGCCACGTGTCACAATGTTAGCGTGGCCAGTTTTATTTCTTGCCTTTTTCTGTGATAAAGTGGTTACCTGCTCTGTCCTTGTGCTGACAATGTTTCTAAACATTTGTTCATTATCTGCTTATTCAGTCTCCACTAATGGTTTGGTTTGTCTTCAAATAATCTTTCTTTATCCATTAGCAAGTTGTTCTCCCTATTTATATTTTGTGTGGTGTGTTACTCTGATTTGTCCCATTAGTTAGCTGATGACTATGAGCCAACACATGTAATGAGCTGGACAAGGAAACAGATTCATAAAGTCATTGGAGCAGCTAAATGTGGGTAAATTCCTACCAGGGATTTGCACATCTTAACAAAGGAGGCTGTTTTGCAGTGAGGCAAATGTTAACTTATTCAGGTGGCTTTTGTAAAATCCATTTTGTGTTTACCTGTATATTTAAGTCCTTTAAATACCCTTGCTTGATCTTTCTAGTTCCTAGAGGTACACATTTTACTTCCAGGTCAAGAAGCAATCTGTTAAGTCTTTGTGTATAACCTATATATATATACACACACACACATGTGTATATATATTGAACTCAGACCTCAGTTATTGCTACTCATACACCGAGTTCATGGCTGTCAGCTGTTTATCCTTCACATGTCCATGCATGCAGATTCCAGATCTCAGTTTTTATATATAAAAAACCCTTTGTGTATATAAGCAGATATAGAGAAAGCCTTACCTTTGGATTACATCTGTGTCAAGCTGAGTTTGACCATGACTTGGGGCAAGAAATGGGATTCTGGGAGTTTTATTGATAGTATATAAACATTACTGTTTCCTTGATCTATGTGAAATATAGATGTTGACAAATACAGGTTAGATTGTGGCATTTGAACTGGATTATGTGTTTTTGTTCTTTGTCAAATGTGTAGTTTCATTTTTTACTTATAAGAAACAGGCAGTTTTTCTCTCTGTAGCCCATGTAGCCTTAGTCTTGTCTGAGATAAAAGAAATTGCCATTTTTTTTCCATCTTCTGGTTCACTAACTGTACTGGAATTGCACCCAAGATTAATGTCTAAAGTTTTGGAATAGTTTTGTTTTCTTAAATTGGTCCATTGAATTTCTGGAAAATTTAAACCACTTCTAGTGTGGGAACCAGCAAAACTATGAATCCATGTGGTAATGTTCAGATTGAGATCACTGACATGATCTCATCCTGCATGTAACTTTTGATGTTTGGATGTCAGCAAGGAAGCTGATGAGTAGAAGAGCAGACTCCGTATCAGGGAAGTTGCCCTTCCTCTTGCTGAGAGTTTCTGTAGAGTGAAGAGCCCTTCAGCTCCTTCCTCTCCCAGTAAAAATCATGTGTCTCAAAAGCCAAAAGTCACTAATGCCAAGCATGTTCAGCAGCCATCAGCTCATCCTGATATCAGTTGGCACAGCCTGTGCCTGATAATATGCCTGGGACTCATCAGCTGTGACATCTCCCTCCAGGAGTATTTTGTCTGATTAGTTACATGAAAGGGAATGTATGAATACAGGACAAAGAGTGCATTGTTCTTCTGTTCATACTCAGTTTTACAGGACTGATCATTGCTACTTTTAAAAAACCTACTTGAAGGCCTCTACTTGGTAGTGTGCTGTGCATCCAGAGATGAGCTTTGTTGGAAGTCAAATCAGCCAGGATTGGCAGAAAAGTACGACAAAATTCTTCCTGCTAACTGAATGGCACTTTACTGCTTCCCCTGATCTGAGGCCTCTATTGGTGGTTCTTAGTCTCTTCTCTCATTCTTCAGCTGTTTTTGGGGTCATGGTAGTTCCAAGTGATTTTTCCTGTTAGTCATTTCATGGATTTCTCACAATTCCTTGTGTGCTCAGTGCATGTGTAGGTACACACAGTCTGATTTCTGTATTAGCTGTTCACTGCTAGTATTGCAGTCTGAGCAGTCATCTGTGTTGCTTGTTGGTTTTTAATTCCAGTTTTTGTTTTGTGAACTTCAGATATACAAGGATTAGTTGGTATTTGTATTGGACTCTCCAGACTGACTTTGCTACAGGGAGGCACAGGACGCTTTCCCTGTCAGTGATGAAGTTGGCACTCGAGGCTGTGTGTGTATCACAGGACTGCTATCTGGGTTTAAAGGCCTGTTTCAACATCCTTAAGGCACTCTTATCTTCTCATTCTGAGTGTGTGGTGTCCATCACTTGTGAGAAAAGGGCCTCTCATTCCGTCTCTTCCACAAGTGATCCTGCCAGAGCTGCACTGGTTTTCAGCTGGGTCATGTCCATGCTGTGTGCTTGGAGACCTTTCCCTGGCACTTGGTACAGCTCCACTCTGCTCAGGCTGAGGACCTAACCATTGCTTTTATCAACTGCCAAACAGCTAGAGCATATCTGATAGCTGTTACAGCTGAATCCCTCTCACTTCTTCCTTTGGCTGTTAAAATTTATTTACATTAGTCCTACAGGGACAGTGATGAGACAAAGGTTATGACATACCTTTGTATTTTGTCCTCTGAAGATCAGATTAATTTGTTGTCTTTCCCACCCTCCACAAACTGTACAATTTAAAGCTGGTTTGTGCTGTCAGCAGCTAGTTAATGGTATCTTCCACTGAGACTAGCAGCAACCCATCTGGGTTGCAGACCATGTAACTGTAGCTGAAGTATTGGAAAACTTTACAGATTGCTTTACAATGCTGCTTTCTATCTATCTGGTGAAGAATTTGAGAGTACTCGGGCTGCCCGAGAGAGGTTCCATTGCAATGCCTTTAAACTTCAACAGGTGGCAAAAGAAAGTGTGTTGAGTGACCAGTAACAGTCCTTATCTATTCGTTTGGCTACAGAGTTAGGGAGCAGCTTTTGAAGTTCAGGCTCTTCACACCAAACTCCTGAAGTCAGCAGGAAATGGCTCTGAATCCCTATTCCGACCTTGCACATGCTTGCATAAACTAGGAGACCGAAACTCTTGGATACTGAACCATCCCCTGCTGCTTTTGGAGATGGGAAGTTGTCAGTGTCATGGAGTACAACCCTCCTGCTGCTGTGGCTACATCACAAGTATGTGCTCCCAGCCTAGTTCTAAACCCAGCTTGTTCAGACCAGCTGTGATGCCAAGAGCTCAGAGGAGGCCCCCCATGCAGGCTTTTACCAGGTTCTGGGATGAGCACCAGAGTGGACCACGTGCTGTTTTTGTACTGCCAGCCATGTCCAGTCAAGTTACTTAAAGCTCACCCTGCCTTTGCAGCTCTGAGTTCTTTCTCAGCACCAGACATATGGGACATAGTCAGACCCTAAAGCACAGAGCCATCCCATTTCCCTGGGTTCAGTGGTGTGCGATAACCAAGTGAGCCCTTAGACATGCATCAGGTGTCATAATATTCACCAGTTCTCAGAACACAAATGCAGCAAGGTATCACAATGTGATTTTAAAATAAAAAAGACAAAACAAATTTTAAACAATCCTTCCTTAATTTGAAATATTAAAGTATTCCTTTATCTACTTATTCTGTATTCTTTATCTGAAAGCAGCTTATGCAAGCTATGATCTGGAACTGCTCTTGAGAGAGGAAACATACTTGGGGTTTGGGGCAGTGAAAGTTGAGCACATTTAAACAACCCTGTCACCTTTGCATCCAAATCTAAGATAATTCCATTTTAAGTATAGGTTATGCTGACACTAAAACCAAGTTGGTTAGCACCTAGCTCTAATCTGGGCCTTAAATATTTTCCCTCTTTAGTCTACTTCCATTTTACCAGTTCAGCAGACTGAACCAAAAGCCATTAGATTTTAGGCAGGTGCAGCATGTTTCTTAGGAGGTGTGGAGTGACACTGGTGAGGACTGGAATACTGGCAGATCAAAATTAAGAAATAGCAGCCAGGCAAAATGCTGTGGGGTGGAGGGGGAGGTGAAAATTTTAGTCTTCACCTTTTGCTTCTTCTCTGCAAGTGAATAGTTGAAGCCTGCAGAATTGAGACCAAGCCTTGAGACACACTGCATTACTGTTCTCCAGAAGAGCATATTGATGGTGTTTTAACATGCATGTTGTGTGTCTGTGCTGATTTCTGCCACGCTTGCATGCAAATCACTTAGTGCACAGCAGCATAGAGCAGAGTGACCATCCAAAGTGTGCAGGTCAGAGCACAGTTCTCTGGCAGCTCACTTAGGAAGCCTATTTCACATTAAATGTAGATGGCCTGAGGTGATGTTAAATGTGAGCGTGGTGCTTGCTGGGAGTGGCCACTGTTACATGAAGGCAACCCAGTTCTGCTGGATTATTCTGAAGCTCAACAGACTTTCTTACAGTGTTCCTGGGTGTTTGTACATCATGATTTTGAGCAACTTCTTTTGAACCAATTGTTTCACCTGTTAAGCCCAACTTCACAAGCCTGTCTCACATTGAGGTTAGTCCAGAAAAGGCTTGACCTCCATCACAGGATACAAGGATAGAGGGCTCTCTGGGATTTTTATCACTGTGTTTGTGCCCTGTCCTAAGAGCTGCAAACCCACAGGAAGGTGAAAACCACCAGCACTGCTGCTCTGGGCATCCCAAGGGGCCTTTCTGGAAGCATCTGTAAGTGGAATTGGGACCTATGGAAAGTCCACTCTCTTAATCAAGAGGACATGAAATAAGTACTGTACTATATGGAGAAGCAATTCAAGTTTGTTTTTCAGACAACCTCATAGAATGCCCCCTTGCTATGTAAATGGATCCTCTTCTTCCCTTTTCATCTGTGTTGCTGTATTCTAATATAAAGCATTAATCTGAAAAGAAATGGATGATATTTCACTCCTTCATTTGCATTGGAGTACCAGGGCTGAGCATCTTCCTTACAATGGATAATATACAGTAAGTCAGATCTGTAGAACAGAGAATTTATGGTCTAAAAATAGGTGGATGGAGGTATTTTATTCCAATTTATAAATGAACATAGAGGCCCAGAGAAATCTTCCTGTCAGTGTGATGGTCTGTAGTATAACTGAAAGGCAGGATGAACTTCAACCTCTCCCTGCTCCTAAAGGTTTCAGGTACTTTATAATTACTATTAGATACACATCGGAGATGTTTAGATATGAGTGACTGTCTTTGCAGATGCTGTCACTGTGAAACACGCTGTGAGCTCTGTCCAGTGCATTTCTCCAGGTATGGGTCAATCTAGATAATGTGGAAGCAGTTCAGCCCTAGAATAAAGTTTTGTACCCAGGCTGCTGATAAAATATTTTTTCCTTACCGTAGGAAAGGAGGATGGAGCTCCCTAGGGCATGGTGTCCAACACTTCCTATGTGAATCAATTTTAGATCATAGAAAAAATTTTTGTTTAAATTAATCATTAAGACTAATAGTCCTGTTAGAGTGACTAAACAATTCTCTGCATTTTGGCAGAAAGGAGGGTTGTTTTTAGCCTCTCTTGTACAGCTGCAGACTTTCTAGAAGCTGCTTGTGAATAGAGCTTGTGCTGCAAAGCCTGGTGAGAAAGGAGCAGGATGATAACTGTTATCTGTCCATCCCATTTCACAAACAGACAAGAATTCCACCAAGACTAAAGGTAGTGATGCCTTATGATGACACAAGCAGAAAAAGAGATGGCTTTCCATAACAACTAAAATTCCCATTAAGGTCTGTATAGATTTGGTTGAAAAGATTTAAACTTAAAACTTTTAATTTGTTATGTCATAGCAGAGGGTACTCTTCTGCCCTTATCTGCTTCTTTATTATCTCTATAAAATAGGCCCTTGAATCTGCTGCTGTGCCACAAACTGAATGCAGATCTCATGTATTCCAGGCTTGGGTGTTAGTTTTGGTACTTCAGTTTAGAGTCTGGACAGATGAGACTGTACTGTTCTTGAGCTGGAATAGTTAATAGTGACTGCTAATGGTGATTAACTTTTCGTGATAAATTAGAGAACTTCCTACCAAATAATTGAAAGAAAAGGGCAGGGGGCTTTTTAGATTTTATTGTAAGGCTCTTGTTAAGGCCATATTGTACAAGTTGTTCATTTTGGATCTTCCCAGCATGAATTTTTGGATTGGTTTTATCTCTTCTGAGCCACAGTTGGACTATGTTGACACTGCCTCTTCAGAGACTCCTCAATTAACCAAATGTATTTCTTTATTTTGGTTTTAAGTTACTGATTTTTTGCTGCTGAAATGAATTGCAGCTGCTTTGCCTCTTTTCTGAAACTATTATGTGCTGCCTTTCCTTGTGCCATCATTCTCGTGGAGGAAATATTTAAACCAATGAGATGTTTTATTATGCATCCATAGTATTTTTATACTTACCACTTTTTACTGTAGCCCAACACAGGGGAAAGCTTGGAGTCTTAAATTCTTATTTGATGGGACAAGCTATATTCCTTCCTTTTGGCTTCGGGCCCTTATTCTGCACTGTGGTTATTGAACATATCAACTAAGCAGCCATTTTAAGAACCCTCCAGTTACCACAGACTGAAGCCATCTGTCTTTGTTAGCCCTACTCCTTCATCCTCTACTTCTACCTATGTTCATACTAATTTTTCTAGTGGAAGGCAGACAGTAACACAAGTCTGCTCAAAGCTATACCTGCCTTTCTGACAATTCTCCTTTGCTCTGCTCACTCCTTTGTCCTTTTTCTTAAAAGATCATATTCCAACAGTAAATAAAGACCAAGGTATCTTGCTAATTCTTAGCTATCTGCATGTATTGGGGAGACTTTTCCAGGGGTTTTTACTTGGCTTCCTATGTGAATTCCTACCCCCCCCCCCCCACCGGTGAGTCTTAGATCAGCTGATCATGGGTGACTTTCAGCCCACAAAAACACAGTGTGGTGAGCACAGTGTACCCTGCTTGACTTTCAGCTCATATTTTTGCCCTCCCCACTGTGACACACACATCTTATTCTTTGCCAAACAAAGAACATTTTGCACTTAAGATGAAAATAAGTGCAATGGCAATGGCAGAGTGCCCAAACTTGCTGTTTCTGCTTTTTGTGCAGTAACAGTGCACAGTTGCGTTCTGGAGTCTGATGGGAACAATAGCAAAGCTCTATGCAGGAGAAATGTGTGTTGTTAAGTGATCAAAGAGGAAAGAAATTGATTATGTAAACCTGGAACAAAAATAAAGAAGATGCTTTTTATTGCAAGGTCAAAGTAATTAAATGCTCAGTTAGAATAGTCTTCGTCATTCACTTAAGTAATAGCTATTCACTCAGACTAATCTCCAGTGTCCTCGCTGTCTGCTGCTTTAAGGTGACTTTATGAGCCATGAGGCATTTCTTGATTGAAAACTTTTCTAAAAAAGCTATTGTTGCCAAGTCTTTGACTCGCAGGTACTTCCAGCTGCCCTTAGAACACCTTGGTTGCTTCACTCCTGGAATGGCAAAAGCTGTGGGCTTAGAGGCCCTGATGTGGCCCCATTTACAAATGGTGACATGCAGGAGTCCCCTTTGCTCATTTTGGGAGTCATGCCTTGAAAAAATGGGGAAGCAAAACCTAACTGACAGAATGAGCTGAGAGTGCTGTGCAGAGCTGTCCCAGGGACGTGGTGAGGTTGTGGCCCATCCCCTCGGTGTGTCAGGCGGAGTGCTGAGGGCAGTGGCAGGACTGCTGCCATTCCTCTAGACAACAGCTGCCTTCCTCATAGGGAGTGGGCTTTCCTCTCCAGCTGAGACCTACAATGGGCAGGGCCCATCCTGAGGCAGGGACTGAATTCAGTTGAGGAGAATATTACTAGAAATTAGTGGGGCACCTGCATTTCAGTCCTCTAACATGAGTGTACAGAAACACAGGCAGCCTCCACCTACCACAGCAGTGTAAGGAACTGAACTTGTCTGGGGATAGTGGACAATTATCCATTCTTCTGTCCAAAAGTCTTTTCAACTTCTACTTCTCTTTTACAGGAATAGATTATTTCCTTCTTGTTTCTGGAAGGCTGGCATGAGCCTGTGAAGAAATTCAATAAAGTGGGTTTGAGTTTGTAAGGGACTGGCCTTTACCAATAAGCTTAGAGACTGAACTGTACAGAGATGGGCACTATCTTCAGAGCTCTCTGAATAAATGAGAACTGGCCTCATTTTGAGAGGCCATTACTCATTGAGTAATTGAGATGGAGGGACCTGAGGAGACAGGCTGCTCCAAACTCAGGTGCAGAGCATTCTGACCAAGCTAGCTCAGGTTCTTCAGCAGCACCCATTCTGCAGTCTTTCTAGGATGTGGGATGATTGCATCTTTGACCCTATTTATTTCTACCAGTGTCTCTGGTGATTTAAAAATTAAGTACAATGAACTTCAACTGCAGCCTCACTTTCAAAGTTCAAAATTAACAAAACAAAACAAACAAACAAAACAAAACAAACCTTGAAGAGAACTTCTGTTAAATACTTACATCTTTGATTAGGGCTTTAGGAAATAATACAGAAAATAAGTGGGTTTGAACTGAAGAAACTTCAGATTCTGGTTTCTTCTGCAACCAAAACAATTTGCTAGGATTAGCAAAATGCTTTCACCAAACCATGTTAGCATTTTTTAGGAAAAGTTTAATCATTCAGATGTAAAAACCCTCTTACCCCACTATAATCCTCTTCAGTGTTTATCTTGAGATTCATGAGAATCTTGCTACATGAAGTAGCAATAAATCTGAGTTGCTTTTATCTTACATGACAAAACCAAACCATTGTCTTAAAACTCCAATGCAATGATCTTCTACCAATCTACCTTTCAACATCTTTCTATTCAAAAGGATATGCTCAGGAAAACTCTTCTTTGGGGCCTTTAGCAATTCCATGTGTTAATTTACTTGAGTTTGACTTCTAGCCTATTTTTCCTTTGAAGTTATACCTTAGATTTTCCCCCCTCCTTTAAGTGTGATCACATTCCTGTCACTTAGAACTTCAGACACTTTCATGAAATTTCTGCTCTTGATGCCAAAGAGGAAGCTGTCAAAACTCCAGAAATATGACTCTGGGAAATTTGTGTTTAATGGAGTTCTTTAGTTTGTCTGATATCCTACTGCTTTTTGACAGGATACCTCTGGCATTGCACATTAAGAAGCTTTGGTGGTAATAGTGATAAAGAATGGGTTTATCCCTTTTGTAGAGATGAACGGGACTGAGTTTTCCTGGCATGCTCTAATTCTCCCGAGGGCATTACAGTAATCCTCACATTTGTCACTTGTCTGTACTATAGTAGCCTCCTTGCAGGGACCCTGACTCCATTGTGCAGAGCGGGTTTCATGCAGAGGTAATGAATACACAGCTATTCAGCTGGAGATCAGCATAAGCAGGAGACATAACAGGTGGCCCAGAGTTTGATATGAGTATGATGCTGAGGGTGAAGAGCTGCATTTCCATCCCACTGCAACCAGTGGAAACTACCTTGATGTCATGCAAAGAAAGTGGTATTGAAAGTTGTTTTCTGACTTAAGTCTTCTTCAAGGAAGAATTTCTCTGATTAGGTTGGGTTGCAGGTGGTGAAAGCAGGAACAGGGGCCATGTTCATTGCTGCCTTGAGTCCTCTTCTTTCCTTTAGTTAGATTAGAGCAGAGAATGTAACAGGTATCACTTACTTGCACTTGCTTGCTGATAATCCTGTAGGCTCTGTCTCTGGTTGAACATAGACTGCATCTCTGCTGCATAGAGCCCTCTGATGATCCCACCTTGGAGCTATGTGTGGTCTCAGGTTTGTGAGCTAAGCTGGCAGGGATGACCAGGTATGGAAGATGCTTTGTCTCCTCCTATCCTTTTTCCTGTAACCTGGAGCTGTTGCAGGCAGCAGCACTGTGCCAGAATGGTCTGCCTACCAAAGACCAGCTTAGTCCGGCCCTGGGATCTTTAAGGGCTGTAAGGACTTAACAAGAAAAAAAAAAAGTATAAATAAGTATGTGGGTGATTGCAGTTCACTTTGCCCTGGAAGCAAACTTTGCACACAAATCACAGGTGAAATGGATTCCTGGAACTTGCTGCCTAACTGTTCTTGGTGGCTTCGTTGTTGACTCCCTAAAGAACTCCTCCTGCACCTTGGGAAGGGTTTGCCCAGGGCAGGAGTGCACAGGAGATCCCTGTCCTTCCCTACACTGACCTCTGGGCTGGATCCTCTTTGAGGCCAGGGAAGTTGTGCTCCCATCAAAGGCTGCTTAGCCCCTGGCAGTGGGGCAGGCAGGGGCTCTCATGCACAGGGGATGCACAGGGCAGCAGGACAAGGGCTCCAAGGGTTAGGTGGATGCAGGCCAGGTTATGCAGACACTCAGGATATTTCCACAGCCTCACTTTGCTCTGTAGTGAGAAGGGGTGGTACACAGCCACATCCCAACTCCGTGCTGGTTTATAACAACTGTGGTGCTAAAAATTAATTGCTCGGGCCTGTATGCCAAATCTTAGCCTGAAGCTCACTTTTGCAGCCAAGTTATAAATCTTGAAAGTAAGGATCCATAAGATAAAACACTGGTACAATCTTGAAGCCCAACAGTGCTAGTGGCAGTTGCTGCTGTGGTGTAGTTGGAAAAAAAATAGTTCATGGAATAGCTTTTGTTAATTACTCTTAAACCTGTTAGTGTGTTATGCCTGGCAAACCCTGAGAAGCTCAGCTTTCTGTGACAGGAATGGTGTTTAGTTTGGGGTTTACTTTTTTATAAAATCCGAACAAAGAAAAGATTAGACACTTTAATGATTTCATGGTTTAAAATCTCTGTGCTAGAAACAACCTAATTAAATTCCTGACATCATCAGGTTTGTTAGTAAATAGTAACCATGGATACGGTGGAGTCTTGCATCTCATTACATTCAGCATAGGGTTTCAATACAAGAGCCATTAGATGTGGTGTGGAAATGGAAAAACAAAGGGAAAGTGTGGAACACATTTTTTTTCTTCCATTGATCCAGAACACAGTGGAAGAATATCTGTAATTAATTAGCAGGGCTTTAATGTAGGGTAGTAGGCCATAGGTTTTCTCTAGTGAATGCAGTAAGTGGCAGCATATTGCACAAGACAGAGGAGACAAGAATATATAGAACACTACTCAAACTGCAGGAAATCAGTAGTGGTACAGTGTAGTTAAAGCAAGCACGTATCTGACACTGACTTAGGATGGTGTGTGTATTTCTCTATCCCAGGAAAAATGCAATCCAGGTGAATAAATCATTTACTACACCTGTCTTAATGTGGTTTACTAAACAAAAATCCAGATTCAGTTAGGTAAGTGGAGACAACACTGCATGTTTAAGCAAGGGTGAATTAGCATGCAGACAGCAAACAAGGGCAGAAGGGAAACAGACTTTCTCATAAAGGAACTGATTAGAATTACTCAATGCCACTCTTTCTTTAACAGGAGATGTACTAGTTAGCACTTCATTTCAATACAAATAACAAACAAATGATGTTCAGTTACCAGGGTTTGGCATAAAACTGGTGTCTTCAAAGGAAGTGAGGCTGATTCAATGCAATTAGAGCAGATTTTGCTTTGGACTTGTGAATAAATTGGTACAATGTGTCTGAAAGCCACTGTGCAGTATATTTGTCCACTCTGCAGGCCCCAGTTCTGCAGCGGAGGGGATTTATGCTCAGCCTTGCAAGTAACAGTAGCAGTTTCAATGACAGTTAACAGAGTCCTCAATGAGCATATATGCAGGTGTCTGTCAGATTTTAATTTTTATGTTAATAAATGAGCTCATGTTATCATCAAAGGGGCACTACAGATTTATTTTCTTAGCAAATCTTCAAATATATATGACAATGAGACGGGAAAATAAAAATACAAACTCATTCAGATAATGCTGACTCACTTTCCATCGGGTGCAAAAGGGAGATTTGCTGTAAAAACAGCAGCACGGGGCTGATCATCTCTTCCTTGCCATTTTTCCAAATGGATTTGTCAGTAGGGTTCAGTTGGAGTTGCAGAGGGACGTACCCTCCTTCCTTAGGACAAGATGAACACTGTGCAGCTTTCTGTTAAATGGCAGTGCCTCTTTTCAGGAAAATGGGATGATCTGTAGGCTGTGCAACTTGGTAAAGAAATTCCCATGGCTTTTAATAGGAAGGGCCAGAGGCTGCACTGTGATTCCTTACTCACAACACAGGTTTCAAAAGACTGTTCAGGTTTCTCCCATAGTGTGGGATTCCTTTACTTTTAGAGAATGGAGTCAAAGTACACTTCTTGAGCAAGGATGTTTTTAGGAATCTGTGAAAGTATAACATTTTTAATATTAAAAAGGGTTTCAAAAACTTTGCTTAGAAGTGTTTTAACTCACAGTGAATGGAAGAAAAAGGCAAAAGGGAAAATTAGTTTGTAGCTTTGACAGGGAAATAAGTTGTGGGATAAAGGGGCCTGCAGTGGAAGCTGCTATCAATCAGAGTGTACCTAGTATATAATACTGCTCTGGAGACCTCTTAAATGTGGAACTTTATGTAATAAATCCATTCCTGAAACATTTATTCCTTTGTTACATTTGTGGGAAGCAGAGATTTCACTGCATATTCTGTACAGTGATGCATAAAATCCATATTTATAGTCTTGCTGTATATATTCCACATGTTTCATCAACAGTATATTAATTTGTTATATGGATTTGTTCTTTGCAGCCAGGCCCTCTTTTAATGAGAAATTTCAGTGTCCTTGGAAAAAATTATGAGAAGTGTTCAGTGATTCTTTTTTCTGATTTATTTGTGTATTGTGTGTTTTACATCATCTTCGTGCACACAGAAGGACTTACTAAATCTAATGGGGAAATGACATAATTATACTGCTATCCTAAAGCATTGTTAAGCAAATTTCATTTGAAATTAATAGTCAGTACTTGAGAACTGTTTTTTTTATTAGCAGAAATTCTGTCCTATTCCTAACACAAGCTGACTATATCAGAATGCCTTTCATCAACCAGTTGGAATAACTCTTCTGAACAGAGGTTGCTTTCCTTATGTATCATTTTCAGTTCATTGGCTACAGTGTTTTGTCACCTGGAGAGAGGGTTTGGCTTTAAAAAGGAAAAGTTTATTTTGTTTTATCTCCACAAATGTGGAAAAAAACCAAATAGAAGCCAGTGATGTTTTCTAAATGGGAGATGCTCAAAAATTCATGCACAGCATCCAGCCAGAGATACTGATACTTGGGCTTTTTAAAATGGGGGAAAATCTGCTTTCTTGTTAAATTACTAAACAGCAATAAAATACCACATTTAAAATGTGAACTTTGTGGTACCAAGAGCTTTGGCTCTAGTCCAGTTCTGCTTTTGTTGGGATGGGCTCTGTTATTCAGCTGGCAGTGCAGTGGGTTGATAGCTGAGGCCAGACCTGTTGCTGCAGGGAGAAATTACCCTCCTAAAACAACCTGATCCCAATGATGAGGTGAGTCAAGAAGGGTCGAGGGGTAAATGCATCCTGCAGTTGCTGCCATAACTGAAAGAGGATTGTGGTCCTTAGAAGATCCAAGGTTTTACAGCTTGATTTTTTTTCCCCTCCCTATGAAATACTTTGAACTAGCTTTGCCTTTAATAGTAAGTTTTATGTTTCTATTTGAAGTTTTACCTCCCTGTGGAGCTTTGTCCCAACTTGCTGAAATCTTACAATTCCTGTGACATTCTTACCCTTTTTCAGGTGGAATTCTAAATTAGTGACAGTGCCTTTTTCTGCAGGGTGTTTCCTAACAGAGCAAGGCTCCATCTGAAGAGGGCAATTCCCTGAAAGCCAGGAGCAGCCCTTGTGTGCCCATTTCTGTCAGCTAATTGCAAATGCATGGCTGCCTGGCTACTGCAGAGACCTCCAAACCCTCTGTGCCCTACCAAAGCAGGGTTGTTTTTTCCTCTTGCAGTTGGACAGTAATAAGGATGAGAGCTTGTTCTGTTGGCTCTGGCAGTTTCAGTGAACTCTGCTGTCCTTGTGCCAGGGGAAATGGGAATGCAGATTTATGACGGTGTAGGAAGGGGCACAGGAGGGAGTCGTTTGTATGATTTCTGTGCTGCAGTGAACAGCTGGGGAAGTCCTGATTGCAAATTTCTGTGCATGTTCATCTTTCTCTTGTTATGAAACAAGTACTGGGAAGAGAGTCTTTCCAGAAAAGAAACAAAATGAGGAAAAATTATTTAGTGCAGGCAGCTTGGCATAAATAATACTTTTGTCCAGGAAAAAGTGCTACTTTCATGCCTGTTTTCTCATGGGTGACCTGAGGTATCAACAGAATTGAATTTTCCTGCTTAAAAGATGTGCTTCTATTAAAAGATCTTGGAATGGGCATGATGGCAGCTCACTGGATTTTTAGCCTGGGGATTAAAAAGTCCATTTAGATTTTTCAAAAGTTCGTAGGAAGGGGCTTGGGAGCCTGAACTGATCAGATAGGAGGACCTTAAATGCCTAGAAAGAGCATGTCTGCCATGAGTTAGAATTAGCAGGGTAGATTACCTCCCATTCTTGTTTCCAGCAAGGTGTTTCCCTTGAGAATGTTTTCTGGATAGTTTTTCTGGGCTGCTCTGATTCTTCATCTTCCCTATTTTCTCTCACTGTTCTCGTTTCCTCAAAACCACTGGTGCTGAGGAAAAAAAAGTGCAAGTGCCCCACTGATGAGGAACTGAAGGGATAAGCCCTTGTGGCCACAAGCTTGACATGGGATTGAAAATAGTGGGAAAAGTTAAACAGAAAAGGAATTTGTCGAGTTCTTGTAGCCAGTTGTGGGAAGGGTTTTCTGCAGAAGATTGTTGCATTAGGAGGAGAGTCTTTAAGTGCAATAGCAATCCTTGATGTGTTATTGCTACCAGATGCTCCTGGATGCTGCCAAGCCGGGCAGGTTTCCCTCCTCTGTCACCTCTGTGTAAGCATCTGCTCTCAGCTCTCCTGAATGAATTTAGTGAATGAAGAAAGAAGCCCATAGGAGAATTCCTGGTGGTGGAGGGTGGTGCAACTTGAAATAACACTGACCCTAGTAACAACAGGTCAGCAAAAACAGGAAAAAAACCCTTGGGTTTCATTCCCCTGTAGTTCAGAGCTCATTCCTGTAAGGTATATTGGATACCTTAGAGGTCAGGCTGTCCCAACTTGTGTGCTGAGCTATGAGAGATCAAGACAGACTTGCCAAAAAGATGTTTTGTTGTCACACCTCGCCTGTGGATCCCTGTGTGCACAGTGGAAGGGATTGGGATCAGTTAATTAGATAATTAATTCCTGCCTGGCCTAGGCAGGCCACGCCCACTGCAGAGCCACCTCACTTTTGAGGAATTGCATCAGCTTTTTGCGTTTGTTCCTTTGGGAAGAGGGGCTGGGAACTGACCCAAGGAGAAATCCCAACTGGCTTAGGGCTCTAAGTGTCAAAGGTAGATTATCCAAAATGTTGGCCCTAAGACAAAGATGACAGCAGTTGTCTTTGCTCAGGAGGAAATGAAATGGAACAGCCTGCATGAGTCACACAGTTTTAGCACATCAGCTTTCCCTCTATTGCTAGAAAATGTACTAACTAGATAAGATTTTGTTTAAGTAAAGACATTTGAAAGCTCTGGCAATGAAAGTGCCAACACACTGGACTGCACTTGATGTTACTGCTCTCCAAGCAGCTCACAGTTCTTACTTAGTTCTTCCTTGTGCTTGTTTTGAGTTTTTCTCTCTTTTAGATGTTAGTAAGAAGCACTCTCTGAACATCAGAAAAGAGGTGCTCAGTGCTATCTTACAGGATCAAAGAGAGCCAGCTGGTAATTTCAATGGCTTAGATCTGTTTTCCCTATCTCCCCAGCTTTAAAAGGGTCTCCCTTCTGTGCTTATCCCGATTGGAATCCTGCTATGTACAAACTGTCCAGATACTTGCAGCTCACTAGAGCATTCTCCCCTCCTTTGGTGCCAAACCACTTTCTGTGTAGCTTCTGTGTCACATGTTCCTGAGTCCTGTCCGTCTGTCCTGTCAGTCACAGGTAGCTAAAACCTCATTCTGTGATCACCCTTTCCAGGTAAAACTTTGAGTACTGCTGTGAGTTGGTGAGTATGGCATGGAAAATGGAGAAAGGAGGGAACTGATTGTATCAGACAGCCTGGAAAATTCACATAACAAAATAAAACTAAAATGATAGATTCGTTTTGGGTAACAAAACATTCCCAGTTAAAACTCGGATCAAACTTTTGCTTTTAACTAGTGTCTTTTGTTGAGTCATTATCTTTGTGTCATTTTAAATCCAAGCTGCCTGCCCACATCAGATGATACAAAGAAAATAACAAAAGATCCATTTCACACTGTAAACTTGACCTTTTTTTAAACACAAACCATGCAAACTCATAGCTGGAGGATCAGATTGTTTCAAAGAACATTGCAAAAACAAAGGATCATGCTGAATCATTGTAAATAACTCTAATATTAAAGGTTCTGCACACAGAAAATGGCATGCAGCATAAAAAAACCCCCCATATACCAGCAGGAGTATTGTGGAAGATTTTCAAAGGTCCATTAGTTAACTAAGGAAACTCTCCTGTTTATTCCCACTTTGATAATATCTCCAAACTGCAAGATGTGTTAGGTTAATTATTGTCTTGCAAGAGACAAGTTAAGGTGGACACTGTTGGAGGTCAGCGGGCTGGGAACTCTTCAATCTGAAGCACTTTTGCTAGAATAGTTAAATTGTTCTCCATGCATCACACATTTATCTAAAAAACAGTATATGAAGAATAAGTTTAAGTTCAGAATATTTGTTGGCACAAACAGTATATAAAGGCTGATTAATAGTGGTTCTATACAACCTTATGCTTCTTGCATCCAGTGCAAATATCAGTGTGTAAAATCTGGCAGAGAGGGACATGGGATGGATTTGTAATGGTCTCTGAAGGGTCTTCAGCTCCATGAGCCAGTTAATGGATTGCACACAGCCATATGCAGCATTTCCATTTCTTGTGGCCATAATGGAATAATAGTTTTCATTTAATAATCAACCCAAGTATAATTCAATACAAAGACATATTCTATTTGAGCAAATGAAGCATGCCACAGCTTAACTGGTATATCAGAACTAAAAAAATACCCCTTTCATACTGTTTTCCCTCATAAAAAAGCTTGCTACGTGTTTAAGTGCAAATTCTGGATGTGAATATACACCAAGTCCTAGTGTCCAGTTTATTAATGACTTTTAAGGCTTTGTTTTGAACATATCTATTCCTATAATTCAGGGCCCCTCAAACTTTTTAAACAGGGGGCCAGTTCACTGGCCCTCAAACACTGTCAGGGGCCGGACTATAGTTTGAAAAAAAATTAACAAATTCCTATGCAAACTGCACATATTTTATTTGTAGTAGTGCACAGGAAAAAAGAATGCAATATTTAAAATGAAGAACAATTGTAATCAACAAAAACAAATAATATTTCAATGTGAACTATGGGCCTGCTTTTGGCTAATGCTCTTGCCCGGCAGGAGATGGCCGCGCCTCTCGCCCACCGCACTTCGCAGAGGAGGAGAAGGAGGAGGAGGATGGGGCAGGTGGAGGATGAGGCGTGGATTAAGTGGCAGGAAGTCATCTGTGGCAGGGGAGGGTGGGGGGGTTCTGTAAATACCGGTGGGCCAGATTGAGGACCCTGGGGGGCCGTTTCTGGCCCACGGGCTGTAGTTTGAGGACCCCTGCTATAATTCATAATTTAAAGGGCTAAATTCTTGCATGCTGACTTCAGTCAGTGGGGAGAGCTGTGGCTAAGGTGTTGCTTGGAGGAAGGTATGTAAAAAAATATTAAAAATATTGTCACTCTCAGCTTCAGGCTGAGATCTTCCTGGATTTGCAGCTGGAACTGCTGCCTCAGGGGCAAAGATTTTGTAGATCTTTCCCCACGGATCAGTCTGAAAATAGAGAAGTAAGTGGGTATCATCCTTTTGAGTTACAGCGTGGCACGAGCCCTTGTCTCTGACTGGTCAGAGACGACTCATGTACAGGAGCACTAGGCCACAGCAGACCTGTTCCAAAGCTCAGTGGGGTCACAGGAGCTTTGCACTGGCTCTGAAGAATCTTGGATTGCATGCAGACAGTTGCCTCTAGGTAGAAAATCCTGATCCATTCAACTCTCCAACTGTGTGAAGAACTTGAGGACACCAGTTGTCATGTGTTGGGGCCCACATTTGTTCCAGACTTATTGTGCAGGGCAGAAAACCACTTATGACCAGCCCTGGACTTGGTTTTGAAGAAAGAAAATG
Organism: Platyrinchus mystaceus; assembly: GCA_035041135.1. Lineage (NCBI taxonomy): Eukaryota > Metazoa > Chordata > Aves > Passeriformes > Tyrannidae > Platyrinchus > Platyrinchus mystaceus. Next base: position 24,232,604 of record JAWWLV010000011.1, on the reverse strand, counting down.
AGCTGTGTAGAATAGGTAGTGCTATCATCACTGAGTAATCTGTACTTCAAAGTCAAACAAAGGTTTCCTGTTACCTTGTGAATCACGGGTGGGATTTATCCTGAGTTTTGTCACTAAAAATTGCCTGTAAGAAATCTCAGCAGTCAGTGAGAATAGATGTCTCAGAACTCAGCCATGGCTCTAGGGATCATTATAAATCTCAGGATGTCTCCTAAGTGCTTGATTTGTGCAGATGATGCTCTGATTTAGCAGAAAGTCGCATATAAACGCGTGTCGCCAGCAGCCTCTATTGGCGTCAGATGCAGAGGCTCGAGAGAGTACATTATTCCAGCAAATGTCAGCATTAATTTATACCTGCTCAGGGCTCATCTGCTTTTTCCTGCAGTCTCTTGGAGAAGAGAGATTACAGTCATGTGCATGAAAAACTTGGTGTCTAGCAGATGAAGGAATCGTTCGGAATCCTGGAGAGGGGTGTGTGCTGAGGGAGGGATGGCAGCAGGCTGACCGCCAAGCAGAGGGCTTGTGTCATGGCTTGTTACACCCTCTGTTAATGAAAGCACCATGAAAGTCATTTCACTAAGCTGCAGTGATGCCTCCCCAGAGGAGCTGCAACTTAAACTGCTGATCTGCTGGCAAGAACCATTAACATAGACCTATTACAACAGGGAAAAAAATTTTACTTTGCTAAGAGTAGTTCCCATAGTAGGGCTGGAGTTAAAGGGGTCAAATATCCCTGTTTTGCTTATGTGAAGAATTGCAGCAATTGCTGTACTGCTCATGAGCAAAACCAACTGGGAAAAGTTTGCACTCACATATGAGGTTTAACTGAGCTGTTGCGTTCATGTTCTCTCACTTGGAAAAAGACTTTTCAGCTCCAGGATTACTCATTGCATTAGATCTACAAGTCACTTTATGGTGTAAGACAAAACAGCAAAGGGGACTTTCAATATTTAAACAAAAGAAACCAGTTTTTAAATATAGTTATTGAAAAATGCAGTGGTACATGTAGTATGTATCAGACACTAAATTGCAGCCCATGTGCTTACTTTTTGTTTTTCTGATTCTGTATCACACTTGCTCTGTTTGCAAAGGGGTTGAGTATTTGCCCTGACAGTGATCATGCAGGAGAAGTTAGGCAAGTGACTTGCCCAGATCCACCATTTCTAGCTCCTGTTCTGAGGGACACCCCTACAAGTCCACTTGCAGTGAATGTACTGTGCAGATGTTGAATCAGAGAGAAACTGTGAAACTTGCTTCCAGCACTGTGGAACCAGGAAGCTTTTCACAGTTTTCTTGAAGTGTGGATTTCTACTTCAGAATTCTCCTATTGGAAATGTTTATCACAAGCTCTTCAGCACTGAGGTCTTTAGCAGAAGTGTTTGTATAAAACTGACAACAGTGAATGCCAATTAGAAAAAGCTCTTTTCAACATGTATTTTTTATGAATACCACATTTTAACCACATGTGTTTCAGACTGCATAGGCAAACTTTCCAGGCATATTTCAGCAGTGACTTGTGCCTGTTCTGCTAATGCTGATCCAGTCTCCAGGCTATCAAGCTGCTGTTGCCCTTCACAACAAAGTGGACTAGGAATATGATGTGAATCTAACATCTGGAAGTTGGACTTGGTGAAATGTGGTGCTTTTTTCATGTCTGTCAGTTTGTACGTCTCTCCACTGCAGATTTTACTAGTAAATGATGGTCTGTCTCCATACCAGCAATTTTAACACAGTCTTCCCCTGCAGCCCCTCATATACCCAGTGGCTCTCTATGCAGGTTGTGGATGACTTTGTGCTGAGTGGCTTTGCAGAGGCTCCTGCCCAAGAGCACAGGGCAAGCTGATGGCTGTCCACAGAGCGAGTTCTCTGTCTCATCTGACCACCACCTGCCCTGTGGAGCTGGGCTTGAATAGGGTTCTTGGCACTTGGGATTGGTTTGGGCAGGATTTGACTTCAGGGAGTGAGGCAAGTTTGTGGGTGTTAAATAATTTTTAAGGCATGTTCTTAGGCTGGAAAACATAAGCATACAGCAGCTGGTCCCCTATAATACGTTTTCTATAGCAACAAAAGTTTCCTTCAGGGTTCATTCCACCTCCCTACTGGTTGTTGGTGCTTATGATGCTATGTGTTGACTGAAGATGCTTTCTTTGGTCAAATGCAGGTACTTCACACAGGTGTATTGTTGGGTCTCTTGATGTAACTTCTACAACCAAATTGTAAGGAAAAGACTGATACCATGACAAGGGCTTCCTGTGGGAGCCTCCATTACCACCACCATCAGGCTTTGCAGGTGTGATGCCTCAAGGCTGACAGCAGTCCTAGAAATTCTGTCCTAGCAGCCTTTGCAGATGTCAGATGGGGGAAGTTCAGTGGGTTGAAGTGAGCAGGTGATATGAACCTGCCATGCTGTACGTGAGTGTGGTGGCAACCAGCCTGCTTGTCTCACAGTTACAGGAAGGGCTGTGCTTTTTCACCAGACTTGACCTGTTGGAAATCCAGAGCCCTCTCTTCCTCCTCAGTTTCTTGTGTTCCTTCCAGAAATAATCCCTGCCTGCTGCTGCAGTCCCACAGTCCCTCATGCTGGGGGGCGGCTGCAGAAACTTGTGCCTGGCTTTCTTTGCTCGTATTTAAGGGTTCACACCCTTCATACCCTCCCCCTGAAGGGAAGAGGTACTACCATGTTATGTGATACAACGTGTGGAGACTTACACTCTGGACACACAAAAAGTTGAAAAGGTCTGCACATGTATGCTAATGGTGTGAGGGAGCAGCAGCAATGTTTTCTGGCTGTATGTGTTCTCATTAAAGAGATTTACTTTGCACCCATATGGTAAAGATAACAAATACTGCTGTACCAGTGCAGTGGTGCTGAGCTATAAAGTTTTGCTACAAAGCTGAGCACATAAACAAGTATTCTGAGGACAGGAAGTGGTGGCTGGTGGGAACAGTAATGTGAGATGCCAGAGGAGCTGCTTTATTTTGATAAACTAGTTGATATTCCAGGATGCTTTCTGTCATGTTGATAAAGTGTCAATCTTACGATGAACTTTGCTATTGATGACCTTTCATGTAAAGTTGCAAGGCAGAAAGGAAAGATAAACAACTTGAACAACACAATTAAGGCAAACAGAGAATTCAGTCAGTGAGAGACACCAATGTTAAGTAAATCATCCCATAGAAACAGAGCTATTTGGAAATGCAGTGGCATCGCTTACAGTACAGTGGGCAATTAGTTTTAATTAACTTCAAATTCTGACACATAGTTAAAAATCATCTTTTGAGTGCCCATCTAGACAAATGAAAGTTGGGGCATTATGTTCTGCTAGAAAAAGCTATTACAAAGTATTATAATGATGCTATTCACACTTCTATTATAAGTATTATGTGATCTTTTTAATTTTTTATGAACTGTACTTTTGGAAGATGATCTTGTTCCATACCATAAGCCTTTGAATAAGGGCACTATTTTCGAAGAAGATATTGAATTTTTAGAAGCTGTTTTGAATTCATTAACAATGTCCATTGAACATGTTCTGAATTTTACTGGTCAGGGAGGAAACAGCCAGGAGTTCTTATAAGATTATCAGAAATTAAAGGCTGATTTTGATGTGTATTTTAAGGTTAAATCTGGCACTTTAAATGTGATGTATGTCTGTCACTATGGAAGCCCCAAGTACATTTCTGGGAGGTAAAGGGGGTTGGATGCTCTGTATTACAACTGCTCAGTGGGGCACGTGTGTCCCAGCCTGAGTGCACACATCCCCTGCCCTGTGTGTCCATCCAGCTGGACCTTTCTGGAGAGCAAAAAATGACTTCCTATAAATGTTCTCTTAGCAGTGTATTATAATTCTTAGCACTGTAAGTTTGGTGCTGGTGTTTGTGGAATCAGCTGTGAATTCTTGGTGTTTGCTGTGGTATTGGTCTCCTGTTGTTGTGGGGAGCAGCTTCTGAAAGATGCTCAATAAGTTACTGCCTTCTTTTATATGAAATTTATTTCCACTATTGGTCTTTTGAAGTATGTGAAACCAGAGATAGATACTTCTGCTTACGTTATGCAACCTTTGCTCCTTGAGTAATCTCCTTGATTTCCCTCGGGCTGTGTGTGGCAGCTTCTCCCAGGAGTAAGTTCAGAGCCTACTTGCTTGTCCTAGTTAAATTAATTTGTATGCTGAGCCATGCAGGTAAGGGCAAAGAGTACATTCATCTTCTCAGCTGCTTGGTGACCAGGATGCTTGAGGAAGAATTCAAACAGAAAGAGCTGGTGCTACTGAGATGGGAAAACTGTTATCATGCAGTCACCTCCACAGTGTGTTCCTCTTGGATCACAGCAGTTACCAGCCCTGGGAGGTGCTGTTTTATTGAGGCATTAAAATTTGTGCCTTTTCCTCCCTTACACCTTCCCTGAGACTAAGATACTAATTTCTCAGAGCTATCTTTTTTTCTGATCAAAGAAAAAAAAGCTGCTCTTCTGGGGATTAGACTGATATTCTCAGCTCATGTCAGAGAACATGCACAGCAGCCTCTGGGTGCCAGGGTGGGACTTGGAGCTGAGATCTGGAGAGGGAGAACTCTGATATGCTGCACATGGTGTAATCTGTAAATGAGCATGGAGGGTCTGATGTCTGCCACAGGAGACAAGTCATTGGGCTGAAGGATTTTTGGTCTGAACCAAAATAATTGCTCTCACACTGTTAAAAGGAAACACTAGAAAATTATGAAAAAATGGAAGTGTGTTCAGTATTGTCTGTAGGATGTTTTCTCCTAACTAGTCACTGTCCTGACTTGCTGTGTTGTCATATCAATTGTATTTCTTTCATAGATCTTTGGCTGGTTGGTGGACTAATAATGTTTTTAAAAATGAGTTTTATGGTAGAGTTTAACAGCTGTGCTTTTCAGGCATGATTTTTTTTCTTTCAGAGAAAATATGACAGGTACTTCTAAACTGTACATTTGCTAAAGTGAAAAATATCCATGAAATAATGAGCCAGCACAGGAATAGTGCATTCTGCCTACCAAAAAGGTCAGCACACATTTTTTCCATGTGGAGTGCATGCACCACAGGAAACAGTTCATGGTATGGCAGAATGCTCGTTCTCCTCCTGCTCAGGACTTGCAGTAAATGAGAAGAGAACAAAATGGGATCTCTAAACAAAAAAGAGAGTGATAGGTTTCTACCAGTAATTTTTATTTTAGTTTCCTAGTGCTCATCGCTTAACATGATGAGAAAATTGAGTAAAACTACCAGAAATTATTTTCAAGCAGTGCTTTTTAGTCTTGGCATATTTATGTATATTTCACGCATGACTTTTTTACTATTTAAGATCCATATTAAAAATTTTATACTCAGCTTTAAAGTTTGCTCTGACTTGAAATGTAGTAGTCTTTAGAAAATGGGTTTAACTTTCTTAAAAGAAGAAAAAACTGAAAGTTATAAAAACCTGAAAAAAGAAACTTGTTTTAATTACAGAGAGAGGATTTTGTATTTCTTTTGAAGCTGATTAAGTTTTTTTAAATCAGCATGTGTGTTGGGCTCATTCCAGTGACTTAGTGGACAGAAATAAAATTAAGGAACCTGTCTGAGTTCCTCAGGTGTTTCAGTAAAACACGAACCTCAGAAAATCAGACCTCTAAAGCTAAAATAAGGCTTTAAAGACTAGATTACTGGCTTTCCTGGACTGGCTGAGACACACACAGCAAGGCTTTCCTCTGGCAGCTGAACTGGCAAGAGCAGAGCTGGTGCCCATTAACTCCCATTGGTGGAAAATCCAGTGTTGGAGATGATCTTATCTTAAACATAAGGGAATTAGTCCAGCTTCCATTTAAATCACTGGCAAAGCTCTGGCTATATTCAACAAGAGAAGGGCTGAGGCAGCAGGCACACAAAACCCTGTTTCTAGGCCTGATCCCAGCTTTTCTTACACACCCAAAGCTCATGCTGGGTATTGTGGTCACTTTAGCAGGATTAAGACTGAGCAGATTGTTTGGGCAGATTTATATTGCTGTTCATTGTAAGAAGTACTGATACAGTTCTCGGTGATGTCCAGTTAATAAATGTTCATGTTACAATACAAGATACCTGTTGACAAGGTGTGTGATTGTTCCAATCAATTTCCTGAAGTGTGATAGAATGTCACATACAATAATTGGCTAAATAGGTCTTCTGTTATCTGCAGCCCTCTTCCAGCAGAGCCCCTAGGCGTGTGTTTGCCATGAGGCACCTGACTACCTCCATAAAGTCAGTCTGACTGCCCTGCTGTATGTGGAGCATGTGTTTCTTAGAAATAAGGCCTAAATTAATTGAATTCCACTGGTTTTTGCCTGTGGAGTGTATTCTCAGTCCTTTGGGGAGTCAGTCATGTCCAAACATGACACCTTGGTTTGATCATCACACCTGAAGTGCCTGTCCCTTTACACTTTGTGGGTTTCAGTAGCACTCTTGCACACTCACTGGTGCCAGGAGGTTATAGTTTGTCACCAAAGCAGTCAGGAGAGAGTTGTGATGGTAAAGTGTCAGCCCAGAGATGCAGGGTGGCCAGTGTTTACCTGTGGGTTGTGTGAGCGTGTGTGTGAACACCTTGGGCTGCTGATGGTGGTGATGACCACCTCATTGCTGTGGATGTAACCAGTGACAAAAACATACACCTGAACAGTGTGGGGAAGGTCTACATTTCTTTGCAGAGGGGGAAAAAATTAAACTTCAGGCCAAAAAATGTAACATGTCATCTGTATTTAATGCTTCTATAGTTATCACAAAACAACAAGAAGAACATAAATAGTTCCTTATGTGTTGAAGTAAACAGTATTAAATCTATGGATGTTTCAATTCACTGACACAGTTTTTATTGAATTTGAGCATGTGGATAACTCGGGTTCCTCGGCAGAACTTTGAGGAGAGGAGGGGAGCTGAAGATGGTAACATAATGGACTGTCCTCTACTAATAATCTGAGAACCAATTAAAAAGTAAAATAAGTGTCACCTGACTTAAAAAGACAGGTGAGGAATAAAGATGAGGCATCAAAATAAATCATGCTAGAAAATAATTAGCCATTTGAGATTTGAACTTGCCACCCACTGAAAACAATGGCAAAAATCCCACTGAATTAAATGCCTCGAGCCCTTGCACGGTACTCATTTGATGATATTCATAGAATAACGTATATGCCAAATAATGCTGTTATTTGTCAAGTAAATTATTCATCAGATCCATCATCCTGCCATTTCTTTTCTGGCAGAGCTCCCACTGTAGTCAATGGGAGTGTTGTCTGAATTAAAGTCTTTTAGGATTGGGCCCAAGGTTAAGCAAAATGCTACTGGGGGCAACTTGTTTGTCTTCCTTGTGTACATAAGCCCACATGCTGGACAATAGTTTGTCAGCCAGGGTACTGTGCCTTATGCTAATTGTTCTTTCACTGATGCTGATTATTCCCTCATCTCTCTTTAATCTACCTGTTGCCACCTCGATTTGATTCCGTTAACGTGTGTATATAACTTAAACCTTGCTGGCTGTATAATCTGTATCAAGCTGACAGCAAAGTTAACCTGTATGTGTGTTCATGGCCATCAGCCCTTTGGGTGTGCTGTATTTTTCTGTGGTGTCCTGGGTTCTTGTCTGACCTTGAAAAACTGCAGGATGAGCCAAGGACTCAGAACAGAGGCCTTCAAAGGTGATTTGCTCTTTGCTTTGGAATTAAGAAGCCTGATTTAAATGGCTGGTTTGTTCTTCCAGTTTGGGTTTTTTTAGTCTAAAAGTTAAATGTTCTAAATCAAACTGCTTTTTCTTAAAAGTGAGAATTATCTCTTCTTGTCTTAATAGGAACAAAGTTAATACAAGCAAATCGTTTAAAGGATTTGCACTTCTAGCTATTAAAATACAACTTGGGCAACTTCAGCACTGAGCTCAGCTTCTCATTACTACCTATGGGAATGTATAATGGTTAAATTAGCTGCAGGTGGGCTCCCCCATTGCTCAAGAAGCACATTAGAAGCATCTTGAAGGTTGCAAGTAACCTTAAAGAAATCACATATAATGGCCTCAAACAATAGTCATTCTTGTAGCTCCTAACGTGCTCCATATGCCTGAAAGGTATTGTGGAAATGGGGCTCTTTGTGGGAGACCGCTTGGGTTTGGCTTTTCTGCGAATGGAGTGCTTGTGTGAAATGAAGAATATTCATGGGTGTTGAGGGTAGTTCTATGCTCAAACGTGTGGTAAAGCAGCTGATACCGAAGGTTGCTTAGGGCGGTGAAAAGATCGTAGACCAGCTCTCTGATGGTGACAGTGGCTGCTGTCATCCCCAGGAGAGGGCTGTGTCCCCGAAAACATACAGGATGGATCTGCCGGCTGGCTTTCGTGCAAATGAGCAATTTAGATCCGCAGTTGGTAAAGAAAGATACGTATCCTGGTGTAAAGTTTCCCGTCCCTGCTGGGACTGTTGGTTGGAGTTAACGTTTGTCTCGTGAAGACCATTCCATGTCATCTGCTAGGAATTCCGGAATCGAAGCAAACCGTGCACCCTGCAGCGCTCAGGGGGTTTATCCCTATTGCTCTGTTTGCCCCCTGTACCTGTTGTTACCAACAACCACACGCTGCGAGCGCGCCTCTCCCTGGGTGCTGCTCTCCTTTCCTTCGGGACTCTTTCCCCTGACCTCGGTTTGCTCCCTTGGTCTGCGTGGCCCGCAGGGACCGCATCAGTGCTCTCGGAGAACTTCCGCGCGGGTGTCCCGCGGGGCCGGACAGCAGCACCGGGTGGTCCCGCCGCTCCCCGCCAGGGGTGTCACGGGAGCTGTGTCAGGGCTCTCCCCTCTCTCCCCCTCCCCTCCTGCCGCGATCGGGGGGCGGTGGCGCCCCTCGGACCCCGCGGGGAGGGGAGGGGAGGGGCGGGCGGCGGCGGCCGCTCCCGCCGAGGAGGAGCGCGGGCGGCGGGCGAGGGCAGCGCTGCCGCCGCCGGGACCGGCACCGGTACCCGGCCCGCGCCCCGCAGCGCTCGGGCGGCCCGCGGCCGTGTGCCGGGCTGCGAGATGGCCGCCCGCGCCGTCCTGGGGCTGTGGCTGCTGGCGGCGGCGGGGCTGTGCGGCGGGGCGGCGACGGGCAGGTCCCCCAGCTGCCACGAAGTGCGGACGGCGTTCCAGCTGCGGCAGATCGGGCCCCTCAAGCTGGTCCCCGACGTGCCCACGGCCGGTCAGTACCGACACAGCCGCGGGGGGCTGCTCCGCGAACGTGGGGGATGCGGGGGGCTCGGGGCTGTGCCGCTGCGAGCAGCCGGTGCGCCCCCGGTGCCTTCATCCACGCCGGGGAGGGGAGCGCGTTTGGAACGTCGATTGCTAAAATAACTAAAAGATTTTGTAGGAAAAGCAGCCCGGGCTGACTCCTGCGGGTTTACATTGTGACGGTGCTTCTTGTCGGTCTGTCTTACCCGCGTGTTTCAGACGTGTGCGGTCCCTTTGCTGAGTACCTGACGCTGAGGGTTCCTCCCGGGAAGGATCGCTGTCTTGGAAGGCAAATCAGTAGCTGAGTCGTTAGGGAAGGCTTGTTTTACTGCCCAGATGTGGGGTCCTCGAGCCGGGTGGTGAATACTCTGTAAGTTCTGATTTGGAAGAGTTATCCTGCAGATGAATTCGGGAGCGCTGTCATAAGGAGAAGCAGGAGGTGACACCTTGGAGGGTCACAGCCAAAAGAACTTGGTTTTTGCTTAGTTAAGCAGCAAGTCTGCAGCACTTGGGAAAGTTGATGAGCGGAGTGGTGTTCCTTTTTGCCATTTCACAGCTCCTGAACAATGCCTGGCAGCACTGAAAGGGGAAAGTAACACACGGATAACAACAATAGATATTTTTTTTTGCATATTCTACAACTACCCTGTAAAATTCATGACAAGGGAATAAATTGCTTTATAGTATAAAAACGTGATTAAACTCGTGAATGTATCTGTCTAAATAATGGAGTTGCATCGCTCCCTTTTACATGTTTTCCAACCTGAACGATTCAGTGAGTTTGTTCTAAGAAAATGTTTACAGGAATCGGAATAAGAAAGCAGAGACTATCAGTCTCGTGACACAATCTCTAGCTGCCTTATGCCAGCAGAATTGCCTGCAGATGTGTGCTGGTATAAGTTTCAGTTTGGGTTGTTGCTTTTTTTTTTTTTTTTTTTGAGTAATTCAATTCAAAGCCTGCTGAGTTTGATGGAAAGACTTCTTATCTTAGATGAGTTTTGGATATGTTTTCTGGCATGGGTTTCTGTCCTGGGGATTAAATTTGATAGGCCATTGGGCTGATCTCTTAGGGCTGTAAATGACTGCATAGTGCTGGTGATCTTCATTTTGCATGAAGTAGTTGAGATGACATATAGGTGTAGAGTTATCCTTGGGTAAGGAATAATTTGTCATTTTGTGACAAGAAGAGATTTGCAGGAATGGCATTTTGAAACTTGGTGCTACTGTTCTGTGCTGATAGAGGCATGAGGTCATGTTTGTCTCGGAGAGCTAAAAAAGAAGCAAAATGAGGCTTTTCATCCATTTTGATGAAAGCTTAACCCTTTTTCCTGAGCTCTTTGTGGAAGAAGTTCCTCAAACTTTAAAATGATTGTTTTACATTTTCTATAAAACTCTACTGCTGCAGATGAAACTTTGAGAAAATTCTGCACTTGCAGAAGGTCAGGGTGTAGATGCAGTGATACTTCAGAGAATCCTGGAATGACTTGGGATGGAATGAACCTTAGAGATCATCTAGTTCTAACCCCCCTGCTGTGGAGGGTTCTTTCATTGTTTTCTCGTGTCATATTGAACTTTCCTGTTGAATAACAAGCTCTCAGAAAACAAACTGCCTGAGAGAAGGTGAGAGAGAGTAATGTGTTTTTAAATTTTAGCTCATAAAGGTTTCTTTTGAAGAGGATGGGAACAGAGCTGCAGAAAAGTGGTGCATGTTGATCTTCACTGTTCCTTGAGTATTACTCAGCTCCACCAAAGCTTCTGTGCTTTAATGATATCTTGCCAGGCAGTTATGCATCCTGTGCCCTCTTTTAATTAAATACTGAAGTGTGTTCTAGTGTTTTTATCTGGCAGCTATTAGTAATGAATATATCTTAATACAGCCTCCTCTTCACACTTTTCTCCCTCACACTGAGGCTCATTTTATTATGAATTTTAACAATACACAAATGTTGAAGCTTGTCCCCTGAAGACCTCAAATATCAGTTAAAGCAGAAGAGGGGAAGAGTGATGGGCAGGTGGGGGTGACAGTGGAGAGCACCATGTTCCCACTCACTTCTGGTCCTGTGGGCCAGACCTGCACTGCACTGGGGTGCTCCTCAGTCCTCAGTGCTGCCTGCATGTTGTTTTTGGATTATTTTCTCTGAAACTTTTGCAGTCCTGATTGTTTATGAGATATTTTCAATCATAAGACTGTTGAAAGCCCTTGACTAATCCCAGGCCAGTATTTACAGGCTAATTCAACAAATCTGACAGAGGTTAAAGTCTAAATGATTATTGAGTTCTTTTAACCTTTGGGAGAACTGGCAGCTCAGTTGAGGAGAGAGGCCCGACCCAGTGCTGGGAGAGGGGTCAGCAGACAGACTGTCAGGTGTATGTTTTCTCTCCCCTCTTATAGGTGGTGCCTATAATAAAGGCAATAATAAAGTTAACTCTAAATACTTGGGACAGTTTGTAGCCTATACCCTCTTGTGGTGCATTAGTTGTGGTTGCAGTGCTGAAGATGCATGCTGGTGGATCTAGGATACGATAATGGATCCTGGATACAAGCCTTATGGGGACTGGTGGACTGGAAGCTGCTTCCCTATGTTGGCCCAGTCTGCAGCTGGGATTGCTGAGTGGGTGGGAGAGGGGTGTCAGCAGGATTTACAGTGAGATGGAGAGTGGGTTTGGGCAGGAGTTTCCAGCCTCTTGTATAAAATGGAGTGGCAATGGAAGGAAGAAGATTCCTGAGGAAAAAAGGCTTTTCTTTTTGAGGTTCAATGTGAATCTCGCAGCCACCTTTCTGTAATTTGTCACCACCTTAGAGATGTCCAGGAGTCTTCTTTTAAATTTCTCTTCCACAGTTCCCCCAAAAGACATGAGATTTTTTTTGCTTTGGATTCTAGTCCATTATTGAGAGCAGGGTTAAGGAAGAAGTGTTTGGACATGGGGTGGATAAGAGGCCCAAACAGGTATTTTTGAGCAGCAGATCTTGGTCTGTCTCTACCCCTTCCTTCTCCACCAGTGGAGTCAGTGCCCCTGTCTGGTACCCCACTTTTCTGGAACAAAGGGAATGTTTCAAGGGTAATTTCCTGCAAATAACAGACAGATTGGTCAGGTAAAGGTGCTACTGCCTTGGCTGTGATCCACAGGGAAGGGGTTTTTTTTTGTGTCTTCCCCCAGACTGGAAAATGAGGTAATGTGTTCCCAGACTTGTACTTTGATTATCACAGACTGAGCCGGGATGTTTTTGTAGGAGCTCCTTGATTAACAGTTTGACGAGAGGGAATTCTATGCGGTCTCCGAGGGTGAATGGCTGTGTTAATCCTGCCAAGGGACTAAGCCTTTGGTTCCAGGGAGTCTGGATACCTCAGACTTGATGTGTGCTGCTACGTGTGGTATTGCTCCCAGACTCGGGGCCGCCTCGGCGATGCCCCGCGAGCCCCGGGTTGTGTTACAGCGTTCGCTGCGCGCTGGCACAGCCTCCCTGTGAAGTTCCGGTTATTCAGAGCCTGCTCTGTGGCACGGAGCACGGTGGTGCCTGCCTGGCACTGCTTTCCAAGTTCTCAGTAGGAAAACTGAATGAACCCAACTGGAGTCTGTGACTTGTCCGCATTCAGGCAGTGAATTGGAGCAGAACCAGAATAAAAGTCCTCTTGTCATTCCTTTGGTAATCGTGTAATCACAAGAACATCCTACCCATTTATATATGCTCAGTTCTCTCTCTGGCTGATTGACTAGTGTATGAGCATGCAAAAAACCCCAAGTCTGTAAATGGATGATAAGAGAGAAGAATTGGGCTGATTTCTGGGAAGCAAGGAAAATATTTGTCACTTGTGAAAGAATTCTAGGAACTCTTTACCTTCTGAATAATCATCTTGTGGAGAACTACCGAAGGGATGATTAGCTTTATCCTGCTGCTCTACTGTTTTACAAAGAGCACAGATTCCCAGGTTGTGCTCAGGGATGCACTTCTGAAGGGGAGATTTTGTCCTGTTAAAAGCTTCTTTTTATTATACTTTGTCATCCTGCACCTGAAATCAGCAGGTGTGTTCATTACCACGTGTGTGTACTGAATATCCGGTAGCAGAGCTGGACGTGCATTAACAATTTATACAATAAAACTGTTTTACTTTCTGAATAGTGACAGGAAAGTCCTAGATTCCTACCAGAAGCTCCTTGCTCCCTGTGGTGCATGTGTTAGACTGGATCTCACCCCATCTCGGCCTGGGGCAACGCTCCCATCTATGTTGAGAAAGGAGCATGAGCTAGATCTCTATTTTGAATATATCCAAGAATATCTATTCCCCTGTTCATTTTATTATGAAATGGGTCATACCACACTTCATTTTGTTGTTTTTTTCTTATTAACACTCAGCTTTATATTTCTGCCTTGTTAATGAGAACGCTGTAGTTCCCCCGGTAAAGGCGCAGTCATGGAACACATCTTGGTCCCAGCAGCATTCTGTCAAAGCCACTGCTGAGTCTGGTGTGTGCCAGATGTGACATGTACTTGCTTTATTGGCTCTGGGAAGTCTTTGCCCCATCAGAATGAGATGCTAAAATCCTCTTGTGTGCACTGCAGTTTATACTTGTGTATCCTGTTCACCTGCCATACATGGCTGTGTGGGACTGCCTTCAGTAGGGTGGATGAAGGATGTATCTGGGAAGAAAGATTGCTGGGTGAGCACAGTTGTGTTAATGCTTAGAAACTGTGTAGGTTAAGATTTTTAAAAAAGGCACAAAAAAATAATCTTTTGTTTCTGAGGTTCCTGTTTCTTTTAGACAGTTTTGACTGTAATACAAATTTGAAACGTCCTTGGCGTTCCTTGCAGCTTGTTACAGTGGAAGATTTTCTTCCTGTTACACTTAGTATTTGGTTTTTTTATGAACACACAGGCTTCTTGTTGGCTTGCACCACAGATTACCTGTTGGAGGGGGTGGACTGGTCCAGTGTGAGATGGATTCTGTTCTCATCTTTGTCACTGTCTGCATAGCCAAGGCCAGTTGTGCCTCAGTCTCCCTGTCTGCAGGCTATATCATGGTGTGTTAGTGTGAGCTATTTCACTGCTGAAAAGCTGCTATGAAAGGGCTGTAGATTGCAGCCAGAAAAAACATCAGAGAGTTACATCTTCATTTCTTCAGGCTGACTTTCACTTAATTCCTTATGTGAGGAAAAAGACTAGAAGTTACCTTGGTTTCTGAACCTGAAAGCTGTCCTTCCTTCACTTCTCTCATCTGGCCTCTGAGCAGTCAGGGGCTGTAGTCTGTACTTGCTGTGACAGGTGTTCTGAGTAGAAGAGAAGCTGTGCTTTTGCAGCCTGCAGCTCCTCTGAAGAAAGGTTCCTTGCTTCATTAATCATTTCAGGATTTTTTAGCACTCTTTAGGCTCAGACAGAAGTGTTAAGCTGGTGATGGCTGTGGATGCAGGCAAGACTCCTGTGAGCAGTGATAGCTTTTTTTCCCTTCTTTTGCTGTGTCTTAAATTTCTGTTTGACGCAGGACCAGCTGCCCACTTGGTAATGCCTCCTGGGAGTAATCTATAGGCAAAAAAAAAAAATCTGTTTAAACTTACTTAGTGCCTCATAAAGACGGAAGTGCTGTTCCACTTCCAGGTGGAAACCTGCAGTTTTTGTATCCATGAGCCCCAAGAAGCACTGTCCTCAGTGACTTACATGAGCATTGGGTCCAGGTGAGAAGATGACTGGCTTAGTTACTCAGATCAGCCTTTCCTGTCAACGTCTTGGGAAAGAATCCAAGAGTCAGCAGAGAACCTGCTCTCCCCCAGCACACAACACTGTTGTCAAACTGAGTCACGGGAAAGAGCCGAGTATTCCTACGACTCATATTGTCTACTTATTCTTCCAAAAATCTCTACTGAAAAGACTGTGTAGTGATTTTTTTTTTTTAATAATCATCTCGAGACCTGGTGATTCTGGTGTTGAACTGGATCTTGAAATGCAGAACAAGCTTAGTCAGAAATGACCCATCCTTAAAATACTGGTAGCTCCCAAGAGCTGCCTCTATAGCATGTTACGTGCTACTGAAGTTTTGCTGTCAGATTGTTATTGGAAAATAACATAATAATAATGGCCCCCACCCCGGTGTGTTGCAGGTCTGAGCAACCAGTTCTTAACCAAAGGGCAGTACTCATAAAAGGGCACTAATGTGATAAGTAGAAGAAAACTTGGCATGATAATGGCTGTATAAATCAATAAAGTAAATACATCAAAATAAGTAAAAGCTTTTGTAAAGACTAATCATGAAAATTGGCATAACCTGAGGATCTGTAAAAAGCAAAAATATGTGCGAAATACACCCTGGGCAGTGAAAGGGTTTTGCTTTTAAATGGTATAAAACTAGAACTAGAGTTCCAAGTATTGTAAAGTCTAATTGAATCTTTCTCTTATGGAAGCATAAAATGACATGATAAAAAGGCATATGTTTTATAATACTTCAAATGCATACTCATCACTTATGAGTTTAGAGCACAGCTACTGCTTTTAGGGGACAATAGGAATTTTGATGGATCACAATCAATTTGCAAACAGCAGCATTTATACTTAGTGTATCAATCTATTGATTTGAATTAGGTATCAGTATTTGATATGATAGATTCATCCTGATATCTGTAAAGATATATTTAAAGGTATTTGTTTTGTTCACATTAAAGTAAGTACTAAGCAGCATCAATGTATGAAATAAGGCACCTCACTAATATTTAATGGTTTATTTTAAGGATAAAATTATGTGGGGAGGCAAGGCTCTTTCTACATTCTGCAGAGAAGTTAAGATGTAATATTTTAAGGCAGTATATTATTTGATGGAAAAACTAAAATACTTCTGCACAGTGTCGTCTTCAGTTTGGATCCACAGAACTAACCTGAGCCTCAAGCTAAGAGCTGGGTTCACAAGATTGCATAGCACAGTCTTAGGAGAAGAAGGTTTTCCCCTCTTTTTGTGTCCTTCATGACCCAGGGTTGTATGTAGATCCAGGTGTGCTGGTCTGGAAAGGGAAGTGACCTGTGTTGTGTGTGGAGCACAGGTGGTAGGACTGTGTGCCAAACTGTTCTCTGCATTAGAAAGTTAACAGGTGTCCAGAATATTTTTTTATAGCTGTGTTTTGTCCCTTACAAGAGCTAAATATTGTTTATAGCAGTGCTGATACTTGCACTGAGCCCTTTGTGTCTGAACTGCTTTATCAACATTGGTCCTTAGGACCACCCTCTAGAAGAATGTAAGGACAATATTTATATCCCTGTTCTAGGATGTCAGAAGAAAGTCGAGCAGTTGAGAAGCCTTTGCCAATTCCATAGTGAGTCCTGTAGTTCAGTGGTGTCTGATGGCAGGTGAAGCAGTGCAGCTCAGCAGGGTGACACTTGAAGGATCCCTGGGGATCGAAGGTGGTCTCGTCTGTACAAGGTGCTGCAGCCGTGGCAAAGGCTTGTCCTGGCAGCCTCACCAGATGAACTGTATAATGCCTGACTGTCCTGCAGCCCCCTGGGGATCTGTGCCTGGTACAGCTACGAGGAGCTCAGCACTATTACACACATGATTTATGATGGAGCAGCCACAACCTTGCCTCGTATTATGGATACGCGCTGTGTGTGTACTTCCATGAGAATAAATCTATTTTAGTCTTTTCAGTGCATCAGTTTTAAAGGATGGTTATTAATTACCTTCCTAGTGTATTCATATATGCATGATTAATGTCTAAAGCTTTTACTTGTGAAATTTCAAGGCGCTGGTTGGAAGAATACAGAAAGAATTTAGGACAATGGAGGAATTTTTAAATATCACAGGCAGTACAATTACATTTATTTTGTGGACTGAAGAATCTTGGGGAAGTATCATTGATATGTATCTTCAGGTTCTCTTTTGCATTTTGATAGCTGAAATAAAGAACATGTGTAGCCAGGCAATTGCATAGGAATTTCAGAGTTGTAGAGGACATAAAATTATTCCCCTAGAAGTTTTCTTTCCGCTCTTTTCTTTTGGAATTTATTTTTTAGCCTACTTTATATGATTCTGTGTCATATTCCACCTTCCTCTGTTCTGAGTTTCTATTAATACTGATGGCCAGCATATATATGCATTTGAAATATGTATATATAGATTTTTTTGGTCTTCTGACGGTTCTGCTTGCTTCCTGGGGTCATGGCTTTCCCTCTGCAGAGTTCTTCCATCACATGGTGGATGTGACAGCTATTCTGGGGGGACATCCTTCTCGGAGGAGCTTGTACTCACAAAGAGCTCCTACTCTGCTATGCACTCCACTGTCACTGGCATGTCCTTTAAAAACAAATGAGAAACAAATTTCAGAGAGCTGTGTTGGAACCTGAGGATATCAGATAGGTCAGGGTAGCTTTGTTTGGCAGCTAGTTAAATTGGATAGTTGGACACATCCCTAGATGTTAATGGTTAAATGTATTCATTGTTCCAACAAGGCCCCTATTCATAAGGGGACTATTCCGTGCTCGTTATGCATGCATAATTCCCATCAATGCTACAGGGGGTTAAGGGTGGGTAGTGAGGGGGGCAAACGAAGCTGATGTTTACACATCCATGTTTGCACTCAGAGAAGAGGCTTTGTAACAGACCAGGAATTGATTTGTGTTTCCACAGATCCCTTAACTTTAAATCTCCATTTTAAGGAGAGAATGGGGGGGAAAATTGACATTTGCATAACTGCCTTGCACACCATACTTTGGCAACCATTAGAAATATTACTCCAGTGCTAGTATTGGAGAAACTTTTGAAAGTAATTAACTGCTTGGAAATTCCGGGGTCTTACTTGAGTAGCAAAATAATGACCCCGAATCTTTAACTTCTGGCAAAAAGTTCTTGCAAACCTTTGACTCACGTTAATCAGGGCGATGAGGTTTTGTGATTTATTATACAATATGGGCGTTTGCCATAGAAAACCTTCAGATTAAGGTTCCTCACTCTTAGGTGCACATCAAAGTCGTGTAAAAGCCATAAAGAAGCTAAGCATTGCCTAAGAAAGCCTTTCAAGTTCCAGAAAGTGCTTGAACTACTGAGGGTTTTGAAGTGCTCTAATCTCTGACATGGGTGACGTGCTAGGCTAGCACTTTTTTGTTTTGTCACAAATCATCCATGCACGTAGTGCAAAGGGACTCTGACAAAGTCATTTTACTTTTGAAAAGGACGGCTTTTTTCCCCTACTATTATGTCTCCCATTCACATCTACATGTTTGCTTCCACTTTGTTCAGGTCTAAGTAGTAGGGCATTTGCATAGTCTTCCCTTTGTTCTCGGTAAATATGGAGTAAAATGAGCAAGATCCCTGCTTTGAAATTAAGGCTCTACTCTTGAGAGATCTTAAGGGCCAAATCCTCACAAAAGGTACAGCAACGTAGTTCCAAAGGAGCTGCTGTCCAGGAACAGCTTGCTTTGGGTGTTTGTACTAGGAAATGTGAATAAAGGGAGAGTAATCTGTTGAAAATTTGATGTAATTAGGAAAAATACACTGCTGAGAGCTGCTGAAAGATTAGAATAATAGAAAATAGTGCTGAAATAGATCTGAAGTGATCATCTGGTCCATTCCTGCTACTCACAGCCAGAATAAACTGTGTTTAAATCAGGGATAGAAGATCACAGCCTTTTTAGGCTGTTTGTTCCTGTGCTTATTGCTTGGTTTTTTTCCTAATACAGAATGTAATTATTCCTCGCTAAAATACAGGCCTTTTGCTTCTTATCCTGTTCTCAGGACGTTCCTCTTTGCAGTAACCCTCGTGTGTGACAACTGCTCTGGTTTGTTCTGCTCTGGAACGCTGCTCTGTGCATTTGCACTAGTGACAGAGCAATAAGCTTGGTGCGTGTGAGTGTAGCCTTGATTTGGGACACGTGCACCTGGAATGAATGATGGGAATACCAGATGTGGTGACTCATTAAGCGTCGTGATTTGATTTGCTGTTTGAGCCCAAAGAATGTTTCCTCCTCCTTTATAAGTTTGAGTATTGTGAGGAAGGAGCAAACTGTGTGGGGATATCGAATTCTGTGGACAGTAAAGCAAAATAACTAAGAGATTTGCCATGTAATGATGAAGAGGAGTGTGCAGAAATAGCAGTTTTCAAGTGACCAAACTTTCAACAGCAGCTGAAACAGCAAGGCTGGTAGTGGGAAAACTGCAGTGTTGCAGCAAGGCAGCATGGAGATACCTGGAGACGTGAGGCTTAGGTGGGGTTTATGCTCCTAACTTCAGTATCCACCTTAGATTTTGCTGACAGTGGTTCCCTCTATTGCAGTTGTATAGGCCAGAAGATAGAAATTAGGCTACAGAGAAAGATAACTAAAGTCTTGCGAATAGAAATGGGATGATTTTCAAAGCAAGCCTGAGGATGTCCAGTTATCCAGGTTAAGAGCAGATATGACCCTTAAGCCTCTATTTTTCAGTGCTTCACTGTTTTGGGGTGTTCATTGATGTTTCATTGTTACTGATATAGGGAATTGCTTTGTGGCTGAAAAAAGGCTCCAAGAGATCAGGGTTGTGTAAGGTTGTGTCTCCGGGTGGATTTGGTCTTGCTTCCAGCATGCTACAGATAGCTGTAATCCAGCGCCGTGCTGCCAGCAGTGCAGCCATACCTGGTATGATGCTGTGCCTGAATTTAGATCATCCTCTACTGCTTCCAGGTCAGCACTTGAGTCCTGCCACTCCAAAGCATGTGTGTCTGTCTGCAGAATGCTGTGTGGCTGTGCTGTATGTGGCCTGACCTGGGAGCCTGTCAAAGGATGAAATCATAGAATGGTTCTAGTTGGAAGGGACCTCAAAGATCATCCAGTTCCAACCCCCTTCCTTGGATAGGGATGCCACCCACTAGACCAGGTTGCTCCAAGCACTGCCCGACCTGACCTTGAACACTTGCAGGGATGGGGCATTCACAGTTTCTCTGGGCAACCTGTGCCAGGGCCTCACCACCCTCACAGGGAAGAATTTATTTGTAATGTCCAATTTAAACCTGCTCTCTGTCAGTTTGTAGCTGTTCCCCCTTGTCCTGTCACTCCAGGTCCTTGTAAATAGTTTGTCTCCATATTTCTTGCAGGCTCCCTTCAAGTACTGGAAGGGTCCAGTTAGGTCACCCTGAAACCTTCTCTTCTCCAGGCTGAACAATCCCAATTCTGTCAGCCTTTCCTCATAGCAAGAGGTGCTCCATCCCTCTAATCCAATATCAAACCCTTATGTCCTGTGTTCCTGCCTCATTGTTCTCCCATAAGGACACACAAAAAAGTGGGAACTGGAAGGCTAGAGTGATGATTTTTAGAAGGAATAAGGGCTTCCTAATTAATAGTTGGGAAACAGCATCCAGGGTCTTATATGGTTGCCCTTTGACGGAGGTCAAAGTATTCTCTCCTTGCAACTCACAAGAAGATCCACTTTTTCAGAAGTGCAGGATAGTTATCTGCTCTTTTTACATGGGCAGTTCAAAGGGGAGGTGTAACGAGTCCGAAGGCAAGAAAACAAAACATATGTAGAAAAACCATCGCCTTCCCAAAACAGAGTAGGGCTTTTAAAAAAAGAAATTGGAACCATTGCTCTCGGAGAAGGGCTTTCAAACTTCTGCACAGAGAAGGCTTGGCTTTAGTCTCCTAATCTTAGTTAAGTTTGGGAAAAATTTATCTGTTACCATTGACAGCTGCCCAAAGTTGTATTTGGCCAAAGCACTGCATTTTCAGTTTCAAGCTGCAGTAATCAAATTTACTCTTCCTAACCTGGTTTGCTCTAGATATGTCAGGAAATCCAAACATTCACCTTCCTCTAAAAGAAGCTGTGCTTTGGCTGTACCTGGTTCTGATGTAAAGCTCACTGGGAGCTTCCCCATCGCTGGTAAGAGACTTGCTGTGCTCTGTGGCCTTCTCTGATAGAAATAAACCCCAGCTGGGATTAAAAGTGGCTATGTCATTTACTGGCAAGGCTGTTGGCTTAGGTTTGGAAAGTCTTCTAGAGCCACTATCACAGGTGCCAAAACATTAGCTGAGCAGCAAGGAGTGAATAGGGCTGGCTTGTGTCAGTTTGGCTGCTGCTGTGTCTTTGATGGCTGCCATCCCCAGCCCAGCTTCCTTTCTCACTGCCTGCCTCTGGCTTTTCCAAGTGTGGATTGAGTGTAGCCAGCACTTCCTGGCAGTGTGTAGAGCTGCCCTCAGGCAGCTCTGTGACATGGTGGGCTGCTCTGGACAGCTTGGGTGGGGAGCTCTAAACCTTCAGTAATGCTGTTGGTTTTGAATGGAATAGCACAAGCAAGAAAGGAAGGATAATCAGTTCAGTGTGCTGTGAAGGGAGCCTTGTTTGAGTGATGTAAGGGAAGAAACATGATTTCTTAATTTATATAGCAGGTGTGTAGGATCTGAATCAAAAGCACGCTCTGGGAGAACACTGAACATGCAGGTAGCAAAGGGCAGGTTCCACTAGGAAGTGCTTACAATCTAAGCAGACTAATGGAAGGTGTCTTACTCTTTTCCATGGGGAAACAAAGTGTGGAGCCCAAGGGACCTGCCTTAGGTCAAACATACATTTCAGTATTGCCAAGTGTTAGAAGCCTATCAAAGGTTTCTGCACTGGTTTTCAAAAGTTGTTTGTCTGTGGTCCCAACCTAAAGGCTTTTAAGACATCTTCCTGCCTCTCCTCCGTCTTTGGAAGCTGTATCTATTTCAGAATCCCTTATCCTGGCTCAAGATGTCTCAGAAAGGTACAGGCCTTCCTGCTAAACATACTACTGGGGTGCAGGGGTGGTGGAATGTCATGTGTGGTGAGCTCGGCTGCTTTCCAGCTCGGGGGTATCGTTGGTACCCAGAAGTTGGGTGACATTTCATTGTGGACCGTCTTTAATCCTCCAGTTCTTCATTCCTTATTGCTGCCTTCATCTGCTCCTGATACTGCCAGAACATTCTCCATGGTCTGGGCAGACAGAAGAAAGCAAAGCTGAAACAAATGAGGAAGGGCAGAAGGCCAGGCCCATCCTGGCTTCAGAAGAACTGTGTGCTTAAGTGGAAATACTGTCGTGGCCCTCAATTTCATGGGGGCTATATTAGCTTGCTAATGGGCTCTTGCTGCTTTTTGGACCACTGAATATTGTCACCGACTCTGTGATGTGTTTGGGGTTTTAACTGTTTGACCTTCCATTGATTTTCATTGAATATGTGCAGCTGAAAATCCCAAGTACTTGTCTGAAATCAAACACAAGTTACTTTAAGGTCATTGAAGTGCTTCTTTATATTTCTTTGTAGGTTCATTTTTCTATTAATTTTGACTTTTCTTAGCAAGGGCAAATTTCCTGGCTGTGAATCCTGTTCCAGGATTCACTTGAGAGTTTGACCCAAAGCCCTCTGAGTTCAGAGCTGTGTTAAACTCTTAAATCCCCACAGAGCCTGAAGCACAGCAGAGTGTTGTGTCTTTAACTGTACTTGTATTTTGTGTGACTTGATGCTACTGGGTGTCTCCCTTGACATCGGGGGTGCTGATTCAAACCCTCTGACACTGCTTCCCTTGCCTCTTTCCTGCCCTGTGGAGTGTTATTTTGCACATGGTGGTCCAGTATAAAAGAATTGCTCTGAGCATAAATCTAGGTTCTGCTCAGACCATGAAAAACAGGCTACTGGTGTCTTGCAAGCAATCTGTGGGGCTGTCAGGTGGTTCTTCTGCATGGTCACAGTGAACGAGTGTTCCTCTCCAGTGACTGTCACATATGTTTGGCTCTTTCCTCCTGTGTGTTGCCTTCCAGTGCCTGTGGCTCCAATTCGTGGCAACAAACTCCAGTTTTCCATGAGTGTCCCTGCTCCTGACAGTGCCACTGTCTGCATGAGGAACCAAAGAAAGGCGGCAGGATGCTCTGCCTTGTGATACTGTAGTCTTGCTGCAGCCTGTTGTAATTAATTAGTGTGTTATGGGTGATGAAGTTGAAGAATTGGCCCTAGTGAGGGGTGTCTTGTCTACTCACCAGCTGCTTAGTTTTGGTTCTGCTCTGTAAATGATTGCTCTTCTTTCTGTGTAAATAGCAGCAAGAGCACATTGTGCTTTTCTTAAAGTTCTTGGTTATATCATTCAGGTTTTTATAGTTTTACTCTACCTTCTCCCTAAAAATAAAGAAATTATGGGAGTGAGAATGGGATCCTAAAGAAATTCATTCAAATACGAGTGAAAACTCTGGAGACATTAGCTGTTAGTCATTCTCAAGTCATGCACAAGAGTGAAGTTATACACAGGCTTACTGGACAAACTGGTTGAAAGCATTTGGGATTTGGGCTGTAAAATTAATACTTAAGCAAGACTGATATGTATTTTTAAAAGAGGAAACGTTGTTGTCTGAGCACTTGGTTTCAGGTATTGCTTTCAAGTGAAATGGTGAAAATGGAAGTGTTCAAATCTTGGGGGGGAGTGAGTGTTGGGGAATTCTTCTTCTTCACTTCTCCAGTTCTGTTCTTGCAGTTTCACTTTCTGAGGCTGTGACGCAAATATCTAATAGTCCCTTGGTTCCTTTAGATTTATCTTTGCTTCTGTTTCTAACATCTAACCTTCTTAGGGATTTTTATGTTGACAGAGAAAATAAAACAGAAGAAATAAAATTGATCATGAACCTGTCAATATATTTGAAATCTTCTGTGTTCTGCCACCTTATATGGATCTTACCACAACAGCTAAAGCATTTTAGGAACTAGTTCATATGTCAGTGGTAAAAAACAGTGGTTAACATCTGAATTATCTTTTGGCTTTGAAGTTGAGATGAATGAGGTGATTCACGTCTTTCGTAAAGCTATTTTGTCATCTCCCCCTAGAGCTAGATACACAGCCTAGTATTGATTTGCATTCATAAGGTGTGGGTTTTTTTTCTAACTGTACAGGGCTACAAACCAACTTTCATTTAAAAGCAGCTTCAGTTTTGTTGCAAGCAAAGTGCTGTGTACCTGTCTTCCAGTTAAGGCTTTGCACCTCCTGTGGTTTCAGTTTTCTTCAGTCAGATCACCCTGCAAGGCAGGGTTCTGTGGCAGTGGAATGCTGTCCCCACTGAAGAGCAGAAATGCAGCTGTTAGTTTATTGGATGATATGGAGCAGGAAGATTCACTGGACTCATCTAGGAAATATTTTCCATTTATGATTTTTTTTTTTTTTTTGTTGGCGGTGGTGAAAAAATGGATGGGATTTACTGCTGGGGATTGTGATGAGGCATAATGAAAGGTGAATCATAGTAGACTCTAAATTAATGAAAGTTCTTGTAATTTTTCTCTCACCTCTGTATTGCAGTTATACATGTTGGCCCAGGAAAATGGAGGAAGGAGTTGGCATTACAGTAAATGTAGAAACCCCTTTGATGTAGACCCACTGACCTCTATCAGTCTAGATTGTTTAAAATGTACTTTAGGTGCATCAGTGTTCATGCTTTTATATCAACTCTAGGAGGAGGGGAAAAAAAAGGATATCTCACTTAGCACTGGGCTCATATGAAGTAATTTAATTTAATTAGCATTAAAGAATTTATCACCCCTCTGTAGGAGTGCAAACCCTGGAGGAGGTGACCACTGTGCAGTCCCCTGGCCATGGCAGGTAGTGCTTGTCCTCTCCTTAGCTGCTCAGCCTTTTCAATTCACAGTTTGGACTGACATTCTGTAAGGTGGCTTTCATGCCTTCTGCTACCAAAATTCTGTTCTTTCTGGGATCAGGGCTGATTGGGGGGAAGACCTGAGGGGGAGGCAGTGAACTGTGGGAGATGAATCACCCTTTCTTTGTTCCTTTAAGGGAGTATTTAGGAGCAGTGGTACTATGGCCATTTGGCATTTCACCAAAGGTGCATTTTCCAGCACACTCTTGAAAACCAGACTGTTTTGGGAAGCACTGGAAAGTCTTGAATGGTGAACCTTTTCTGAGGAGGGTGAGAAGTGTGGAGAGGGACTCAGAGGAGTAAAGGGAGGGCCTGGTCACCGTTGTTGAGGTTTCAGCAAGTTGAAGGGACATCTGGTTTAGGGCAGACAGATAGTTTTTCTGTTGCTTGGGCCCAGGCATGAGACAGGCTCTGTGGGGCACAAGTCAAGGTGAAAAAGCTAACAGGCATACAGTACCCTATGGGGCAGGGCAGAAGGTGGTTTGGAAACCAGGCCAAAAAACAGAATACAAGAGCAATAA
Organism: Platyrinchus mystaceus; assembly: GCA_035041135.1. Classification (NCBI taxonomy): domain Eukaryota; kingdom Metazoa; phylum Chordata; class Aves; order Passeriformes; family Tyrannidae; genus Platyrinchus; species Platyrinchus mystaceus. The sequence continues at coordinate 24,207,294 of JAWWLV010000011.1, read as the reverse complement.
GAGCCAGTCAAGCAGCAGAGGGAAATGGGGAAAAACTCAGACAAAACGAATGTAGCAACAGGCCTAACCACAGTGAATTGTACAGGTGCTGCTCTTAATATTTTGGAGAGTTCCTGCTCTGGAAGCTGATCAGGGCTGGTGCCTGATAGTCTCCAGCTGTCCTGCAAGCTGTGGCACTTGCTGATGCTGCCAACTCTGGAGTCATGACATCTAGTGTTTCTTGTCCTCCCTCCCCTTCCTGTCCCATTGAAGATTTCCACCCACCTTAAATTTTCTGGTGTAATTGCAGTGCAATCAAATGGTCCTCCAATTTTGTGGGGTTTTATACTTTTAGGTCTACTCAGGCACTCTTGAGCTAATGCAAGCAATTTGATTTGACAGAGTTGAAAGTAGCTACACCTGCTAGTAGTTACATTAGTATTTATGCTTGATTGTTTCAATTGGAGTAGCACATCTGGTCATGGCCTTAGTGATGCTTCAGTGTATTGCAGAAGAACAGTGAGAATGTAAAGTCCAGTGGTCAAGTTAAACGATGTCTCTGTTAATTTACATTATGAAACAAGGGATCAGGGAAAGGAAACTTTTGTGGCTTGTGTTCTCCAAACTGCACTTGTGATTTACCATGCTGGATATAGGCACGTTGTCAAGCTGCATATAGGCAGATGGGACAAATCCAGGCTCTGCTTTGGTATTTTATCAGCTTTTGGCTTTAAAGGGTCCTTTTAACATGCTGTTTGTCTATATAATCTTTATATTAAAGCTGATAGTAGGATTATTTTAACAAAATATAGGAAAGAGTTAGAACCAGATTGGAAGATTCTTTCTGAATAGTTAGAAAATATGAGTTGGGTGGGCCTGGCCACAGATTACCTGAGGCAGGAGGAACAGACATCTTCATTGGACTTAGTGTCTCTGCTCTCTGGAACTTACCTGGATGTTACCCCTGCTCAGGGAGCAGAAGATTTATTGTGTTAGTTGCTATTTTATGTCCCAGAGCCATTTGCAGCTGTGCACTGGTCACTGTTGCATTGGCTTGTTGGCTTTTCAGGTAGTTCCTGGCACTCACTCTTTCCAGCATAGTCACTACCGTAACTTTAGACACTGACAAATCAAATAGTAGCTGTTTGACTATGTACATGTTGAGCTTGATGGGTTTAATGTGCTTTGTGTGTCTTTCAAGTTGAAAACAGCTTATTAGTTGCAGGGGGACTGGGCTGTGGTGTAAGGCTGTGCACAGGGAGCTGTGCTCCCTTCTGAGTGAGGATGGCTTGTGTTTGTGGATGAGTTTTGTGACATCAGTCTTGCAGGTGAAGGTGATAATGGTTTTAGTGCTGCTGGGGCACAAGAACTGTGTAGGAAATGAACCTCAGAGACTTGTGGCAGTGTAAGTGGTTGGATTCCCTTTCCCTAATGTGGCTCGGTGGGTTCTGCTCATGCATCAAGCTAGTTACAGGGGGAACCCTGGCTGAAAACTGCTTCCTTTTTCGTTTGGTTTGGCCTTCTCCTCTGAATTAGTTTGCATTTAATTGCTGAGTTCTCCTCTAGCTGAGGCAGCAGCTACACTAGGCAGATGAGTCTCAAGAATGTTGAAGTGTTGGCTCCTGTTCAGCTGGGCCAGATACAATTAAGGGACTTCTGGCACCCTCCTCTGTGCTACTAAGGCATAATCAATCTTGGAGTCTTTGAGGACACTTGTACAGTGTTAAAATCTTGGGCTTTGGACTAAAGCTTTGTTTAGAAGTAGTGTTGAAATGTTTGCACAAATATGAAGGAGTAAAAATTGTCAGAAGACAGATTGTACTGAGCTCGCCTTCGGATCGTGCCCATCAGTGTTCTCTGCAGTGCAAGTTAAAGGCTCAGCTTGTTTGAAAAAATAAAAATCAGCTTGTCTTTGAAAAAGTTAATGCAGGTGGATCTATTACTGTGTGATGACTGGTCGTTCTGGTTTCAGAGTATGGCTTGCACACTGTGTACAGCATTTTAAAGACAACCGTTAAAGTACGTGGTCAGCCAACAAAATAAATATATATTCAGCTTTTGGAAGAACTTAATTTTGCTTGCTCAACAGGCCTCTCTGCTTTTAGAAAATTATACTGATTGAGTTAGCTTTAATGGCCAAAGTCTTAGAATTTATTGGTACCAAAGTTCTGAATGAAGCCCAAAACATTTTGATTTAAAATAAAGAAGTCTCCAAGCAACACACAACAAAATAAACCCCAGATGATTTCAGTAGACCTGCTGGAGATCAATTAAGATGCATAGTTTTTTGTGCATTTGGCACTTAAGTGATTTATAATCCTGACAGGGAGATATCTCAAGGTGATGCCTTTGGCATGTATTAAGTGCTTTGGTATTGCCGAGGAGTTTTCAATAGGGATCATTGTTGCTTTCCAAAATACTCATTTTTTAGACTCAGGTAGTACATTTTTTTTCCTGCTGTTCTAAATGTGACTTTGTTTTTCAAAGCAGAGCAAGATATTTCATCCTGGTTTTTATAATAACAGTAAGGATTTAAAGTCTGTAGTTTTTCTCACTTTAAAAAATAAGCTGAGCCACAGTTTTAACCAATACTCAAGGGAAAAAGACTTGAATGTAAAAATAATGTACGTAATCAGCAGAGTATTCCTTCCATCTGACCTGAAGCAGAAAACTAACTTGTTTTAGGAAAGCTATAAACCTTTTGGAACTGGAGCCCAGGCATGTACAGGTGAAAGTGTTCTGCTCTGTCAGTAAGTTAATGCATAAGAAAATGGAATGCAGAGAGGTATCTTGGGATGCAGGTGCTTCACATCTGTGGCATAAAGTGAAGAGTCCTATCAGAGTGCTCCCATCATGGTCAGGGGCTGGAACATGTGGGAATAGAGAGCTGGGTGTGTTCAGTTGAAGGGAAGATTTGGGGAGGTCCTACTGCTGTCTTCAGCTACCTTTTGGCAGAAAATAGAGAAAGTGGAGTCAGGTTGTTGCAGGCACACGGTGATAACGCTGAGAAGCAACAGACATGAGGTGGAACATGGGAAGTTATCCTTAGACAGGAATCTTTAATTCACTTATTTTACCACCAGGGTAGTGGTAACTTTTTTTTTCTTTGGGGGTACTTGAAACGTGGCTTGGAACTTGAAACCCTGCTTTAAAGGGCTGCACTAGAGGTTCCTCCAGATTAAATCATGAGTTAGGAAATGAGAAGTGTCTTGGGAAAAGCAGGTAAGAAGCTCCTAGAGGGAAATTAGCAGAATCTATCACTTTTGGTAACTTTTCTTCCCTCTTTCACAAATGGTGCTGCTTCTCTGGTGTATAGAGTGACTTTGTTCCTAAACTTGAAGAGGAGTTTGCCCTTAAGGTTGTCTCCCTTTTGCTGGTTTGCAGAGCACGTATGAACGGGGGTGATTGCCATGGCCCTGTGGGGTGCTCAGTCCCTCAGTCACTGCTGGGTCACTGTGTTCCTCCCCTCTTCTCCTCTGTTGGAGAGGGTGTTCTTTATTAAGATGAAAGAGATGAGATAAACTAAAATTAGTATCAGAGCTATTAAAGACATTAAGACATTTGTAATGAGTTCTAATTTAATCTCAGCACTGAGGCATGTATAGTACTGCAAACTTTTATTAGGTTTCTATAATTGTGTTAAAAGTGATACCCTCAGGCTCGTTCTGAAGCCGGTGAAATAGCCGAGCTGGGCGTGACAGCGCTGACCTGACAGGACTGTGAGGGGAGGGGAGTTTGCTCTCTGCCGGTCTTTCAGTGCTCAGCGTTTTACGTCAGGCTCCTTTACTGTCAGGGGCTTAGTGCCGTTTCTGTTTAGGAGTGGCTTCTGTATCATTTTGGCTCTGGACCAGCGAAACCTAATCTTCAGGCTCCTGGAGTATTCCTCGGAGGAGATAGCTGGGCGGGGAATCCCAGGAGTGCAGTTTCAGCTGAGATATGTCTTCTTAAAGCTTTCTGGAGGGGAAGCAGAGGTTCAAAGGGGAGCACCGGGCACGGCACTGATAGCCAGGGAGAGCTTCCTGGCTATGGCCAGCACATAGCATGGAGCACTTGGTATTTCAGACCTTTTTGATGCACGTCTGAGCTTTGCAAAAGCCTTTCAAACAAAAAAATTCAGGGGGCTGCTGAGCAAGGAGAAGTGCTCTGAGTATCAGCAGCCTGGCACTGCGGATGCCAAGTAACATTTACAGCCCCTCTGCTCAGACACCTATTTGTGCACCGAGTTGCTCAGCAGCCTGTACTATAATTTCACACATACTTTGTGATGCCAGCTCAGAGAAGTGGTCCTTCCCTGACCCCCAGTTCCTTGTGACAGAACAAACGTGTTACAGGGTGAACTGGATCAGGGAACCCGCCCAAGTTAAAATTAGCCTGGCCAAGAAGCTAATTTCAACCTGGGGCAGCTTCTCTGGCAGGCGAGAGCAGGGGAGTGTGCCCAGCTGGTGACAGGCACAGCCCTCCTGCTGCTGCTGCTGTTGGCAGCCTGCTGGCTCCTGCCAAGGCACAATGGTCTTGTCTTGGGCTTTCAGCAGGGTTTGGGACTGCAGGTCTGGCTGGGGAGACTTGTTGTTTCCTTGTTGATTAGACTGAAGCATGAAATAAAACCACCTCCAAAATGGTATCCTGAGTTAGCTCAGTCTGTGACAGCTTTAGTGTTTGTTTGTAAACTGATACAAAAATGTAGTTAATTCAGATATTTCACTTTGCTTTTGACTTTTTTGACACAAATTAGACTCACTTTCAAAATCTAAAACATGGTAGTTCTGATATTAGGAAGCATTATTTTTATGGTGTAAGTTTAAAAGGTTTTCTAACTGTTGTGTTTTTCTTGTTTGCTTTAAGAGTCAGATTTACAGATCTGTCAACACAGGGCACCAACATGTTGCACCAAAAAAATGGAAGAAAGCTACCAGGCAGCTGTTCGGAGAGAGAGGACTCAAAGTATCCAGGCACTGAACTTCGAACTGAAGTACATGATTGTTGGGCACATCACAGCTTTTCAAGGTAGGAACTTTTGAGTAGTTTGTAACAGTATCCTCTGCAATCCAAAGGGAAAACTCTTAGCTTTTATTTTTCATTCCTCTGGATCACATGCTGTAGTCACTGCCTTCTGGTTTATTTGCTTGTTCTTTGGTTATGCTTTTGGAGAAAGGTAAGGGTACTTAGTCTTGACTGGTATTTCAAGCATCTGCCTGAATCTAATTAGGAATAGATTTAAACTTAGACCTTGTTCCTGGGCCTGGCATGGATTTTTTAATGGCATTTTCAGATGTCATTTCAGTGCCTGATGGCTGTACTTTTTTATCTTCTCTTGTGTTTTGCCAAATCCTTTACAGGTGTAAAACATTAAATGAAGACGCACTTGCTTGTTGATGCTTAAGAGTAAGTGCTTGAACTGACATGTCAAATGAGAGCACAGCTCTTGCTTCATGTCAAAATGCTTTGCTACTACCTGGCTCTAACAGGGTCATGTCAGACTCTGGAGTTGCTTCCTACAGGTGGTTATTGTACTGTTACAAGGAGGAAAATGCTTGGGTAGGATTGTGCACTGTAATGTGGAGCACTGGGGACTTTTCTCCAGAAGGGCATTTAGACATAGGCTGTGACATATGTAAGCATATGAGAGTCGAGTGATTAAATCAGTCAGAGTGGTGAATCCAGTTTACTGACTTCTGTGGGCTTAAGTATGTGCTTAATTTTAACTCTCTGCTTTTCTGTGTTTAGTGCTGAGTGCCCTGATGGAATGGGCTTTGAAAACAAACCACTAGTTATTAAAATACAAAGTACTGAGGCCTGTATGATTAAGCCTGTTGTTACAATGCAGGTTTTAATAAGTAGTAGCTTTTTTTTTGTCTAGTTTCTTCCATTTGAGTGAAAATACTAGAACTAAAAGATGTGATTGACAGTTAAGAAGAGATAGCATATTATCTAAAACTGACAATAAGTGATGGTGGAAGTCTGAAAGAGACATGCAGGGGCAAGATAAAATTTTTCTGCTCTTTTTTTTACCTTTTTTTTCATGTTTTTTTTTTTTTTTCCAATGAGTGAGAAATGGCATTTGGTTTATTTTACAATTAATTTTTGAAAATGTTTAATATTCCCTGTGATTTAAAAAATTGCTTTGGAGGGCCCTTCAGAGGAGCACTGCAGTAAAAGAGCGGCTGTAGGCATTGTTAAATGCTGGTTATTCGTTCAGGCAATCTTTCAGTATTATGATTGAATAAAGACAAGGTCAGAATAGATTAACCTACCAGCCCCTTTAGGTCAAGCCAGTGGCTTTATTGTCCATTGCTGATGAAGCCTTTTGATGGAATGAAAGCGGTAGTTGGACATTTCACACAGTTGAAATTTACCAGCTTTCTCTGGAAGTGGGTAAATAGGTTGTTTGTTGTAACTTGCTATGGCTGGCCTTCTGTCTACATTAGGTGGGAACACTCAAAAAATTTAACTTTGCTCTCTTGCATTGGGAGCTGCTTTTGTTCTTTGGTTTTGTCCCAGGTGTCAGTGAAAAGCCTCTCTCTTTATCTTGTGCTGGATAAACATTCTGTTGCTAAGAGTGGTGCTGTGCGAGACATTTACTGAGAGGAAAGATTTTTGCATCGAATTAACTCTGTCCTTTTTGGAATGTTTTCGTTTGTTGCTATTTGAATGATAAAGTGAGTGTGCCAACTGCACACTTTACAGTCCTAGAAAAGAGTATCCTGATTTTAGCTTTCTGATACCTTTCAGGTTTCATGTTCCTTGCAGCAGCTAGAACTGACTCAGGCATGCTAAAAAACAGCACTTTATTCATTTGTATGTAGTGGTGTTTACTTGTACAATTTTCATGCACAATTTACTTTTATATACACAGTTTTTAGTACTGTTGGTATAGTCAAAGCAAAGCAGTAGAGTTAGCCTTGCTGCCTACTGCTGAGGAAAAGAAGTCTTAACTAATTTTTATGCACTTAAAGCAGACAATACCATTAATATTATACTCATACTGATGAAATAATTCTCAAGAGCACTGTGATATAAGAAATGGATTTTCAGCTGTCCAGCTCTGAGGACATACTGGTGGGAATTAAATTTCAGGGCGAAGAGATTAATTTTTTTGGAAGGGGGGACACCCAGAGAGAATGTTTTTTGTTTTCTTTTTGAGTTCTTACTGCCTTCTGTGCTTTGATAGAAGCTAAAAGGCAGTTTTGAGGACCTGCAAGTGCCACAAGTATTAATAATAAAGACCTTTCTCAGTTTGGAGTTTTCTCAAAGTAGGAGTTTGGATATGAGTTGGGTTAAATATTCCCTCTGCACTGCCTCAGTACTGTAGTAGACTGTGGATATTTTGTTTTGGTTTTTCTTCTTGCAATTGAAAATGTTGTTTAAGTATCTTTGCCCACAGCTGACATAAGACAGTTTTCACAGGTGCTGGATTTAGTTGTGCAAAATAATTAGTCTAAGACTTGATTAAGTGTGCCACAGCTGTGGGCAGGCTTGTTGTATTTGGGCTAGTGCACAATCCATATATATGGACAACTTTAGCACTGCGGTTCGCCCCTACTGTTTCTCCCCATTCAAACTTCTCAGTACTAGCAAGCCAGTCTCTGCCTGAACACTTCATAAATCAAGCTTCTGCTGGATGTGTTTTGCTGGGATGCCTGTCTGCAGTGCTGTTGCTGATACATCTGACTGGAGGAGAAGGAGGCGCATCGGCTGCAGGCTGCCAAGTGCCCTCCCCGTTAGTCACAGCACAGGAAGGAGGGAGAGAGGCAGGAGTGAAATGGCCAACTGGCTGCTTAGGAATGGGTCACGATCAGCTCCTGCGAAATCCTAGTGTCACAAAATCTCTGGTGTTTGGCGTGTTGAATGTAACCAGGGCCCTGGGGCAGGGTTTTGTGAGAAACTGCTGGATTTACTTTCTCTTCATGTTTTGGTCCAGGGTGTAGCCTAAAAGCCATGGCCATGGTGAGTCACTTGACAGGTGTGTGATTCTGCTCCAAATGGAGTCACAGGCAAGGTGGAGTAAGTGCAGGAGAGGTGCAAGTGTTCCAGACTGTAACAGGAGTGGTGTAACTGAGGAGAATGTGCCTGTTATAATGATCCTGGCCTGTCACCCTCTGGCTCTATGCAGGGGCCGTTGTTTTGGATGCATTTTGGACCTGGTCTGTTATAGTCAAAGAGACCAAACCAATTAAAATTTAGAGTAAACTTATTTAAGGCAAATAAGCAAAGCAGCACGCTGGGCGACCGGGAAGTCTCCCGCTCCACCAACGGTCTGCCAAGTTCAAAAAATTTCAAGTCTGCTTTTATACTCTTGTAGTCTCCTCCCCTCTAGTGGACCCTTCCCCGATTCTGGGTTTTCTCCACTCCTTCTTCTGCGCAGACTCCGGCCTATTGCTAGGGGGTCCATTCTTTTTCCCCTTGCTGTCTTCGCTTACACCTGCACATGCCTGCAGCTAAGCACTCCATCTCCCTGCACACACACACACACACACTTTCCCTCGCCCATATGCGCCCTCAGTGCTTTATAGTCAACATAATAATACATAGCATGTCATGGCAATACAACATTATACTTTAACATTTTGCAATCCAAATAGATATAATAGAATATAACAGAACATTGCAGTTTATAACAGGATATAACACAACTTTGCAGTTTAACATTTCACAATTCAAACATTACAATCTTAATTTGATCAGCAAATTATTTGTCTTGGTCTTTATTGACTATTGCATGGTCAGTCTGTCCCATCCAAAGATGTGCCTGCCTTTCTTTCTCCTGTGCCTCATCCTGAAATGCCCAGGAGGCCTATTTAAATGGATGATCAAATGGGATGCTTTCATTTTGTAAGTCGATTTCCCCTTGGATAACCCGAAGATTCTCCTTCAAACTTACTGCTTTTTTTCCCAGTATTTTTTTAGGCTTGCATGTAATCAAATGTTTTAGATGTATGTCTCTGTGGTGATGCTACGTCTTACTTGGCACAGCCATCCTTCTGCAAACCCCGCCCCCCAATTCCCTTATGCAGTCCCTGCACTCCTTGGGGCACTTCCAAGTAAGGCAACTAACTCATTGTTAGTGGATTAGAAGTGGTGTGGCTGTGCAGGCTGAAAGTTGCTGTCAGAAGAGGTATCGATGGTTTGACAGGCTATCTTTGTTGTGGGCAGACAGCAGAGAGAACCTGGCCTCCCTTTTCTCTGTCCTTTATGGGGTGCTAACAGGTGCCCATAAAGGCCCACAGATAGCTCGTCTCTGCTGCTATCATTTTATGCTGAGGCTCATTTGAGGTAATGAGAATCCAGACACTGGTGTAATTTATTTGTTCTGCTGTTTGTCTCTGCAGAGGGATGGAACAAGATACTTCTAAACATACATCACTTTTCAGTGGCCAAATTAGCAGCTGTCAGAGATAATGGTGAAAAACTTTAAGCTCAGGAGTTTAAAAAAAATTACTGTGTTTTGCACTTTTTTTTACAGCAGGCAATAGGAATTGTTCACTCAGCCTCTCAAGAGAAAGTTTTCATGACTGAAAACAAGTTGATCGTAAAGCACTGATTTTGTCTTGTTTCTCTGAAATAGCATTGACTTGACCTTGAATGAAGGTGGTGGGACCAGATGTTCTCATGTTCTCACACCTTAGGAGGAAAGATGAGCTTTGCAGCACTGTTCCTCTCACTCCTAACCCAAGGGGTTTGGCAAAGCTGTGCTTACCTTCTGCTTTCTATGGAATGGGGAGTTGATGCTTGGGAAAGCACCTTGTTGCAATCTCTAATAGCTGGAGTTGCTCTTGTTATTGATTAAATAGTGATGCTCGAGATAGCCAAATTATAATTTAAAAATATATTTATTAGCAAACAATAAAAACAGAACAGTATGACATGTTGGACGCCCGCCAGGGACTTACAGGTCCCACAAACAGAGCATCCTCTTAAATTAAAATGTCCCTTGTGGTATCTTACCAAATTTTATGTGTCCAATTTTTCTCCTGCCTTTTTTGTTCTGCAGCCGTCTGTCTCAGGTCTTCTGTCACGGCCGCTCTGAACAGAAGGTCTGCTTCCAGAACTGCCAAAATTTAGCAGGATGCATCTTCCTGGAATGTAGATCCCCTAGTTCAGAGCCACCTGATGGAAATCCTGGACGAAGCTCCCAAATTGTTAGAAATGAATTTTTCTTTTAAATTTTGGAGATGGCAAAAAATACCCGCAGAATTAAGAAAGGTTATAAGAGATGTTATTACAGTGCTGGGTGTCCAACACTGGGTGCAGCTTTAGGTCCATTGTACCCAAAGAGCACATACCTGGCAGTTTGAAAACTCTGCTTTTTGTACTTTTTCGGTTACATAAGTTGTTGCATATTAATTTTCTCTCGGTAGGTTACCTTAAAAGGTAATGTCTCTGCTTCAGAAGGGGTGTTGCTTCTTTTGTTGATTGTAACATACCTTCCCCTGATGATGTTGCATCATCCCCTTTGTGTCAGGGGTAGGGGGGTCTTTTTTTTGTGTATTCACAGGCAGGGATACATTTATTTATAATTTATTCCTTGTTCCCGGCCGCAAAAGGTTCCCTGGTTCAAAATCCAAACAGGATTTTTCACCTTACAGTCTCTACAGTACGCCTATAAGTTATAAAAAATAGTTCTTTTGTTAGTATTCTTCTTAGCTTTTGTCCATCTCCTCCTCTGTTATCAACAGGTGTCTGTTCTCTTGGCTCTTTGCTCTAAAGGATGTGTATTGTGGTCCAGATGCTGTCTCCTTCAAGGATTAAATCTGTTACAGAGATGTCTCTTTGAAAGGCTAAGCTGTTAAAGGAATGGTTATTATGCAACTGGGGAGCCCTGGTGGTCTAGTGGTTAAGATGCGGCGCTCTCACCGCTGCAACCCCGGTTCGATTCCCGCACCGGGTTCAGGGACACTCCCCCGGGTAGATGGAGCTCGTCAGCCCCTAAGGCCATCCATCTAAGAGAAGGTCACTC
>JAWWLV010000011.1:24132626-24186950 GCA_035041135.1 Platyrinchus mystaceus | reverse complement strand
GGGGAGCCGCCCACCTCGCTGATGCTGCCGCCCCCCTCCTCAGCCCGGCCGCGCAGTCCGGAGGGGGGGCCAGAAGGGACTGAAGGGACTTAAAGGCACCGGGGCTCTGGCGATTTGCCCGAGTTGAGAGGCTGCCGACACTGTTTGCCCTGCAGAGGAGACGCCCCCGCCTCTCGCATCACGGAGGAGGAGGAGAAGGAGGAGGAGGACTGGGCTGCTTGGTTTCCACCCCCAACTGCCCGGAGCGAGGGGGGGGGGAGCAGGCCGGATAAGAGACTCTAGGGGGCCGGACCCGGCCTGCGGGCCGTAGTTTGGGGACCCCGATATAGTCTTTGCAAACCAGTGAAGCGTTTGTCTTGGCTTTGGTCCAACAGGAGTTAAAAACCCTGATAATCTTTCCACTGATTTTAATTGAGCTTGGCCGCTGGCTCCACAGATGGAATGAAACTAAAGCTTTTAAATTACAGTGCTGAAGAAAAAGGGAGGCTTCTGTTTCCCAAGTGAAGATTACTTTATTGGGATGTGCCATGGAATATCTCATGAAGTGGCAAATGAGGGAACTGTAATGGGTATGAGCCAGCTCGAACTCATTACTGAGAGAACTCCTCCTGGCAACCTGCAAAAATGATTCCTGGGAGAAGGATCCACTCCTGGTGGGGGACAGTAGAAAGTCAGAAAGTGCCAGAAGAATTCGAGATATAAAAAAATGTGAAGTACTGATATATATGTATGTGAAGAGAGGCAGGCACATGCTTTCCTTATTTGGATTTAATAATACAATTTATGGAGACCAGCAGAGGAACTAAATGTATAAAGAACCAAAATCCACTGCAGTAAACTTTTGTTGAAAACAAAATTATTCTTATGATGTTTTAGCGTTATAACTTACATGCTGAATATAACAGCAAAAGTACTCTTTCACCACCACCCCTGTCCAAATTCTAAGACTGCTTATCAGACACACCTACCTGACTCTTGCTGCTTCTCTGTGTGGTAGCAAAATTTGTAAAAGCTGGAGGAAGAGGAGCAATACTTTGATATTCAAATGTGCAGAGTAAATTCTGCAAAGCACATGAGAAGATGAGGTATTTTGTTTTATTAGCTATGCCATTATAGTTCAGAAGGAAAATTGACCATTTTTTGGTCAGAGCCCTTCAGAATTCTGTGGCTGAACAACTTTTGTGTCCAAAAGATTGGTTTTTTTCCCCTCTAACTGTATAAATTCATCTAATAACAGATGCCATTCTTCCCTATTAACCTTTCCTCTTCCAATATGCTCAGTCTGCCATCCTTACAGCAAAGCTGTTACTGTTCAATACCAGATCTATTTTGAGACATTTATGGCTGTTGTGCAGTAACACACTTGACATCCAACTGATCCAGCCGAGCACAACAGCTCAGGAACCCTCCTTGAGTTCTGGTACTGCAGCAAGTGAGTCTGAGAGCTGTGGGCATTGGTATAAGGTGGAAGCAAAGGCAGTTTATTTGCAGTCTGTCCTGCTGGTTGGGAGCTCTGCTGTGTGTGGATGCTGAGGTTCAGTCATTGGCTTTTCTGCAGACCTTCACTGACACCACGTGCAGGGGGCATTTGACAGCACAAACTGCCTTTTCTTCTGAGTGTACCATTAATTTCAGAGTGCAGTAGAATTTCTTTAACTGGTCAGGTGCACTTCAGTTGGAGAATAGGAGAGGTCATTGCAGTGGTTTAAATCAGAATTTGTTTTAATTTTTTGCTTTGTGATCCATACACTTTCTAATGGAATGTGAGGTTTGCCATCTCTCTTTTTTAAAGTATTTAAAACTTCCTCCCTTTTTTTCCTGAAGTATGTTCATCAGATTTGAGCAACAGGTTTCACCTCAACAATGATACTGCTATTGCAAAAATAACTAAGAATTTAAGGACAAATAAGACATGTAGAAAAAACCTCTATGAACTGTGTCCCTACACACCAACCCATTGTATGTTGGAAATAACGTGCTGATGAACAGGAATGGCACAGCTTAAAGGAAAATGCACAGAACTGATGAAGGTTTCTAAGATTTCTTAGTTATCTCTATCTGAAACTTGATTGTTCTCTTGGCTGCTTGAAGGTAGAGTAACTTGAGTGAAGGCTTTGGAGTTACACCAGTTATGGCTGGTATAAATTACAGCAGCATGAGACCCACAGTGATTTATCTTGTGATGGCAGAGACAAATCTTATCTGAAGATTGCTCATTCTGTAGAGGATGAAATGTTCATTTTCCTGTCATCACTCAAGGCAATAGATAGTTTTATCTGATTTTATAATCTGTCTGAACAGAGCAGTTTTGAGGCTATAAACATTATTTAAGGGTGTGCTTTCTTGTATTTCTGAAGCCATTATCAAGGTCTATTCCTCAAGCAGGCACCTTATCTGTAGGTCTGCTTTTGATCTTATTTTATGACTGATGGGCTTTATAGCAAGTTTTAGTGAGTTTTTATTTCAAGATCAATAAAACTGAAATACTAAAAGCAAAAAGCCGGCTTCCAGCCCACCCACTCTTCCTACCATGCACTCAGTGACACACCTTTTGGGACCGCTGTCACATCAAGTGCCACCAGAACATGTGCTGGGTTTTGTGGTGCAGCGTGAGGTTCTGGTTAAGCAGGGGTCAGAATAGAGCTGTCCTGCCTTGGCATGTTGCTTAAAATCTTTGTTGTAAGATTACAGGCTTGACAGGATGAAAGCACAGTAAAACATGAATATACTGATGTGCATTTTGTAAACAGTAACAAAAAAGTCATGTTATCCAGTGCCTAAAAATTCTGAAGACTTTGGATACCCTTGGGGTGGAGAAGGCTGCTAGATAAGGAGAGGATTAGGGATGCAGTTCCCTCTGTTAGTGTAATATCCAAGACTTTCCCTGTGTGAATTGTTGGGAAGCCCAAATCTGCATTCAGGCCACAGAAGAGGCCCTTTAAAGAGAAGAATGGATGTGATACTGCTGCATCACTGTGCTTTCCTTCCTGTCCAGACTGAAGAGACTGAAGATCACTACATGATATAAAAGCAAGATGAGTTTCTGAAGATAACACCCCTCCTCCTGGTGGAGATGCTTTCTGCATTGGCACTGTCCTGGATAGTGTCTCAGAGGACTTAGAAGCTCTTCCAGAGGATTAAAACAACGTTCCTTCCTGGGAGGCAGCTGCACAGTCATCTACTGTCTGTTGACTGTAGTTGTAAGGCCTCCTTTTCTTAAGTGAATACCTCCATGTTTTTATTTTATGCAGCAGGGAAGCCACCTTAAAGCCAGCATTGATCTTAGCACAGTAAAGTGTCCTGTTTTATTTTCATACTTCATTCAGTGCTGTCCAGGCACGTGCTGGTACAGTGAGTGGGAAGGATACTTGGCTGACTGTTCCCTCTCTGCGGTGCCTCATGTCTCACCTTCACAACATGCTGTGGACTCACGGCCACATTTTGCTCTCAGTCTCCTGAGAGCATTCCCAGTTGTCCAGTTTTCTGTGTAACCCTCAGCCCCTGCAGGGGTACAAGATGCTCCGCTCAGTGTCTGCAGCAGGCAGGTCAGCTTGGGGTCTTCTAGCTTAGGAGGAGGTGCATGCACAGTGGTGTGTGTCTGAGGAGTAATCCAAACACTGATTATATTGTTGTTCTGTGAAATAAGTTTCTTGATGCCTCAGGACAACTCTTCACCTTCCTATTCCTTCCATTCATGGTGGCTCACTGACTCCACAGGTCAGGTTCAGCCCTGGATTCATGTGCTTTAAAGTCAGACACGCTGAGGTTCTTTATTGGCTTGGCACCAAAGAGCTCAGCCATTTGATGATAGGAGTTTCAACAGCCTGAGGGCTCTTGGGTGAAGTAACTCAAAATCTATTTACACACTAACCTTTGAATTTCTCAGATTCACATGCATGATAATTTGTTTGAATAAAAAATTGGATATAAAAATGGAATTAAACCTTTATGATGACCTTTAAAGTAATTTCGACACGTTCTCGGCTTGCTATTTAAAACCGATGCAGTTACTGATCCATGGTGTGGGTAATGAAACTATCTGAAACTGTTTTAATATTTGTATTGAGCTGTAAATGAGAAAATGCTTTTTCTTGTTAGTATTTGGATGCTATTTCTGGGTTTTTTTTGGTGTATTTTCAGTGTAGCTTAAAGCATAAAGAGCTGTGGATGTGTTCATTCTTCTAGTTTCAATTTTGGATTCCATTTAGATTTCATCTTTGGATTTATCTCTGGCTGTGCTCCCTCCGAGGAGGATCTTGACATTTTAGTTATTAAAGTGTTCTACTCTTCAGTTTTTAAAAATAATTATGCGTATATAATTAAATATTATGCATATGTAATTAAATATGCATATTGCATGAAACAAAGTTCCAAATGTTTTTCATCCCACTTTGTTTTGAGAACCATTTGATGTTGTTGGGTTAAACTGTATTAATTAAAGCATGGATCTACATCTGGTGTTTTAGAAGTGGCAATTGTAGAGCAGTAACATGAACACCCTTTACAGTGGAAAACCGTGGGAGAGCTTCAGCTGTGTGGCTTCTGACCAGCTTTGATTCAGGTTGGCCTGTCTTAATGTTGCCTTTTTTTTTCTTTTTTTTTTAAACCTTGTCACACAGAACAAGTCTCAGAATTTATATCAAAAATATGCTGAGTTAGGACAGTGTGCAGTCAGCAAAAATTATAGATCAAATTCAAATGTATGGCAGGGTCACCACCAAACCATTCCTGGCAGAATTAACATGTGATGTGGACACCACTGCTTGTAAGTTGAGGACCAGAATTCCTCAAAACTCTGTGTGTATGTCTTTGGCTGGGGCCAGGGAGGATTAAAAAAAAAAAAAAAAGAAAAAGTACTTGTCCTATTTTTTTTAATGGAAAATGAAATCTTTTTCAGTCAGCATTCCTGAAGTGTGGCATTCCTTTCCAAAAGAACCCATTCAATCTGTATCTGGGGGCCTCTGGGAGTTCCCCGCTGTCCCTGTGTGGGATTAGAGTGTTTCTATTTGCAATTCATCAACTTGATTCAAATCAGAGCCAGACTGAATCTTAACTCAGTGAATATTCTTGAACATCTCTGAATAAATGGATCTGTTTTAGCCCAGAACAGAACCAGTGTGCTTTGCAGCTGCATCTCCAGTCGAAGGACTCCTATTGATAACGTTAGAATTAATAAAGCTCAAAATTAATAAAGCTCAGGATCAATAAAACCAGATTAATAAAGCTCAAAATCCCACCTAGGTCAGCACTGACACACGTTGGGGTTCGTTGCACTTTTGAATCAAAATGCTGGTGTTGGGGTGTCAAAAGACATGTGCTCAGTGCCTTGTTACTAAAAAAACCCAGCCCAAAACATCTATATTGATGAACATGTGGGAGTTTAAATGCACATGTCATCATCTGAAACTGACCTTGGATAGTTTCTCATTTTAGGCAGCAGAATTTCCTGATGAAACATAATATTTATTACATATTTTCCCAGTCATATTATTTATTAAATCCATATTGCACGTGTTTGCCTGCAGAATAAAATGATTTTGGCTGTACAGCATAACAATGAACTGTTCTACAAAAATTTTAAAGAAAAAGGAAAAAAAAAAAAAAGAAAAAAAGCTACTTTTAATAAAAAAAGCCAGATGCTGACTTCATGTATTCTGGGGAAAGAAACCCCATGTAAATTCAATGCTCCTGGTTGATTCCCCCTAGTGAAATTATATCTAGTGTTTTGATCCAATGCAATTTTTAATGCACTAACATCTCTTGGCTCGAGAGGCTCCTTACTCTTTCCAGGCCAATAAATCTCTGACTCTGCAGCACTGGGTTGGTTTTAGTGCTTTTGGCAGTGTGGTAACTCATGTTGCCTATTGATGATTTCTTTGGGTTTTTTAGTACATTCTGACATACTCTGTTCATTCAGTACGTCTTCTCATAAAAGAAAGCCATGTTTTCTTTTGTTGTCGTAAACTTTGAAGTGTATTTTTAAATGAAACAGTTTTAACTGTTGAGGTGCTGGTGAAAAAGAGAAAGTAAGTCAAAAGCAATAAGATAATTATTACAGTACTATTAATTTCCAGGGCTCTAAATACAGATATGACAAGTGTGTGTTATAGCCTTGCTTTAAATCTGCCAGCAGGTTGTATTGTAGCTGTAGGCTTTGATTCTCCAAACACAGAGTGCTCTTGAAGGCAAAGTTAAGAGCACACAGGTAAGACCCCAAGAACAAGACTTAGCAACATGTCTGTTCCTGCTGTTGTCTGCTCAAGCCTCGGTTTTCAGTTAAAACTTGTTCTTCTGTAGCCTGGATGAAGTTACTGGTTGGCAATGTCAGGTTTCACACTTCTTTTCTATAGAGTGTCTTGAAATAAAGGTGACAAGGTCGCTGAAGGAATGCTCGGCAAGAAATCCACTCAGAAATGCTCAGTGGAATGTTTTTAGAGCTTTACCTCTCCCACATTTTCCATGTGCCATGTCAGTAGTCTGCATTTTCAGTGTGGGTCTTCCAGGTCAAATTCCATGGTAGTGAAAGGTTGAGCTTTAGAGCAGCAGAGAAGTTTTTGGCTACCTGTTTTCAGTCATGTGTGCAGAGGCTGGGGAGTGCCTGGAGTGCAGCTGGAACCACATAGAGCACCCCACACTTACTGCATTTGCAGGTGGCTGTTCACAGCAACATAGTGACTTTTGGGAGAGAGGAAATGGATTTCTTGATACTTTGAGTCTGCGGGGGGGAGGGGGGGGATGAGAAAATGCCAAATCTCCCAAGTGAAGCTTTAGATAAAATAGCTGAAATTATGTTACTGAAGGTGAGCAGTTAGTGGTAGGTATGAGATGTTTTAAAAGAGGAAAAAGTTGCTCAGCAAAGAGGGGCTTGGACTCTGGGAATTTGAGGACATTTTAGTATGTAGAAGATGGGAAAGATTTTTCTATTGCAGATGTAGAGGATTGTGAAGCAAAAAAAGAGAAGCTGGAAAGATTCAATATGTGTGTTAATGATGTCCCTGAAGAGGAAGTCGGCAGTAATCCCATTCTCCTCATTCAGAAACTTCTTATTCAAGAGTTGGAGCTTCCTGCCAAGGAGATTTAGGAGGGAAGGTGCTGACTTCTAAAGTAGGGGTTTTTGATAAGAGTCTAAAGGATTTAGGCTCTTCACATTTGATAGCAGCAGCTTAATTAGTACTCTCATAGCCTGATGAGTCCTCCACCTTGATTTCAAGTGAGATAATTCAAGTTCATCCTTAAAAGATCAGCTCTGTGCATATGGAGGAGTGAGAACATTGTCAGGAGCTAATGTTTGTGACTGGCAATGCAGTGCAGCCCAGAGGTAACACACAGGCTAATCCATCAAGCCCAAGATGTCCTGAACAATCAGCCCTGGTTCCTTGAACCAGGATTTTCTAATGAATCTTGTCACTAGAAAATCTTTACTTGACTTTGATTTGCCTACTAGTATTGTCATACAGTCTGGACTGCAGTACTGGTTTTGTGGATCTTGCTTTTTTGCTTTCCTTTTAGGAAGGCTGGTTCTTCCTACACAGAAAAAGGAAATCAAGGGCTCCTGCTGATCTCATGACTCTAAACCCAGGGGTAATCCATATTGGAAAATGGGGATTTTTAGAATTCTTGTGTATAATAAAAGTTACCTTGTGGCAGTAAATGCCACAAGCTTCCAGTAAGGCCAAATGGGTGTGATGATTCAAGGGTTATGTGTGTTCTGTGTATCTTGCAGAGCATGATTTATAATGGACAATACTTCTCTTAAAGAGAGTTCATTTTTCAACAGAATTCTTCCTGTTTCTCTTAGATGCATGCAGTGGTTCTAAATGGACCAGCACTCCCCTGCACTGTGGCCATTTTCCCTGTTCCCAGCCTCCCATATTTCTGTTTTAATAGCCTATAGAAATTGAACTGTTCTTCACTTTACACGTCACTTACTTCATGCAGTGAATCACTCAAAGCAGCAAAACTGAAAAGTAATGAGCCGTTCAGATGATTTTTGCTGAAATTAAGACTTCAGTACTGTGCTGTTAGTTTCTTGTGATAGCAAGTTGAATGTTTTTCTGATAAGAACAATGAACTTAAGAACACTGTCCAGAGAAGGGCAGCAGAGCTGGTGAAGGGTCTGGAGCACAAATCTGATGGAGGAGCAGCTGAGGGAGCTGGGGGGCCTCAGCCTGGAGAAAAGGAGACTCTGTTGGGGGGAGACCTTATCACTCTGTACAACCATCTGAAAGGAAGATGTAGCCAGGTGGAGGTCTCTCTGTTCTCCCAAGTAACAAGTGATAGGATAAGAGCAAACAGCCTCAAGTTATGCCTGGGGAGGTTTAGATTCGACATGAGGAAAAATTTCTCCACTGAAAGGATGGTCAGGCTTTGGAACAGGCTGCCCAGGGAAGCACTGCAGGCACCATCCATGGAGGGATTGAAAAGATGAATAGATAAGGCACTTGGAGGGCCATGGCTTAGTGGTGGACTTGGCAGTGCTGGGAAACAGTTGGACTCAGTGGTCTTGGAGGTCATTTCCAACCTAAACAGATTCTAGGGTGTAAAGAGAAAGCTAAAAGCTTTAGGTGCCCATGCAGGTGCTAAAGCAATGCATTACCCTTCACAGCAGGAAAACATAGCTGGCTTCCTGAAGGACAAAGGCAGAACTCCCTCAGCAGCCTTTTTTTCATAAGCTTTGAACATTTGGGAAGAGCAAGCTGGATTTTTGGCCTTACATAATTATACACAGCAAATATATTTGAGGAAATTCATGAAGACACCCATGAAAATAACTGCCTCCTCATGTGAAAGCAGGATTTGTATTATGAACAAAAGCATCTGCTACTAGAGATGGTTGGCTGTTTATGCATTGCACATTTGGGAAGCTGTTGTTAAGAATCATGTCTTGTGACCAAGTCCCATATAGTGCTGATCAAGTGCAGAGATTTGACAGGGAAGATCTGTCCTGTGTGGTAATTCTGGTAGCCTGAAAGGATAAATATCTTTTTTATATAACTAAATATATATCTAAAGGAAAACATAAAACCGGCTGTAGATGGGTACAGAGGCTGACCCCACTACTAATGAAGTTGATGTATTTTCTGCCTGGTTCACTCATACAGAGCCCTGCTCTTCCTGCCTTGGAAAGTGTACTTTCATATTAATCAGAAATTTCAAACCCAGGGGATAAAGCCTAAGATGGGAGATTGCCTTAGTAATCATGCAGTTGGAACTCTTTATTGCTCCACAGAGCAGGATTGTGAGAGTGTTCCTGCAGCGTCAGGGTGGGAACTACAGTGAAGAAAAAGATGAAAGTTCAGGATTTCACTTGTCAGTGGGGTTGACTTGCAAGTAATTTGTCCTTCACAAGTCGTGTCCTGGTCGAGAGAACTGACAGTGTTCCACAATTCCAGACAAGGAAGGGAGTTTTGGTACGAGAGCAGTTCTGAGTGTACTGAGTGTCAGACACAGCGTCCTGCTTTATTTTCATAATAGTGTAAGGGAGTTATAAGTACTATGAATAAGCAGTGTTTTCTTTCAGCTTTTTGTAAAAGGTGGTGGCTTTTTAAATACTTAGAGTTTTATGTGTGCAGTTATTCCAAATCCATATTCCAGTGGGTAATGAAAGGAAAACGATCTTCTTTTCCTTTACGGAAGAGATTGTTTGACTGCTTTGGATGCTGTGGATGTGTCTTAGTGACCAGAAGTGTGTTCCTTTGTGTGTTCTGACCTGGGTGGCTGGAACTTGGAGTTCTTTCTTCAGAAGTTGTAATAACACTCCTGTAGTTGAATTAAAGGCAAAACCTTCATGAAGTGGTTTAAGTCCGGGAAAGAGAAGAGCTTTTCCCTGCAGCACTGTAGGCTTTATTGGTTATTTGTCCCCCCAGTAGGCTTTCCAAACCCCAATTTTGTATTTGTGGAATTGTGAAGAGCATTCTTTGTTCTTAATTTAGTCTTGCTCTGACATCAACTACAGTCCAGTCGTAGGAGGATATGTAATAACATTCTCTGAAGACCCAAAAAGTGTACAGTGGAAACAGACCAACTCTTCCATTGTGAGAATGAGGAAATCCCTTGACAGAAACATGGGGAATGAGGCTTTTTCTAGTCATGAAGAGTTAAGAGGATGGGTAGACAAACTGTGTTTATTTCCTGAACATGGTACTTTGAAATAGGTGAAATATTAACCATGCTCTAGTGTTCAAACAGATGTGAACAAGTTGAGCATTACAAAGCTCAGTGAATTCATTGGCATGAACTAAATATTTGAGTGTTTGTATTTTGGCCTTTTGATAGCCATCAGAATCCTTAACAGCACTAGGGAAGCCTGACCTTGTCATTTCTCTCCAGAAAGTTTGAAATTGGAATATCTGATATGTTCCCACACTTAACATTTTCTATGAAAATGCTCGTTTAATATTGTTGAGTCTTGTGACCAAAGAGCAGACTTTTTTGTTTGAATATAATACATTTGGCTGAAAGGTAGCTTTTGTGTTAAGTAGGGGTTTGTTCCACAGGTGAGCAATATATGAAATATGCACAGGTTTTGATAAATCTGTCAAAGTAATCTCGTTTCTTTGAGATGTGAAGAGAAACAAATGTGTAAAAGCAAACTCTTAAATGTTTATTACAAATGTTTCCAGTTTTGGTAAAGTAGCTTTAATTTATTGGGTAGAATGCATGTCTCTGGGAATTTTCAATAGAATTGACATATTGATTTAGTCTTTGGAAAGAGAACATGAGGTGGCTACTTAGCATTGCCTTTTTAGGAAACTGGAGCATCACCCTGGAAGCAATAGCGTGGAGCAGGTTTGTATCAAGTATCTATGTGTGCTTTAATGAAATCATTCCAGGGGTGGTTTTGTGATTACTGGAGGTGTGTAATTAATGAAGAGTTAGTTCCAAGCTATTTTTACAGGGTTTATTGAATCTTTCATATGCAGGAAGTAGAGGTGGTGAAGTGCTGTATTTTCTCCTGTTGCAGTAACTTAGACCCTGCTGTTGCCACTCTTGCTGTGTCATTTCCCTTATGGAAGTGGGATGTAAATACAGATATGAAACCAGGGTCAGAAAAGGAGAAAAAACTAAAAATAAAAAAGAGGACAGCTGTACATCTGCATCAGTGTAGAGAGAAGAACTGATTCACAGGAATCTTAAACTGGAGGCTGTCTGCAGTCAGCAGTTTGTCCTTTGTTCCTCATCCCTGCTGGTCATTGTCACACAGCCTGATCTGTAGTGGTGGCAGCAGGACCCAACCTCCATATCCCCCTTAAAATAACTGACTTAAAATTTTAAAGGAATCATTTCATGGGAAGACATTGAGGAACAGGGTATGTAGACATGGTGAAGGAGACTAAAGAATTGCTTCAGGCAGGAAGTTATGGTGGGTACTTTTAAGAAAAAGCTGTAGGAAAAAGAAATCAAGATGTGTTAGTCAAAATCACCTTTGCTAAATACTACAGGGCTTGGTGACAGGTATGAATTATGATTAAAGTAGATACTAATGAAATGAATCCCAACTTTTGTAAACAGAGATAACTTTAGAGGAGGCATATCTGTAGAAAGGCTTGGATTTAATCTCTTCTAGATTGTTTGAATAATTGTGGTTTATGTAAGGTAATGCACTGAGGTAAAGCATCTAAACAATCCAATGGGGTGTAAATTTTTAGTTGAATTGTGTGCAGAAGTTTTGTATAAAAAAATGTATTCCGCAAATGTTTAGTGGAAGTGGCACGGGCTAAAAGCAATGACAGAAGATTTCCAGGTCCTGAAAGACCAACATAATTCAGCATGTGCTTAATCTAGAGAGTATTTCCACTGGTTTCCAGGAGATCATCTGCATTCTCAAAACTAAAGACAAGTTTAAAGAATTTGACCCAAGCTAAAGCAAAAATTAAGAGAAACAATTTGTTATTCTGCAGACTTGGTTTCTTTTTCCTTTAAATTATGCACTGCAAGTTGTATGTGCAGGTTGTTTAAGGGAGACTTAAGTACTTACAGTAGCTCAATAGGGGATGGTTGTATACATATGGGTTTGATAAATGGGCATGAATTAACAAACATTCTTTCCTAAGTATCTGTTCTTCATAATATTTTTCTGTGAGAATTAGACCATATTATGACTGAAGTTCAAACATTCAAGG
The DNA here is from genome assembly GCA_035041135.1 of Platyrinchus mystaceus. Classification (NCBI taxonomy): domain Eukaryota; kingdom Metazoa; phylum Chordata; class Aves; order Passeriformes; family Tyrannidae; genus Platyrinchus; species Platyrinchus mystaceus. The sequence goes on along the minus strand of JAWWLV010000011.1, from coordinate 24,174,828 downwards.
GATTCCCAGAAAAACAAACATTGCTTCCTCTTGCAGGTATTGTTTTCCAGCACTGCGTTGTGTTCCAGCACAGCAGATGTTTAACAGAAGGACTGAAACTGTTATTCTTCACCAGTGATACTTTGCAAACAAGAAAGTCAGCTTACAAGGTGTTGTCTTAAACTGTTTAATCGAGTACAAATCAACAAACAAGAGAATGTGTCTAGTATCCAGGATTTTTTGGATAAAATTCAGCCTTTCAGAAAGACTTCTGTAGCGGTATTACATACTTGTAATAGCATGTAAGAGAACTTCAGATGACAGGAGGCCTGAGAGCAGCGCAAACTTGATTTCAGGCCGTGGTTCCCTTCTGGTTGAGCCCGTAGCACCCTCAGAGGGAGCACTGTTTGCCTCATATACCCCTGTCTGTTGGGTCTTGTCACTGTGGTGCCTCCTCCATCACCTTGCACAGGAGTTTGTGCACTTGTGTAGTGAAACTCTTACTAAACTGGCAGAACAAGTGGTTCTCCTTGAGCTGCACCAGGACTTGATAGGGTTTGCTGTGCAGTTTGGCTGTGGCCTTGGACTCCTCAGAGGGAAGCAGAGCAGTATCATGAAGCCCTGGTGCAGATGTGCAGCACGCCGAGAGTCCCTTGCCAGGAGTTCACTCAACTCCAAACATGTGCAGTTATCATCAACACAGCGAGTGTCCCCTCAGAAGGCTGAGATGCCATGGCTGGTGCATGTGTGCACACACTGTACCGTGCTGTGTGCTCAGTCCTGTGTCCACAGCCTCAATCTGCTGAGGTCGATCAGTTTCAGCTAATTTCTCTAATTACTGTTCTAACATTTAGTTGAGATCCAGATTTGACCTACACGAGTTTGTTTCTAAGAAGGTTTGTGCTCATAAAATCTTCCCGTCTCTAATAAAAGGCAAACCAGGAGCCATGAGTGTTATTGCCATGGCCACAAGGCAGATTCTCATGCAGAGCTGCCATCCAGCAGCCCTCACTTAGTTTGGAGCCAGCATCTTTTCTGAAACACCCAGCATGATCATGAGAGGCAGGATACACCAAGAAGGCTGGTAGGATTTGCAGCCTGTGGTCTTTAGGAATTTCCTAAATCAATACAATGGTTATGAAAATTTATCTTAGATGTCAAAACTTATCTTCAAAATGCGTTTTCATTTCAGTTGTGACAGTTTAATCTAAAAATATGTTTGATGACATTTTCCTCAGTGTTTAGAAAATAAGATTTTTTTTTTTTTTCCGGATGATACTGGAGTAATTATTTTTAAAAGCACAAGATTGAATGCCGATAACTTTATCTCAGTTACTGTGTATTCTTATGAAACATAGAAGTGTGTATGTGTGGAGGTGAGCAAAATACCTGCTTTTTAACACTTTTAGGATCAGGGCTTCAGTTGTGAATATTGTCATCTTTGGTTATTCCAGGTGGTAAAAGGATAAGTTTATAACCCAGATAGGACAGCTTATTCAAAACATATGTGCTTTAGGTTGTGAGAACATCCACTGAGGATGTAAGGGAGAGAAGAAAGGTCAGTGACACTGTTGCCCACAGTTCAGAGATCTCTCAGCTTGTACTGACCTGATAAAGCACAGTGACAAAATAAATGCAGCTGTATTGCTTCCAGACACGCACTGTCTTGTGGAGTGTTAACTTGGGTGTCATTCTACTCCTGGCATAAGGAAGCTGCAACCCTGAAAAGACACCAGAGGATGATGAAGACTGATTTTTTTTTTCCCTCCTCTGTAGAAGCTTAAAAGCTTTATAGAGGTACCTCATCAGCAGCAACAGGATGAAATATAAGTCAGTTCTTTGTAACAGTTGACCTTGATTTGCCAGCCCATCAGTTTTCTAATTAGTTTTTGCAAAACTTCAAAATAATTTAAAGAAATAATTTAAAGTTATGTAAATATCAGTTGATTGAATTCCGCAGTTTAAGTCACTTGATGTTAAGTATTCTGTTCAGATGAGGGTGTGCAGCCACTTGAACTACAGCATTTGGTTTGCAGAGTGCCTTGATTCACATGGAGTGGGTTACGTTTTCCTTTCAGCCAGCCTGCAGAGCCTGGGATGCTGCTCAGGGGCAGGATGGAATGGGAACCTGCCCTCCCATGGTGGGGGAAGTGTGGAACTGGATCTTCCAACACATACCATCATCTGCAGTCATGAGTACAGACTGCTATGCAGTACCATCATTGTTTCTTTCATCCAAGATACTTTTAAATCATGACTTGCACATACCTTTTATGGGACAAATGCCTGAATTCTTTCAACTTGATATCTATGCTGACAAGAATTTAGTTCATTTTAGGTCTTTGCTTTTTGTAGTGGATGTCTGCCAAGGTTATGTCATGTATGTATGGATTGAATTTAATGCTGTCTTCCTTATATTACCCCCTAGTAAGAAAATGTGCTCTGGTTTTGGCAGTACTTTCTGTCCTGTTTTTTTATCCTCTTCCTTTCTACTTCCATATCTCTGTGAATCTCCTTTGTTGTTTTCCCTCTTATTTCTGTGCTTGTGACAACTCCAACTCAGCCTGTACATCATGAGCCTTCAGTCCTGTGTGTTGCAGACAGATGGTTCTATTGATGGTGCTGATACTCCAGCACTGTCATAGGTTTCACCACTGCTGCTGCAGACCATGGAAAGGAGCATAAAATCCTCATCCTCAAGCCTTTGTGTCAGCCTGTGTGTAGGTGTGGTAGTTGAGTGCTCTTCACAGCATGTGCAGGGTTGTTCTTTATTGCCATGAAGGCCGGGAGTGATGTATAAATGGTTAGATACTGGAAAATCAGGATTATGACACACAAACCATTTTCACAGGCAGCATATTCTTCTGAAAGAAGCACAGATTTCAGTGAGCTGTCTGAGATCATTGTGAAATTAGAGTCTGTAATCAGTGCATATCTTATTTCTATTTAAGATATTATTAAGTCCTTGCTCACAACCTGCTTGACGTACCCTGTGAACTTGGTACGTGCTTTGAGCCTCTGTTCAAACACCTGTCAGCAGAGATGCACCTCCTGGTAACACTCTTGCCTACAAAGTGAGTTTCATTGTGCTGGTTTTCAGTTCAGATAAATATTCCATATTAGCAATGCCACTGAATGGTCCTGCAGAGTCCTGTGCCTCCTGTCACACTGTCAGATATGATGACATGAGTGTTCAGTGAGGAGCCCGAGATGAGCGGTGTCACCATGGGAAGAGATCACGTACTTGCTCGCAGGGCTGAGATCACTGCATGACAAGGGTTTATAGCCCACAAAGACATTCTTTCAAACGCACCATCTGCTGTATTTCCTAAATTGTGGATTTTGGCAGCTTCCTGACATTTAAGGGGGTGCAGGACATGGGGACGTGACAATGACAACAATAAAACCAAGACACAGTGCATAGTGAGGGGAACAATGTTGAATCCAGCAATTGTTTTTCCTGATTCAGCGTTGAGGTGTGCAGATGAGCAGTGTGAGTCACGTCCAGAGTCGCCTGAGTTGATGGAGGAGGTGGTAGGGAAGGGGACTGGTAAATGGTCACCACAAAATATCCAGTTGTTCCATACCAGCCCAATGGACCACCCCCTCATCAGTGCTGCCAGGCAGATCTGCTACCACTGAGACACCTTTCTATGAATCATAATCTCATCATCTTTGCCCAGCTGAATTAATTGTGCATTATCGGTGTAATTAGCTTAATGAGGCGTATGGTTCTGTTTATATTGTAGTTCAGGCACAGTATAAATGAAAAATATTTTTCAACTGGGCATGTGTCCAGTACATGCTGTTTAACTTCCGTATCTTTCAAAATCTCCCCTTTGTCCATCTAAGAACTACTATTTTTCTGTCTTCAGAACTTTTATTTACAACCTGCCTCAAGTGTTTGCTAAATCGGGGTCTTTATTACTACTAATGTTGATCTTTTGTTGCAAACCCTTAGGAACTCCAAGTTGCATTTTTAACCCCTTTTCAGGCTATCAACAGGCGGGTCTCTAGACACTTGTGAATGAAACATTTTTATTAAGTAACTTATAAGAAGAGCTGTAGAACCTTTTAGGTAACTTGTTAAAGATTTGCTGTGCTTGTCAGTGGTGATGGGTGAGAGTGATATGATGCTGAGAAATGCTTGAGGAGGAAATTAAAAGTTTATTGTTAGGTGGATCTGTTAGAAATGGGTCATGCAAAGGACTAAGGTGATTAATTTTTTTAATAATGAATGCTTCTTTCAGTTTTTCATCCCGTTAAGGAGTATATGATCTATAGTAGAAACAGGTAAACTGTATGAACACAATACTGAGATTGCCTAGATAAAATCTGGGAAACTCAAGAAATACAAACTGTAATGAGTTCCCAAAACATGAATTTGTCAGTATTTCACATCATCTGAACTGTGTTTTGTCATTACAACAGGAGTGTATGGTGCTCTACCTCAGATCTTTGCATTCCTATTGCTTACCTGGGGCTGGATGGATCTACATAGCTCCAATCTCACTGCTATTTGGATATGCTTCTCTGGCATAATCCAACTGTTTAGATATTTATTTTTCAAATTGGAGTGGGATTGATCCTTCAGGACTCAGTTTTGGGAAGGCTGCCAGATGCACTGTCACAAAACAGATTATTAGTCTGAGAAAGGAACTGGCAAAACTCTACAGCAGAGTTTTTGTTAAGGTGCAATTTGCCTTATAAAGCTCCCAGTCCCCAAGTGTGCATGTTTGTAGTGCAGTGCCAGGGAGGGGGGTTCCCACAGCTGGGGTGGCTGTAGGGCAGGTGTCACTGCACTGGGGGCCCTGCAGTGAGCTGGATAAAAGCCTCACACAGGGCTGGGCAGTTTGGGACTGTGCCACGTGCTGAAGAGGCTGGAGTCCTGGAGTTCGGGTACGCAGTTCCAGCTGGATTCTGGATTACAGCTTTGGGAGTTGACCCTCGTTTAATGATGCTACCAGACAGCCAAGCAGTTGTCCTAATTGTGTCTGGCTCCCATTAATTTACTGAGGACAAGACTTTGTGACAAGTAAAGTCTATGTGGGATTAATTACTAAATGTGAAGTTTTTTAAAAAGGGCCCAAGAGAATTAAGTGCCTGGTTCCATTAGTCAGTTTTTAAATAATCCCAGCAGAAATGCCTGGACAACTCTCTTTTCTTAAATTCTCTTGCAGACTTTGAATTCAGCTGCAGAATAGCATCTGTTCAAAGGGTTTGCAGCTCCTTTCTCTTGGCACTCACTTTACACACAACGAAATCTTCAAGTTTGTTGAAGTCAAAACATCCAGTTTGGTATCAGGAAATAAAACACCTTTTCTGTTTTATGCATTTATACGACTGAAAGCAAGAGAAAAATGTGCCAGTGAATGAATAAATGGTGACAAGCCTCTTCCAAACAGGGAGAACAGAATGATAGGGTCAGGGTGATGTGCAGTGAGTCTCACTGCCACACTGATGATGCAAGGTAAGAAAAGGAAAAAATCTAATTCCTAGACTGAAAACAGCAAAGTTAGAGAAGGATTGGATTTGATGTGCTTCATTAAGTGAGAGGAAGAAAGCAAGATACAAATATAAGTACAGAAATAAAATGAAAATTTATCAAATGTGTTAATAAGTTCTTGCATCCCCCCCATGCAGTGTTGCCAGCTAACTTTTGTTTCCAGTTTGCAGAATCGTTTTCAGTTAGGACATAGTTCATGTCAGCTGAGTGATTTTCAGTCACTAACGCTCCCTGTGTTCCTGGTTATTGTCCCACAGTGGACACCAAGGGAGCAGACAGGCCAGTGCAGGGACCATGGCATTCCCTTTTCCAGCTCAGTCAGCCTCACCTGTGCAAGCTGTTGCCATTTCCACTTCCAGCTTCATTGTCTAAGGAGATCAGTTCCATTTGCTTCTCCCCAGACTCGTCACATGTAACTTCAGTGAGTTGGTGACACAACTTAAGACAAAGCGGGGTGGACCTGGTTGAGGGAATTCACTTCAGGAGGCACCTGCAGTGCATGTGGATTGTTTTATTGATGGATTGTTCCTCCCAGTGCTCATAAGCAGGTCAACTACAGATGGGAGGGAGGTCCTTTTCTTCTTCATGGGTTTTTTGGGGTTAAAGACCTCCTGGAATTGGAGAAACCATATGGCCTGAGGAGTAGCCCAGCAAATACCAGTAGGTAATGTGAGGATGTCCAGTGTACAGTTTTAAAAATCTATGGCTGGGGGATATGATTGATTGTAGTTGATCCCCCTTGCTCAGAGCTGTTTTGATGCAAAATTTAAAGCCAGCAAACATTGCCAAAGTCTCTTCCACCAGAACCATCATTGTTTTCCATAGTGACATTTTACCCCTCTTCCAAGGAGGACCAAAGAGGAAATGAGGGTTCTGTGCCAAAGAATTATCTCCTGTGAAACACCTGTGTTTACTAACTAGATTGCTTTTTTGGTTTCTTGATAAAATTCCAAAACCTTTCAAAGCCTTAAAGTAAAACAGATTGTAAAGGGGAAAAGAAAGGCTGGAACACTTGAAATAAATATGGTGGTATAAGAACACTATATACATCCAATTGGATTAGTCCAACTAATTCAGTAGTGATTAGAAAAGATTATACATTTGTTTGGACCCATTCATGGATTAACCTGGCCAGTTGAGGCTGATCAAATTAGACATCATTCTTCTAATTGGGCCTTTGGTTACATAACAGATGGCCAATATTCACCTTAATTAGAACATAGCCTTTTAGTTACCATTTTAAAGTATAATATCTGGGCTTCCTCTAACAGAAAACCATGAGAAATATAGATGAGGTACAGTTTTTAGATATTAGTGAAACCTGTATGTACTTCCATGAGAATTGAAGTTCTTTTGTGAGAGATGTGTGCTTAGTGTTATTTTCCTTCTTTCTGTTTCTTTTGAGGGTGCTGAGAAGGCACCGTCACTCCCTGATTTTCTCTAGTGTGAAAAATACACCAGTTAATGACATATTCATACTTCAGTTTAAAGTACTTGTAAATCTCAGTACTTTAGTACATTTTTTTAAGTCTTTTGGGTGATAAGACTGCAGGTTTTCTGACTGGCTACCAGTCAAAATATTTAGATTCTCTCAAATCCCAAGTATATATGTTTCTCTATGATTTAAACAAATGAAGCGAACTAAACAGTATGTTTTATCTTTTGACAAATGAATATGGTGATGTTACTGCCTGCTTGTAGTTTTGCAAAGGTAATTTCTCTAATGGGGCCAGGAGTTGGACTCTGATCTTGATGGTTCTCTTCCGACTCAGCATATTTTATGATTCTGTGATTTTCATCATCTCCTAAAAACAAGTTAAAAAAAAAGAAAGTATTAAAAAAATCCTGCATTTGTGGGCCTCTTCAACAGCAAGTAACTCCTAGTAGTACCAATAAGCATTGTGTGCATCCAGGGCCCAGTTTTTATTTTCATGACAGTGAATTGACATCCTGGGGCCAATTCTTTAAGTCATAACTTTTTTAGTCAATTGTTATTCACAAGAGCTTGACTAATTTCAGTTGGGAATGAATGACTGGCTGTGCATTAAGTAAAAACTGGCTGAGCACCACTGGGATTAAACTACTGGGATTAGCAGAAGCTTGTAAATGGCAGTTGTGTCTCATTAACTTGGTAATTTTTAAGCTTTTCTCACTCCTGACAATTCTCTAGTGCAGGTGTAGGTTTCTCAATAGTGAACTTGAAGGCATCTGCTAATAGACTTTTCGTTATTTAAGCTTTCGGACTCCTGAAGCTGTTTCATCGATTCTCCTCTCTTGCCCTCAATCCAGTTTTCTGTGGCCCTAAAGAAACAGCTGCTGTAGACAGATGTGTCTGGGGAGTTTTGGTTTGTGCTGTTTTAAGAGGTAGAAATCACACTACGTTCTTGCAGTGTGTTTTCTGTGCAGGAGGGATTTACTTTTCTCCCATGTCTCAGATTTTCTACAGGAGAGCAGGGGACAGGATGGGGGACAACAGTGTAATACAGTGTTTGCTGCTGGTGTAATCTGACAGCTGCATCCTTAGGACCATCCAGAGATCTTGGCCCATTTCTGGTCAAAACTTGTTAGTCTGGGGGCTTTGCTGGGAGTGTGCATGTGCCTTACCCCTTCTCCAGGGGAACTTTCCCATCGATGTAGTCCCTCTGTCAGTGCCTCTTCTGTATAAAATAAGCCAACTGGGTTTAGGCTGATATAAGCCAGGCTGATTTCACTCAAGCAGGTGTATATTTCTGAGATTCGGGAGAGGTAGTGAGGAATTACAGCTTCAGATTCCTTAATTTGTGGTTTGAATGGTGAGTGCTTTAAACCTGTCAGGTGGCACAAAGGAAGCCAACTGTTTTCACCAAGGAATTTCAACTTACATGTATAAATACATATATTTTTCTGGCATCTGTCAGATTGGCTTGGTGACTTTGAACCCATCATTTAACTCTTTCTTAATTTGTACAGAGAGATGCTTATTGAGAATGTCTTGGATTATTCTTTGCAGGTTTAATTTGTGAAGCATGCTGGTTAGAGGTAGGTGAAGTAAAGGCAAACATCCCATAACTAGCGTGGACTATCCTGCCTGGGGCCTTGGGGTTGGTCTGTAGGAAAAGAGAGGCTTGGAGCAGGTGATGTGCAAGTTCCCCAGTGACATAGGACTGGATACAGGACTGGATCCACGTACTGAACACAGGCAGATGTTCTTCATTGGTACCATGGGACAGTAGGCAGTGCCACCCCTGTGCTTGGAAAGCATTTGTGCTATTTGGGTGGCAGGCTTTGTGTAGAAAAAAGTAATTTCCAGAAACAGGAAAGTGTAGGGAAAGGGATAAATTGTGTTTAAGGTTTTTGGTCAAAATATTTTTTCAGTGAACGGTGGCATTTGAATCAACATGTGAAAGTGTTGTTTTCTGCTGGAGATGTTTATAAATTTGCAAAGCGAAAATAACTTCTGTCGAAAGCTTATGAACTGCTTTGAGCTTTAATTGTCATTGAGGAGGCAGAATGTGTTACTGAGAAATTAAAATAAGCAAATAAAAGCCAACACCAACACTCAGTTTTTTGAGGGGAAAAAATTAACAGGGTTTTTAATACGGGCTCAGTTGCACTTGGGAGTGGGGGCAGAGGAGCTGAAGCTTTTGTTGCTCCTGCTTCATCAGCTAAGGTGAAGTACCACATCTGGCTAGTGACTTTTGATTTCAATTTTTCATTTTCTGCTTTCCTTCCTACTTGCATCTCAAGTGCTGAAGAGGAAATTAAACCCTGAGATTGAAGTAATAACTGAACAACACTGCTTTTGTACGGGGGAGACTATATGACCATGGGGAAAAGAACCATAATTGAAGCGAGGCTGTTTCTAGATTTCTCTGTGATACCTATGATGAGTCTTTCATTTTTCACATTTTGTTTTACTCTCTGTTATTCTTCTGTGGCAGCAGGTTAATTGCTAGGCTGTCAGTAGAAAAATATCTCACCTGTCAGGAAGCTGGTGGTAGGGGAATAAGGCTGCATTAAAAATAAAGGAAAGCTCAGAGTACTGCTTCATATCTATACAGTAGCTGATTCCAGTGAAATTATAGAAATTTTGGAAGCATTTAAGGAGAAACTGACCTCAGAATTGGTATCTGAAGTGCATGCTGGATGAGTGCAAATCATGTAAGTTCTCACAGACACGTTTAGTTGTGTGCATGTGGGTAGTCCCTTTGGGGCCAGTAAGGCTAGCTATAAATAAATTAAAATTGTCCAATTTCTTCAGCAATTCTTAATGCCTTTATTTCTTAATTGCTTAAGATTGCTTTTTTATATTGCAGTTTGGGAGTGTATAATAGAGGTGTTTAGAGTAAGCAAACATTTTGAACTTAATGGTTTTTCATAAACTTTGTGCATAAGACAGTCAACACTGAGTGTAAGGGATTTTGCTACACAGACCTGAGCTAAGAGGTGAAAAAGGTGTGTTTTACCCCAGTTTTAAAGAAATGCAAGCCCTGTTGACCTCAAGGTATAACTATGTATAAAAGAAATAGAGAAAGATGATGCCAGTGTGTAGGTAAATCAATACTGGAAATGTGTGTGACTGTGATGTGGGAACAGTTCTGCAGGCAGAGGCTTTGCATCCTGCCAGCAGAGATACAGACACCTCATAAACTGCTCACAGTGTTCACTGTGGCCAGATAAGAATTTGACACCCTCAAACGACATCTTTCCTTATGTGGGGTTGGAATCGTATTTCCAGGCAATCAAGTGCAGATGTGGCCGTACTAGTGGGAATCTCTGGGAATGCCCCACAAGCAATATCTGCTGCTTTGGGTGAATTTGCTTGGCTCTGGGTAATATGAAAGAATCTGTGACCTTGTTCCTATGTAAGATTATGCTCTTTGAAGGGACAAAGTTATGAGGAGTTGATTACAGATGATAGGTTGTTCCATGCTCATGCTTGCTCCCCTTTGTTTTCTATATAGTGGTTCATGTTTTGCTACCATTTCACATTCTTGAAAATCAACTTTTAACACTGGCAGCAAAAAATGATTGGTGTGTCAGTGTTTTTATCATCAGAGGATGAGTTTAGTTCTGTGTCTTTGGCTGAAGATTTCAAGGAATGCCTCAAAAAAGAAATAGTTAGAAATTTTAAAGGCATTACCATTTTTTAGTCCCAAAGCCAGTTTTTATTCCCTATCAATTCCTGAGAATGATGATGATGTTCAAACTCTGGGGCTGAACTCCAAGCTAACACTTCTCTGTTCCCACATGTGGAAACAAATGTCCTGTTCCTGGAGTCCTGAATATTTTGGGAAATGCCATTTATTACAGATGTCTGGGCCAGTTGCAGAGCAGTGACTGTAGAACTGGCTAATGCTTCATGGTAGTTTTAGCCCTTGTGCTCAGCAGAGTACCACGAGGTGCAGCGTTCCCTGCAGTGCTGGGTCACTACACACAGCACAGCTGTACAGCATGAGACGTGTGTGGAGGGGTCTGAGCTCTGTTTGCTGCTCAGCAATTGAAGAAAAACCTCCCAGATCTGTCAGTGTGGGGGGAAAAAAATCTGGACAAATCTGAAACTATTACATTCAGACTTCTAAGGAGGAGGAGGAGGAAATGTCTAGAGGAAGGTGGAGGATTGATACTTCAGCATCTGATCTCAGTGACCTTCGAATCGGACACTTCAAAACAATTTGAAACTTGGTTGTTTGACACTTGGTGCGTGTTTTTCCTTCTAATACAGAAATATGTATTCAGCAGCTGGTGTGTCCATAGAAAAAGGAGAATGAGAATGTTACCCACTGACCTGACAGGAAAGTTATAAACTGATACTCCAGGAATGCCTCTCTGCAAAGTGGTTGCTGACAGAAGGGAGACAATGTCATGGTGGGAAGCAGCTGGAAAGGCATAGAGAAAGAAAAGCAGGATATTACCGTGCTCTCTTGGACATCCTGCTCCTCCCTGTCCTGGGACATGCACAGACTTAATGTCCTTGATTTTCCTCAAAACAGTTAAAACTGGTCAGTAGTTAAGACTGTGAAAGTCCTGTGCAGTCTGTATGCTGGCAAGTATGTTAAATGTGTAGGCTGATGGCCAGGTAAAGCCACAGCAGTAATGAGTATTGTAGAGTAAGATTTTTTTTAGTGTATAAATTCCATATAGTATTAATAAGCTAAAAATCAATTAAAACCTTTATCTGCAGAAGCTGTTTAGCAGGCAGCTGTATTGGTTTATTCGGTACAACATTAAGTTGTTGAAAATTTTTTTCCCCCCCAGAGGTAGCTGTAGAATGGACAGAATTCCATGAGTTTACATCTTTGTCTTGGCGGTAACTGTGCTGCCTTCCCTCTTACATTGTCAGACATATGTGGGACTGACACAAGATTTTTAGCCAGAAGTAGTATTTTTGTCTCTGTTCAATAGATTGCAGAAGATCTATTAAATACTGCTCATTAATGGTAAAAAAATTATAATGTTGATATAAATTAAGTTTTAATATTTCCTTGCATCTCCAAGACCTTTATTTCAATGTCTTTGCATGATATAGTTATTTTATGTGCTGATCAGTGTATTCCAAAGTCCTTTCTAAAGCCAGTGTACATTTAAAAGATAGTCTGGTAAATTACCTTTATATTTTAAAGTTTCATATAAAATGTTTAATCCCCATGCAGTGGATTTCACCTTGTTTGTAGCTGTACAGCTGAGTTGGGTAAGCAATATGAATTTGACACTTTTTATTGCATTTGTAACTTCCTTGTTGTTCAGTAGCTAAACACAGAGGAATGTGAAATGCCAAATTTAGGGCTGAATGTTTCAAGAAAAAGTGAGAAGGGAATGGTGGTAAGATATTTTTGTTGTGTTAGGAAGAGACTTGAGGAGGTCATCTGGCTGCAGGAAGAATCACCTGGAGATAGGGATTAGCAAGGTTAAAAAAGCTGTTGCAAAATTTGACTGCAGCAGAGATGAAAGACATTCTGTGGCATAAAGAGATAGGGAGTCAGAGTGGGAAAGAGCATGATGGATGGTCTGGAAACGTGGAGGGGATTCATTCATTGAGGCTGAAGGAGCAAATCCGTGGAGGATACTGAAGATGCGAGAGGGATGATCTATTGCAATTTACTTTTGTCATTAATCTGTGGATGAAGTGATTGAATGAGGGAGACCCCTGAAGCCATGCAGTGGAGCATTTCACTGGGGGACAAATTTCAATACTCTGATGGAGAAGGACTTTACCCTCTGAGCTGCCCACTGAAAGGAGTGGAATGGGGTTTGTAGCAAGGAAATCAGTCTGTAATTAGTTTTAACTTTGGTTTGTCGGGTTAGTTGAAATGGGAAGCAAGTCCCAGATGCTTCCAGTGCTCTGGGCTGGGATGTATGCCAGCCTCTCAGGAAGTGGGAAGTTTTTTTTAAGTTGTATTTGTCACTTACATGCAAACTTCTAGGATCTCAGTGGCAACTCTTGCCCAGAAGCGTTAATAAGCAGTGTTTGCAGGGATACTGGAGTTTTCTGAGCCTAGGGCTCTTAGAGAGTTTTATTGTTTGAACTTTTGCACAAATAAGTGTAGCTAAAACAACCCCCTGCTTATACCTGTGATAGGGACAGACTTGATAGGTGCCACTGCTGTATTTGATTGAGGTCCCAATATTACATGATACCCTGATTTCTTCAGTTACAAAGACTGGATCTGGTTTATGTAGATTTGAATTTCAGTGTGCAAGTTGTCTCATACTCACAGTACGGATTTACAGTTAAAGTTCAACATGGATTATACAGAGGTGGAAGAACATAATGACCAATATTCTTGGGGTCCCCTCTTGATTACTAGAACAGTGTAAACACTGTTTAAATATATGACTGTGATTAAGTATAGAAATTAAAATCTTAGTTTAGGCATAAGTAGCTACTTAAGCCCACCACAGCCTGTCACTGCAAATAGGAACAGCACCATTTGAGAAAAGGAGCAGAAAGGCAAATGAATCCATATGCTTAAACACAAAGTTCAGGAGGTTATTCGAGCAAAAGAAATAGCTGTCAGAAACTGGAAATCCAACACTAGGGAATCCTGGAGACAGGGACACAGTCTGGAGTGGGCACTGTGAAAAGGAAACCGAAGGGCCAGAGATGGAATTTGAAGAGCAAAGAGTCAAAGACATAAAAACAAACAACAAGAAATTCTTGGGGTATATTAAAGACAGGAAAGACTGTGAGAGATTGGGCAGGTCCCCTGGGCATGTTATTCTATACCCTGGGGCTGTCAACTGCAGGTCTTCATCCAGCTGATGGTAACTACTCCGTGCTATCACACCTGGGACTGGATCCATCTCTGTTTCTTCCTGTAGGGCAGTTTCTTTTTGTCCCAAAAGTCCATCCCAGTTAAGCACAAGATCCAGAAATAATTTCTGAATGTTCCCTGGATATTTCTGTGATATTTAAGCAGCTTTCTGCAAACTCAAATGTCAGATTTTGAGGACCAGTGGGTATACACTTTTGCGTTCCTCCAGGGCCCACTGTAATATCAGGTCTAGGAAGATGTAGATGGATGTTTGTCTTGGCCATCATGACAGACTGCTTGGCTTTTGTATGGTATCTGTGTGGTGTGATCACGATTGGGAAATGAATTCTCAGAGACTGAGCATTATATTTATAATGTTCCTGAACCTGCTTTAAGAACCAGCATTGCCTAAAGTATATTAAACAAATTAAAATTTCATAATGCTTGTAAGTACTGATTTAATCTGCTCAGAATCAGTTCAAGGGCTTCCTTTGCTGTGCTGAGCCCTCTGCTTCCTTCAATATGTTGAAATTCCCCAAGCTGCAGACCTCTTACACCTTTTCTTTGAAGAACAGATTGAAAACCAGTTCTCAAGGTCATGTCCTCTAAATTTGGAAACTTCTTCACCTGATGCCACTTTTATTTTGATGGTTTGTGTCTCTTGCTCTGGGTGTGTTTGCTGAATTACTGTTTGGTGTATTGTCTCTGGCTGTGCTTCACTGAATTACAGGGCAGGCTTTTCAGCATCAGCGAGTTTCCATTTCAGGGATGGTTTGACAGTCTCTTGAATTGGGAAACTCTTGGTTCTTACAGAGCTTCCCTATGTTAGGATGGGGGGAAAAAAAAGCATTAGGGCATGATATTTCTACGAGATGGGACGATTTTTGGTCAAGGCACGATGTTGGCTCAAAGCTGTGCCAGGCAAGGTTTAGACTGGGCATTAGGAACTGTTTCTTTACCAGGAGGGTGGTCAGACCCTGGAACAGGCTTCCTTGAGGGGGTGATTGATGCCCCAAGCCTGCCAGTGTTTGAGGCATTTGGACAATGCCCTTACCAAGATGCTTTAATCCGATCAGCCCTGAATTGATCAGGTGGTCAGACGAGATTTGGTTATTGCAGCCCCCTTCCAGCTGAGAGAGTCTCTTCTATTCACAGGGAGCTGGTTCATAACATTTCCCAGAATAGATTAATCAAATCAACATTTTTTTTTCTGCAGTCTTATGAGGAGTTTCATTATACAAGATCGATCTGAAAGACAAGAGAAAACTCTTCCACAGTTTGACCTTTGTGGAACAAGAAGGCAGGAGATTTGTCAAAAGGAGCTGAAATGGCCTTACAGAATTCAAATGATTTTGTGCAGTTTAAGGGCCTGTTTCACAAATCCGCTTGCTTGGCAGAAAACTTAAGTGAGCACTGAAGTTCTGCAGGGATTTTATGGATCAAGAACAGTATTGCAGAACTAAGATAAACCACATGTATGCCCAAATGCTTTTTTGAACTGGGTCTTAAATGCAGAAATGTGTTTTTTCTTCAGGGCTCAGAATTTCTTCTGTGTTATCTGTTACCCTCTCATTTGCAGTCTACCAGTTGTTATCCCACTTTGGTTGGGTGGTGGTTCTGTTCCTCTCTCAGTTTCTTGCAGTGCTTCTGAAGGGCTTGATCCCATTACAGGGTTATACAGATAAAGTTTCATGCCAAAGGGTCTTTCTTAAATTAAGCAGTCAGTTCTAGGGCTTCAGAGAGTAGAACGTACACACTGGGAGGTGTCTATTATAATAAATTCAAAGAGACAGAAAAAAAGTGGAGAATTTAGTTGCTTATGAAAAGGGCTCAATCTTGAACTTTCTCCTGAAACAAAACCAACAAAATTGCTATCAGAATATTTCACTGTCATTCTCTACTCACCCTCCCCTGTTTAAAACTTCATGTTTACTTTTTTATTCTGACTGGGCTAGAAATGTAATACCCAAATGGGTAGGGTACAAAAATTGATCTATTTTTATTGATTTCATGTGACCTTGACATGAAGATAAGCATTTTAAGAGATAAATTCTTCACAAACTTGGCCTTTCAGTTAAGTGTCTGTTTACTCCCTCAATTAAGTTAAGTGTTTTTAATATAATATGAATTATACAAATTTAGGACAGCACTCAGTGACTAAAGTCAGCTGAGTTTGTAGGATGGAGGAGCAAGTGACCATGGTGTGGAGCTCTCTGTACTTCTACTGGTGAGAATTGAAGTTTTTGTCTTCTCAGAGAATAAAAGCAACTGATTGGCTTTGATGTGTTAAAAATTGTGCTGTTGAAAAGCCAGGATTGTCATGAGAGACTCTTTCTTGCCTAAGAAACACTCCTGGCCTGGCTGGGGCTTGTTAAAGCTCATGATACCATTTATATAGATCATAGTTTTGGTGCTTTTATTCTGAATACTTGTTTGATGAACTTCCTCTAAAGCTCCCTGGAAAGGGGAGCCTTGAATTGGAATTCAGAAGAGCACTGCATTGTATTGCTGCAGTCAATCTCAGTGTGCTCATTTGTGTTGGAATTCTCCTGGAGCAGAATGGCTAATTTACTTTCACTGTAGTTTGATTTATCTGCAACTTTTATTTTTCATTAAGTTGCTGAGTAAAAGGTTGCACAACTTTTAACAGAACTATAAAAGCTGCATGTATATGAGAGGTGTTAACAATTGCATGTTAAAACTTCAGTGTGATAGATGTGATGGATGCTTTGACCCTCAATTCCAAGTATAATATTTCTAAAGTTGAGTTCCCATCACTAATGAACCATGTAATTTAACCAAAAAATGTAAGTATATGTTGTAATTTGTGAAATACCCCTAACCAATAGAGAAAGCAATACAATGCTAACATGACATGGGAAAGTAGGAGAAGAAAGCTAATGCATCCCCCCCAAAATCTGCTCCTAACTCTGTTGCAATGCATCCATGGGTCCTGAGGGAATTGGCACATGTAGTGGCTAAGCCATTATCCATCATATTGGAGAAGTCATGGCAGTCTGATTAAAATTCCTACTGACTGGAAAAAGAGAAACACAACCCCCATTTTTAAAAACGAAAAAAGGAAGAGCCAAGGAACTACAGGCCAGAATTTAAGCAAATTCTGGGATCTTGTGAACCCTACCCATCTCAGAAGGTGTCTGGATATGTGTGGGAATGTTGAACCACAGTGTCACAGTGACTTTATTTTGATCAAGGACTGTGCAACTTCCTGCACATAAGAAATTTCATTGCTTTGGCCTTTGGTCTTCATTGGTGCACCAGAGGCTCATCCTGTGAAATCTCTGTAATCAAAGGGATTGGAAAAAACTTACCTTTGGATATTTCCTAAGGCGGAATTTCAGGAGAAAAAGAGGTGTTTTGATTTATTAGTGCTAACGGGTTTCGTGTGCTTTCCCTTAGGAATAACTAGAGCTATTTCTCCACAAACATCTGGTTAGCTATCAAATCACCAACATGTGTTCTTCTGCCAGTGCTGACCCATGTGTTGAACACATGCCAGTCACTTTATTTGAAGGAATTTGGAGGATAAATTGAGGAGAAACTCTTCACTGTAAAAACATATGTGTTCTATTTTTATAGGATTATTTAAAGTATTGATCCCCCTTTATTTTTTTCCAGTGATTTCGGTTTGGTCTCTGTTGAAGTTAGTCATGAAAGTCTTTTCCACTATTTTTCTTCAGTAGTCTTAGTGGAAATCTTTGTTCTGACTGGAACAAAAGTCCATGAAATAAGGTCAGATTCTTCAAGCAAACATGTCCTTTCAATTACCTTATGCTGTTAGGATATCAAATATGTCTGCAGAATAATCTACAAGAGGACACAGCCAAAAATAGATGCTGCAGGAAAGGTTTTTGTCTTTTAAGCATTGCTTGCCTGTGTCTTTTCTCCAAGGCCAATTCCTCTGCCTCTAATCTTAGATGACTGTGTGCTCCTCTGTGCACTGCTCAAGAGTCCTGTTGATCACACATGGACCACAGTGGTCTGCAGCTGCTCTGTGGAGCAATGCCAAGGAGTGTTTTCAGCTCACATTTGGGTGAGGATACTGCATCTGTTGCTAGTTTTTGGGGACAGGAGTTGTCCAAGGGTCTGGAAGACGCAAAAGCCACCGAATTAAATCATTTGCAGCAGACGGCTCGTATGAAAGGCAATCTCTGCACCAGCCTTAGCGAAGGTGCTTTCATGTGCTCCTTTGTTTTGTTAAGGCTTCCCTGTGTGTAGGGAGAAGGCTGGGTAAAGTTAGTGCTGGGAAAGGAAGTTGATGCTGCTGTGGAACACACAGGATTGCATTATTGCTGCTCTCTACAAAAGACCATTTTCTTTGTTTTGAAGTTGTTGATACATAGAGATTTTATCTGGATTTTTAAAATGCATTCTTTTTAGTCTTATTTGTGACCTGAGCTCTTTAGTGGAACTTGGACATAATTTCTTGTATTTCTCTGTTAGTACCTAAACAAAAGAAGAAGAAAAAAAACCCTTGAAAAACAAATCATCTCCCCCTGTATGTCATCTTTGTTAAGCTAATCCTTTCTCTTGTAGCTATTTTTCTCTTAGATTTTTAGAAACAGATCATAATAGACCACCTAACTATTTCAGCTGGAAATCATGAAATAGTTCATGACCTTATGAAACAAACATATTAGTTTTCCTACTGCCAGTTGAACTCCTTAATCAGAGGGTCAAGAAAATTCTCTCCAGAGACTCCTGTCTGGTTGCTTTTCTGTAAATGAAAAGATTCCCAGAAGAATGAAAAGACTTTTACGTCTTCCTCCTTACTCCTGATTAACTCAAAAGAGAAAATTTTGGTTCTTATTTCTTAACTAGTGCAAGTCTTCTGCTGTTTTGTACTTTCCTTTCTCGATAGTGTTTAACAACTATCAAGAGATACAAATAAACACCTCAATGTTTTCAATGGCTCTCAGAGTTACTGGTGACTTTGCAGTGTGTTTCTGCCAGGAAACATGAACATGCAGTGCAGCAACGCAACAGAGACAGGTTTTAGAGAGAATTCTGTACTCTGGTCACATCTGGATTCTAAAGAAAGGTTTTGTATTTGATACTTCTCTGTAGGTAACATCCCAGTGCTCGGTGCTTCGGGGATCATTGCTGCCACTGTGCAAGTCCTGCAACAGAGACAAGTCTGTAGTGCTTTTGGCAGGCCTGGCTGAGCTGCTCTCTGAGCCCAATTGTGCCAATGTGCAGCAAGTTTGAGCTCCAAGAGACCACCAGCGTTAAATGCCCTCTCTTTGTCTAGTGATGGCATCTGTTCCTCTCTGGTATTAGTACCTGGCACTGTGTGCAGTTGGCACAGCTTTTGCTTTCTCTGTGGCTTTCATTTGCAGCAAAGCTGCAGAAGCAATTTGTGACCTTCCTTTGCCTATGTATTTTTTGAATAGTGCCTCTCCTCAAGCAGTGTAAACCAGCAATCTCTCTCCATAGGCACATTTCACTTGTACATTAGTTGTGTCCTCACCTATAATCCCATTTTGGATTTTCTGGCAGTAGTCCACTTGCTTGCTCTTGAATATTTGTATGTGTATGTCCTATACGTGTTGTCATTTGAATGTTGTCCTCACCTTTACCTAGGCATGGGATCCAGTTAGGAGGATTTTTTGCTCCATGTAGGCCCAGAGCATTTGGAGTGCCATGATAAATGGTATGTTGCCTCAGGTGCTCAAGCCAGACCACATGGCAATTGTGAAAGGGCGGGGATTCTTCCATAAGTCTGGTTTAGTTCTGGAAACTACCCTACATACACTACATTCCAAAAGTCTTTGTGATTAAAGTAGTTGGGCAAATCCAGAGAGGAGTGATACCCAGTCTGTGGGAAGAGATTACCTGAAAGCCTTAATCCTAGAGGTTGCAATAAGGGCATTATTTTAACTTATCCAAGAGCCCCATGCTGGCATTGGTAGTGCAGGGATTCACGACACTGAGAAATGGCTTGTGCACGTGGAAAAATAATTGCCAGAACCCCAGAAAGAAGGAGTTAATTGTTTTGCACTGTTTCCCTGTGACAGTAGCATTTTTGGGTACCAGACCTTGATATCTATCACCACCAGGAGCAGTTTTCCCCTCCAACTCACCCCAGAAGCAGCTGTGCCCTAATGGTACCTCGAGCTCCATCTTTCACCGGGTGCTCTGATAACAACCATGTGGGCTTTGAGAAATGTACAGTTACAGTTCAGTAACCAAATTGTTGTGTATATTGAGAACTGGAACAAAAAGTGTGCAAGGCTTTGGCACTGGAGGTTCTGCTCCTTCAAAGGAACTGCAGCCATAGGTACCAAATACCTATTCTGAAGAGACTAAACTGAGGGCAGACTGTCTTTTAGAACCAGGATACATCCTGTGTGGTGCCATGCAAGCCTTAGATTTTTAGGCCAACACACCTTTTGGGTCTCACTATGTCTTTACAACAATACTCAAATATGTCAAAAAACCCCATACCCTGCCCCCACAAGACCCTTACTTGAAAAGAAACCAGGGGTTTACCTCATCACCCAGGGTTGATTTCTAAGACAATATTGTTCAAGCTGTTGTTTATTTTTGCTGGAAAGCTTGTTTATTTTCTAAGGAAATATGGTGTCTTTTCATTTCTCTTGAACATCTTTGTCACAGTATGTAGGGTTTTAGCCTGAAAAAATAAAACCAGATGCTTTTTTTTAATATGCCAAAAGCTTTGTTCATTAGAATAGTTAGATCACACCTAATTTAAGCAACGTGGACTGTCCCTGTGGGTCTGTCTTGAACAGATTGTTGATGGTTACAGGGTTGTCATTCAAAGCTGTTTTGCAAGTGCTTTGTGCTGTAATCCATTCTGGGAATTGTGTGCTCCTTGCTGTAGCTTCCAGTCTTCACTATCCATGGTAGTGACTGATCAAATAACTGCGATAACATTGTTCTGCTCCTACTCTAATGGCTGTTAAACCTCCGAAGAACTTCAGATGAGCCTGATTACCTACAGATACATCACTCCTGTGGCTTTTTTGTTTTGTGTTTCTGTAGATTGTGAGAACTGTTTTTATAAATAATTTGTCATTGGAAAGTAAATGAAGGGTATAACAATGTTATTGAAGCACAGCTGTATTTCTTCCTCCAGTTATCTTGGCCCAACTCCTGTTAAAACTGTGAATTGATATTATTAAGTAATGGCTGACAGATTTGAACTTGGCAGATATGAATTATATGAATCATCTTTTGGAGTTCTGATGGAAGGGGAATGAGACTGATAGCCATAGTTTTTATAATCCAGCCACTGTCCTCAGGGCTTTTACTGCTCTTCTGGATCATCTTACCCCAGTGATGGGAAATGTCCATCAGCCTTCTACTTCTCAAATATTCCAAAGAACTCTTTGCTTTGTTTTGGTGTCATGAAAGGTAAATGCCACATCTGGTCTCCAGCTTTCTGCTAGCCAATTGGTTTAGTTTTACTTGAGACTGCTCACATTAGAAAAGAGTAAGTAATTGTACCCTGTAATTATAGTGTGTAAAATAATGTGCAACTATACTGAAGCAGAGTATACAGAAATAATAAACAGCTAAATTTAATTACCAGCTCATTCATTGTATTCACAAAAAAGTTTGAAGGTGAAATATGTAGTGAACAGGTCAAAGTCAAGCCAGCAAACTAACTGAGTCTGTGCAGCACAACAACTTAATTGTTTTCTATGAACTCTTCCACGTAGTGTTTTCTTTAAAAGGGCTGGTATGGGACAGCAAAGTGCAGAGCTGTGTGTTTTTAATCAATAGTTTTGCAGCTTGCTGAAACTTTGTTAAGCATTGCTGGTTTGTGAATGATAAAGCCAAGGCTGCTAAGTCTGAAAAATGTGTGCACTGGGGTTACTACTTCCAGCAATTGGGTATATTCCCCAGCACAGTCTACAGAAACCATTTTTTGAGATTTCATGGCAAACTGACCAGAGCAGAACAAAATATTATTTATTGCTGGCCCATTCTGTTGTTATTAAGGTATTTCCTAGGCTTGTGCATCTACTGCCTTTTTCCCTTTGCCTCACCAGCCTCTGAAGCAGGTGAAGATAAGCAGCCTGTTTTAAACTTGATCTTATTTCTATTATCGATGCTTCCAGAACCAAACACCAAAATAACCTAAAGTTAATGGTTTCAGCGTTCATTAGTCTCACCAAAATGAGCTGCATATTTCTTCCCCTTCTCCCTGTATGGGATTGTATAGTAAAGAAGCTGTTAAAGCCTAAAAAAAGAAAGTAGAATAATAATAATAAGACAGTGTCCTGTGTGACTGTGTGATTGAGCAGAGGGTGTGGGTTTGCTGGCTGGGGCTGCAGTCTGAGGGGGTGGCTGTTTCCTGTAGAATTGCATAGCTATGCCAAGGCTCACAGAGGTTTGTGCATATGAGACAACAAGCAAGACTAAATTTCATACCATGATAGCAGTTTTTGGATGGTACTTAACAGTGTTGGTTCCTGTTGCTGCTGCTGGAAGTCAGTCTTCTTTGGAAATGAGTTTTCCCAAGTGTCTTGACTTTGCCCACATTCCCAAATTACAGCAGTGGGTCTGCTGCTCTGCCACTCCCATTGCACAGGCTTTCTCCTGTCCATTGTTACCTGTGGCCAACCACTGTCCCAGCCCCTAGCACAGAAGGGAAGGCCAGGTGTTTTATTCTTCTGAAGTCTCACTTCTAGATTGTTTTCTAAACCCTTACACCACGTCAGAAGTTTTCTAAAGTTAAAAACAGTCTTGAATTACACTTGGAATTGAGCAGAGGGTTAAAGGATGAAGGTATTAGCCTGTAAATAACCCTACTCATTGATTTCTGGATCATCAGTGATGTCCATGGCTGTTTGGTGTGGACAGAGGAGGCACAGACTTCTTTTCAACTTGAGCAGAAGTTTCTATCAACATGTAGGTACTTACAATATGTAAGGTACATGCTGGGATATTTATCAGATGTTGAAAATGTAGGCAAACTCATGAGGAGATTAAGTAAAGACTGTGCCCCAATGCACAGTAATGGAAAGATGCTTTTTTTGCTGTGTGATCTGTGTTCTGCAGGACTGATAAGCTGTAAAGACATCATATCCTCTCCTTGCTGTGAGGGTGAGCAAATTCAAACTGCCTTTTCCCCCTTCTTTCTAAAACTTACTTTGCTTTCTTGCTTCTGATTGTGTTTTGCACCCTGCCTTGATAAGAGCAGCCACAGGAAGTGAGCAGAAAGCAAGACATGCTTCTGCTTGGCCAGATTCTGAGCAGGTTTTTCTCTGGCTCAGAATAGTTTTGGGGCAAGCTTGCAAAGTTCCCTGCAAGTGTTGGTGGTGTGTCAGCTATGATGTGTGGATATTATACTCCCATCAGAGTGCTGATAGTGTTATTAATGTGTTATTTCTCATCAGCTGTGTTTATGTATAGGAAGGCTGCCATTCTAAAGACAGTAAAGGACAGGGAAACGTAGGGTGTCAATAAAGAGCTTTGGCCCCACTTTCAACAGAAGGATAAATAAGGAGGATAAGAAGGAAATTTCCAAGCACTGGAAGTTTTGCTACTAGCGAAGTGCTACAAAGGAAGTTATTGTTCAACAAACTGTATCTTTCATTCGTCAGGGAACTCCATAATAAATGCAAGATGTTGAAGAGACAGGAGCCAAATATTAGTGTGGTCCTAAGAGACCAAACAAATAATGGAGCTACTTAAATTTCTCATTCTTCTTTTGTGATTACACTCAAACCTAAAATGTACACAGATGTTATTTCTGTATAGATTCTGTATAGATAGTGTTGTTGAAACTTTTCAGTACTGTTTATAATATAATGATTTTTTTTTTTTTTGAATTTGTGGATTTTTCAAACTTGAGCCCAGCAGGCAGTCAGTTATTGCAGAGTGTAAGGAAACGTTAATGTAGTGCAGAGCTGCTGCATTATCAGGGTGGTCTTACCTGGTCAGCTCTGTGGGCAAGGTGCCAGCTTTGAGCTGCACCCACAAGTGTGATGACAGTGACAGTAACTTCCCTGTCAGCCAGGCCTGGTGTGGTTTGCACTGAGTTTTAGGACTTTGGTCTCTGAAGATGTGGGGTCCAAACATGAGGCGTGCTCTGTCTGAGCCTCAGCTGCTGTGGGGCAGAAGTGGTTCTCTGTGCACAGAGGTGTCTGGTGTTCAGGTTGACGTGGTTTTGGGAAAATGGTTTCCATGATAATGTGTCTGTGTTGGACCTGTGGAAAGAAAAGAATGTGGGTTTGAACAGATTCATAATCCAGCATGTTGGAAGTTGCTTAACCTTGCCTAATGCTCTCCATCTGAACTCTACAGCTGCTTACAGAACATGGATCTGAATAGCTTGTGAAGGGCTTGTATGAGGGAGGGAAGCAAATGAGCTTTCTCCATGCATGGCTATCATATGTCAATCCAGATTTTCCTGGAAAACTTCTATCCAAGTGTGTTCCCTGAGACCACGTCTGCTGCCTGCCATGCACTGTGAGAGAACTGGGTTTTCTGAGATGAAGGCAGTCTCGAGTGCAGGCTCTGGCACTGCCATGTGTGTGCCAACTCGCTGTGGATCTTCTGTTCAGGTCTTTCCTTCAGATTATGTTGCTGTTTGTCTGGGAGCCTGGCAGAATAAACAGCTCCTTGGAATACACTCAGAAAGATTTTTGTGGCAGAAAGAGTGACAGATTGATGTGTGGCAGTTGTGCATCTTTGATTCTCATTCTAAGGATAAGGCGGCAGGAGAAGAGGTGGTGGCCTGGACACAAACTTGGAGAGCCCTTGCATCTGATTGGACTCAAATAGAGGTGACAGCAGTTTAAAAGCACAGCAGCTATTCTTGCTGAAGGGAGGTAGCTTAGGTCAGTGAATGTAGTGTTTATGTGATGTGAGGAACGAGTCAAAGCTATAGTGCTGCTACTTAAAATCTATTTGTTCTTTCACAAATAGACCTCCGGGTGGTGAAAAAATAGAGGAGATGTTTGGAAAATGCTGATTCACCGGTGTTGGGCAGAGTGGTACCTAACCTCCTACATCTGTTTCTCCCTGTAGCACTATTCTTTAGCAGAAACACTGAAATTCTGCAGCTTTTTGTGACATGCAGTGTGTTTAAATCAGGATTAAATCCCACTGAAGTGAGTGGTGTGACACTGGTGCAAAAGCTGCTGTGAGAGAAGTCAGGAATCCTTTGTGATTTTTGTTGCATCAAGCACATGAAGGTGTAGCTGATGGCTGGCTGAAGAGAAGGAAAACATCTGCTCATCTCGTGTGTCAGTATTTCAGTCAGAAGGGAGCTGGTGCTCCAAACCAAGCTGTGCCACACTCAGGGTGAATAAACAGGAATGCTGTACATGCAAAGCAATGTTCTTCCATCTGCGTGTGCCAGACTGAGCATTTTTAGTGTATGTGAGAGGTGGGACCCAGGCTGGAGGCCCAGCATGAGAACTGGTTGGCTGCTTGGCCTGGCAGGCTCTGTGCTGCTGCTGGAGCAGCCAACCCAGCGTGGCATCTCGTCAGAACTGGGCTCGTCTCCAGGAGCTCATTCCGTAACCCCAGCGGTGCAGTGGGAAGTTTCCAGAGGTGAGCTGTGTTTGGTCAGCTGTGTTTTGAGTTGTCCAGGCACGTCAGTGGTGGCATCGAGTGTTTGGTGAGCACATGATAAATGGTTTGAACAAAGTTCTCCCCATGGAAGGTGGTGTTGCCTGACTTTCATTACATAGTTGTATGAGTTCAGAATCCGAATCTGGCTGTTGTTTCACTTTCCCTGTAGTCTTAAATCAAAAAGGAGCTTCTGAGGAACATGAGAACATACCTTATTCTCCATATTCCTATTTATTTTAATACTAGTGGAAGGCAGAAAAATACATAATGTCTTCATCAAATGTTGGGTTTTTTTGGTTAAGGCTTATTTCTGCTCAGAATCAGTATATTTGCAATTTATTCAATACTTCTGGAGAGCTTGTGTTGAAGCCAAAGGCAGTGAAAGATGATCAAATTATTCTCTGAATGTATCATTAGGCTTAGAAATCAGCTTTTTGTGAGTTCCTAACTGTCTGAAGTTTGCTGTATTTGACTGCACAGGTGAGCAGCTGATCTTGTGGACAGTGGTAAATCTTCCTCGGGATTTAGAAACTTCCCACAAAGTGCCATACAAGGTGCACTAAAAGCACATAATTAATCACTGTAGCAGCTGCCTGCTCTGTGCAGCCAGAATGCAAACTGCCCATTGTTGCCAAGTCATTTGACTGTGAGATGCCCCATTATTTCTAATTTAAAGGTCTAAGAACAGTGATTTGGTTGTCTCAAACATCTCTTAATGCCTTAACAATGAAAAAAGACCTACATATTTCCTTCTGTAACATCACTGGCTGCAGTCATGACTCATTTTTTGTGTCTCAGCAGTGGTGATGAGACAAACGGTACCTCATGGGTGCTTGCAGCACATCTACAGTCACCAGCAATATTTTTGTGCTGTATTTTTAGTGTTAGGGCTCTTTTTGCAGCAGGAATGAAGCTCCATGCCATCACAATTTTCCTCTTACACAATGAAAAATTACATTCCTTCTTGTCTCAGAATAGTGCAGAATTTCATTTAATTGAATACAGAATTTTCGTAGTCGAGAGGCTTGAAAATAAAATGTTACATGATTTCTCGTCGACAACCAGTATCCCAAGAATCTGCTGAGATCTCTTTTCTTGGGATGTGTGTCATTGGTCATTTTATTCTCATCTTTCACTGGGGTTGTTATTTCTCAGGAAAATAAGGGTGCTTGCACATTCATAAATGAATTCGGTTCCGTTTTCAGCTAAGGAGAATGATGTCTGCAGTTCTGCCTTTGTGGATGTGGAAGGTAAAAGAACAGCTTAGGACTGTTGGTATTGTAGACAGTCCCTGCTCCCATAATTTAATGATAAGCTTTAAGGGATTGTGTGTAGGCAGGAAACTTAAACCACTGTTTTAAATATTTCTGTTGAGTTTTTAGTATGATAAAAATTATGTTTAGTTTTCCTCTAGAAATAAAAAATACACAGAGGTGATGTGTCAAAGAAAAAAAAAACTTCTACTAGTGTGCAGTAGCACAGAACAAAGTGCACTACAGTTTGTGTCAAGATTTCCATCATAAATCTAATTTTCAGAATTGTTATCGGCTATAAAAGTGCTTCAGACTGAAACTTGGCAAGGTGTTTCTCTGCCCAGGAATGAACTGTCATCTTTTTCAACTGAAGTGTATCTGGATTCTTAATTTCTAGGATTTTATAAGCACTTCCAGAGTATTAGTTGCTGTAATACCAGTGGGAATGCTGAAGTGATTTTTCTGGCAGAATGATGCAGTGTGTGTGCGCAAAATACTGATGATTTAATATACAATGAGATATGCTGTAAGATCTGTTTAGTTAAACCACACTTTGTGGTAAAAGGGATTGTAATGCTTATCATAACAAGCGAGTTGCCCAGGGAGATGTCACAGAGGAAGGCACCGAGCAGGCTTTGCTGCAGAACTTTGCCAGCATGTGCTAATCTTGACTTACATTATTGTATCTGCGCCTTTGTTGGGCTGATCTGTGAGTGACTTGGGTTTGTGCTGCGGTGCAGTGAATCACATGATGATGTTCATATGAATGTAGAGTAGGATTAGACCAAAACCCCATTATTATCTGGCCAGTCCTCAGGAGGTATAAAGTGACAGGTCTCCTGCCTTCACTGGAACTACTTGCCACCCAGAGGAGTGCAAGAATGATTTATGTCAGAGGCTTTTTGTTGGAGAGCTTCCAAAGAAAGCAGTGGGAATGGTGTGGATTGCTGTCTTCTGTGTCATTAAAAACAATCTGGGGAACTGATCCCTTCCTTGCCCTGTCCATGAATTCTAGCACCCCAGTCAGTGGTTTGAGTGCATAATATTTGCCATCTGCATTGTGAAATGTGTTAACCGTTGAACTTCTTAAGCATTGTTTTTTCTTCACTTTTGAAAATGGTGTGGTTAAAGGAGAGAAGATTTTCCTGACTTTGTTTTTTCCGTTTTTGGTTTTGGGTCACAGCAGACTTGATGTCAAGTCCTGCCCAACCACTGGCTGGTCTCTAGACCTGGCCAATGTTAACAGGGAGAGAATTCATTCACACAGCATTCTTCCTTCATCCTGGAGTTGTACTTCGCAAGAAGTGCCTCTTAAGCCACCTACTCACAGAACTATGAAACAAAACCTTCAGCTTCTTTTTGTATTAATTTATGTCGCAATCTCTCATTGAGCCAGAGGGATGTCTTGGAAATGTACCCAGTTGAATGCCCAAGTGCCGTGTCAGTTCCAAAAGCCACCTTACACAGCCTGTGCTTGCAGGAGTCTGTTTGAGTCCTTCCTTGACTATCGAGTTTGGCTCAGGGTCCAGCCCGAGGGAACAGTCATCTTCTATGAAGAAAATAGTTGTGTGTTATGTGTTGCCTTTATTATGCACAGGTATTATTTTGGTGTCTTTCTAATCTTATTCCTAGTGAAAACTGTATTATTGTAATCATATTGCAGATTTCATGTAACTGTTGATGTTCCTGTTCAGGACAGTGTTAGTCCTGTGACTGAGATGGTGCCTGCTGTTAACCTCTAATTCTTTCTCTCCCCTGCCCCTATTTTAGAGGCCTTTGAGTCTTTGCTTCGCTTTGCTGAAAACCGCACAAGTTCCCTGTTTGAGACAGCTTACAGACCCATGGCAAAAGAAGCAGCAGAGCCTGTTAAGGAGCTTTTTACAGACATCTCTCTCTACATTCTGGGCGCAGAGACTACAGTGGAGAGTGCAGTATTGCGGTTCTTTGACAGTCTCTTTCCTCTGGTGTATAGTTGGCTAATAAACCCGGGAATTACAGATCTGTCAGAGGACTATACAGAGTGTCTGCGGCTCACAAGGCAAGACATAAATCCTTTTGGACACTATTCTAAAAACATGGTTACAGAGCTGTCAAAATCTCTTTGGGCCAGTAGGATGCTCAGCCAGGCCCTGAGCCTGGGCATTGAAGTGATAAATACTACTGAACACGCTGCTCTGACGAAGGAGTGCAGCAGAGCCCTGGTGAAGATGCAATACTGCCCACACTGCCAGGGCCTGACGCTCATCAGACCCTGCGTCGGCTATTGCCTGAATGTGATGAGGGGCTGCCTGGCCAGTGTGTCAGAGCTGGATGCACAGTGGAGGGAGTTCATCTCCACGCTGGAATATCTGACTAATGAAATGGCTGCCTCGCATGATCTGGAAATTGCACTGTCAGGAATGTGGAACTCCATCAACGAAGCCATCCTGCACGCACAGCTCAATGGGCCGCAGCTCTCCGCCACAGTAAGTGTTCTCTGATTATTTGCTGCTCCCATTTATCAATTTCCTTAGTTGGTGGATAAACATTTAATGAGTTGGTGGTGTCTTTGCATCAGTTTTTAGTCTTCAACTAGATCTTTGTTTAATACTACATGGGAACATTACAGACAATTATTATGGGGTTCAGTAGGGTAGGGTTGGGGGGGAGTTTGTTTCTTGAGAAGCAGCACTGTAAAGCAGAGAGCTCTGCCTTGTCTGCACAGTTTTCTAAACAATATTTGATAACAACTAAGTGTTTCCCTGGCATGTAATTGTAGCATGGGGGGACATTCTACAGGAATTGCTATAAGGGTCTAGAAAAGCAAGTTTCTAAATAAAAGCAAGGAAAATAACTTGCACAGTTTTACAGTCCCTTTTGTGTTGACTGAGACATCAGGGAGGTAGTATGGGTCTATAATAAGCACACCCATCCTACAAAAGTTGAGAAAAGAGCAGGAAAAAATTCAAACTTACTTGACAGCCTTTATGTAATTAAAGGATAAAAATACACTTAAGCAGATCCAGTTTTGTAAGTGATGTAGATTAAAGAAGAAAGAACTAGGATGGTAGAACTGTCACATAAATAATTGCAGCATATGACTGGCAAGTGTTCTCTAAAGGTGTTGAATATTAGACCAGAAATTACTGAAATGACTAATGATGCAGTTGACTACATCTGGTGTGAAGTTCAACATGACTGTCAATGGGAAAAAAAAAAATGTAGCAGACTAATCTTAAAAATGTAAATAGATCTGCCTGTCTTGAAAGTAAAGGAATTCTTGCAGAGAAAAAGTAAGAAGAAAATGCACAAATCAAAAAAATTAATTACTGTGCAGAACTCTGGTCATCATATTCACATAAGAGAAAAAACAGTCGAGAGGGTCTACAGAAAGGAGCTGTGGCAGAGGGTATTCTAAACTAGGGAAGTATTTTTATAGGGGAAAAATGCTTGTGTGCTTGTAACCTTCCAAGATCCCTAATATTGCAGCTGTGTTTGCTGTAGAACACCTGACTGAGCCCAGAGACTTATGGTCAGTACAATATGTAGCTTATAAAAAAACCCCAACCACTTCTAGTAATCTGATATAATTCACTTGATATTGCTCTGTTCATATTGCTCAGTTGTCCTTTCCCTGAATGACACTTGTGTCTGCTAGTTTATCTGACATCCAAGGATAAACATGAAACATTTCTAAGTAAAGATTTTTCTGGGTTCTGGAATGGTGCACAGCAGGCACTGGAGCCTGCATGCGTTGCAGCTCTTCATCCTCATAATGTATAGTGTCACCATGTATCTGTTCCCTACTTGTTCTAAGTTTAACACTGCCCTAGCAGTGTTCATGGACCTGCTCTTATTTTCACTCATACGTTGTCTTTATATGAGTCTAGAGAGGGACTAAAATCAGAGTGCATTATTACTGTATATTTTATCTGACTATAGGTACCTCATATCATTGCACAGCTTCATTGCTCATTACACAGGAGTAATTAGTTAAGGTTTCTGACTACAAACAGCAAAAGTGCTCTGACATTTGTTGTGATATCTGCAGCGTGTTACAAAATGCTAAAGCATAACTCTGCATTGCATTTGTCAGCCTCGTAGTTCACATGCATTTGTTTAGCTTACTGAGGGGTAAAATTCATAATATTGAATATTGGTGAATATTGGATGATGATGGATGAACTCAATGAGTGTATTGCTTTCAGGTGACTTGGAAGTAGAATTCTCTCTGAAGCATCTCTCAGGCTCAGGACTCTCTTTAATGATGATTCAAATAATCTTACTTGGGACTTTCTCCATTCCCTAGCAGTACCTTTAAACATTTTCCTTCTTCTATTCAGAATGTGCTGTTGTGTTTGAAACTCCATAAATTCTTTTATCCCCAAAATGATCTTTTATCTTGTCTCACTAGTGAAATCTCCATGAGAAAAAAAAAAGTTGTGTGTGGTTTTAAGGACGGCTCAGTAGGATGTTTTCTGCTTTAAGATAAAAACTATGTGCCAGTGTGTGTTACCCTCAGCCCTTTCAATTGTCAGCAGGGTAAGCTTATATTTGGAAAACAGAGTGTTTTACTATTTGAACAAGCATTAATCTGATACTGATTTAAAATGTTCCTGATTAGTTACAAAGGATAACCATTATTTAGAAAATTGAGCCTAATTAAGCTGTATTTCCTTCTCTGAAGAAACAGAAAAGACTTCAGTCCTCAGCTTCAGGATTTCCAGCTGGAGGTGGCTTTTCAGCATCCAGCCTTGGATTCTCAGTGACACTGGGGCCATTTGATTTGTATTTCTTGTTTGTTTTACTTATTTTTTCTAGAGAATAATCCTATAACTTATCTTTTCCCTTCAAAAACTGTGTGGAGATGTTTCTCTGTTCATGCAGTGTGCTCTTCAGCTTCTGTAAAAAATTGGAGATGTTTAACTTACATGCAGTTTCCATTACAAATGCTGTAATTGGTTTCATTCAATTATAAATAATCTATGGAAAACTCATCCAGGAAAGCAGAGCACTCCTAGTAATTTTCATTTATCCCGAGGCAGCCTAATTAATGTACCTGCCCTTTTAGGGAACATTTTACATTTTTAATAGACAGTATGGCTAAAAATTAAGGGGTTTTTTTGTCTTGCTTCCTGCCTGGATGATGATGAATAATGGGAAGTTAGATTATATTTTCTTTAAAATGGGGAAGGGGTGAAATAAACCAATAAAGCACTTAGGGTACTTTGCTCAAATGAGGTGCAGTCAATTGATATTAAATTTAAAAATAAAAATCCTATTTGTGTGAAGAGTGCATAACTTCAGGAGACTGGCCCCTGCTGATCTCGTCCATTACAGCCAGGAGAATTGCCTGATTTGTTGGGATAGCATGTGTGAAAGGTCACCTTTAAGATATTGGTAATCTTTCCTCAGATTCCTGTGGAATGTGCTGTGCCATTTGTTCAATGATGCTGGCTGCTCTCCAGCTTACTTAGCCTAATGTGGGGCAGCCCTGCTCTGCAGCATCAGCAATCACCATCACCTCTGCTTTCTGCTTCGGCCGCTCAATCGAATTGTCTGTCTTACTGGTAGGAGCCCTGACTGCCTCGTGGTGCCAGCTACACACACCAAGTTTGTTTACCCTTCCTTATCATTTTGAGACTTTTTTTCTCCTTGCTGTTGTTTTGGTTTTTTTTTTGTGCCTGTATGTGGTCTCATTTTTCATGTGTTCAGTCTACCATATTGCTGTGCAAACTCCATGCGTCCTTCCTGATTATTTTTTAAAAATTTTGTTTTCTATTCAGAGTGAAAGTAAAATACCCTCAGCTAAAAATGTGAGGAAGACCAGAGGCAGTTTTGCAGTGCATGTGGCCACTGGCACTTCAGGCAGGTGTATCACCAGGCAGAGTAACAAATGCTGTCTGTGCCCACACTCCCAGGTCCCAATGAGGTGCTCCAGTTGCTTGTGTAGGGCTAGTGGGGACTTGGCTTTCAGCGCATCTCCAGAGGGACAGGGGTCATGCATGGGGACAGACAGGGAAAACAGAGGTAGGGAAGATTTCTGTTGGATCAGAAATGGTTGGAATCTGACCAGTCTCACTAACTGTAGGTCTCCACCCCCACTGATATATGGCACATACCCCAGTGCTTTCAGTTTTGGGCTTCAGTGAGGCTTGGTCATCTTTCTGCCACAGTGGCACTGCTTCCTGCTCCGGATCCAACAGGCACCATTGATCCATTGTTGGGGACATGGCAAGTGTTAGGCCTGAGAAGCAAGGGGGTGGGTTCCCTGCTGGACAGGTGGGCACTAGGAGTCAGTGCCCTGCTCAGGTACAGATTTCCTTTAGCTTTGACAGTACATGGTCACACAGAGATTCACCTCTCCTATCTGTGGAACGGAATATACATCAGAGGAGTGTTCTGAGGTGATAGCAAAAGGATGATTTTTTCACTTCCTAGATTATCTCAGTGTCTGAGATGCATTTGCTCACATGGGTGATCTTTGACCCCACGTCCTCTCTGGCAGTGGGGACTTGTTCCTTGTCCCACGAAGTGCTTGGTGCTGTGCAGGTGGCTGACAGGGATTGTGTGTATCAGTTGCTGTGCTTGGGTTGTGCTTCAGCAGCCATCTGTGGGAGCTGCCAGCCCTGGGTTCAGGTGCTGTTCTCCATGCCTTAATCCCAAGGGCAGTGAGGCCATTGGCAAATACCTCTTCAGCATGGAAAAATTCTGTACAGTTTATGTTGCTGTATGTTGGGGTTCCATTGGTCAAGGGCAAAGCAGAGACAAGATTTTCAAAGCAACAACATTTTATGGTCTGAATTTCACATCAGCTGAATAGAACTGGAACACTTAATCCCTCTTTCTTTTAAGCACACTTCCCAGGTATAGCCACAGCTTCTGCTCCTCATGTGGCTTCTCGTGGAACTTGCCTGCCCACATGGTGGAAAATGCAAAGGGATGTGTGTTAGCAGAATATTTAGAATGTGGGAAGATGTGTATTTCTCTCTGTTCTTGCTGTAAGAAGTTCATAAGCATGAAGTACTTATCTTGTTACTAATGTTATAGTGGCTGAAAAAGCATTAAATGAAGAGAATGTAAAAAGCCACAGACCTGATATTTTTAGAATGGCCAACTGTTATACAAGAGCAAAGTCCAACGTATTATGGTTCATGATTATAGGAAGTAATAAAAGCAAAAGCTAATAAAAGGCTTACTAGGGATTATAAAACCAAGATATGATCAGAGATTAAGCATGAGGAGAAAGAAAGATCTGCCTTGAGGCAGTTAATTTCTTGAAGACAAGCTTACAAGTTAATGGGATAAGAGTGATGTAAAAAAGTGATAGAAGAATAAACTTTGGGAAGAGGAACAAACAGAGGCAGGAGAAACACAAGAAGGGAGGGATGTTTAGGATGCAAGATGCTCGGATTTATTGGAGTGTCAGGAAATAGTGATCGTGAGAGAAGAGTCTGGTTAAAGTCAGTGGCAGTCATTCCACCGGTTGTGAAGACATGGAGGAGAAGGAAGGATGACACTGAGAAGAGATCCACTAAATACCATTTGTATTCTAAAGGGGACTGGTTTAAGGTTGTAATGAAAGAGACTCTGATGCCTGTTTTTGGCAGATCATCTGAGTGCTGTTTCTTGAAAATTTATGTGGTTCAGAAGAACTGCAAGAAAGGCTTGGGAAGGTCAAAGCTTGTTGCAGGAGCTTTTGTTGTCCTTGCTGACAAAGGAAACACAAAGGAGTGGGGCTTTCCATGCCTGCCCAGATACTTCTGCTCTGATTCTTCACAATGAGGGAAGTCATTGGGATTTGGGCAGGTAAATTACGTAGAATTAACAGCAAATTAGAATTTAGAGCAATTAAAAAAAAACCACCAGAAAATACTTACAGATAGATGGTTGTTTTGGTGGCTGGTCCATCAATCTCCTCCCATCAGTGGTTTTAAAAATTTTGTTCCTGTTGCAAAACAGATAGCAGGTGGTCAGAAAATGCCCATCAATCCCCACTTGTCTTCTAAATTTTCTTCCCTGAAGCGACTTTTAAATGCATTTCTCTCACTGTTTGGTGTGTCATTGTTAATGTTTTCATTCAGAAATTTCTCTGGCTGACCCTTGCAAGGTGCTTTGCACTGGCTAAAGTGGTTCCTTTTCAGATGAGTTCAGGGAAGCCCTATTGGCCCAGAGTTACCTGAGCCACTTAACCTGTAGGTGGGGAATGCTGGTAGAGCTGGAGAGCTGGGAGGCAATGAGAAGTCTAAGAAAGGAACAGAAGCACTGAGAGAATGTCTGGTATTTGATTCTTGCAGTAATTTTATTAAATGGTTGTATTCTGGTGTCATATCTCAAAACGAATGGAGGAAGCTCGTGTGATTTGTTCAGTAATGTTCAACAAAAAGTCAGGGATAGAGGTGTAGAACTAGAAATGAGGATTATTTTTAATTTTTGGCCATTCTTAGTCCAGTACTCAAACAGCACTCATTTTTAGAGGTAGATTTTAGTGTTCTTTGCACATGCCATCAGCCAACTGGACTTTGCAAGGATTTGTTTAACGTTGTGTTTGGGCAGAACAGATGATCCCTGCTGGAAATCAGCGTATAATACCTTTGAATTGAACAAGCAAACTACACAGATATTTGCTGGGTTCAGTTTAAGGATGGAAAGGGGCATCTGCCTGTGAAAGAACATCCTTGGTGTGTCCTGGAATGCCCGTGTTACTGTGGTGGGCTTGAGCCAGAACTTGCAGGGGAGGGGCCTTTGGGGAGAACAAATATGAAATTCTTATTGTAAGTTTTCTGATAAAAATTACGCAGTGGATAGAAGGCTTACAGAAAATAATTTAGGTGGTCTTAAATTATTAGTAATGGAGAAGAAAAAAAAATAATCCTGAAAAATAAAAAAACAAGGATCTGTTAAAATGGTCACCTGTAGGAAAATAAAAGCTTAGAGAAAAGAGTGCCAAATTTGCAGCAGCAGGACAGTGATGTGTAGTAACCCTACAAATTTGAAGAGGAAATGGCAGTACTACGAACAAAATAACTTTGTGCTGAGTGACTTCACAGCAACAAAGAGTTTCTGCCAGTTGGTAATGAACTGCTTGATTAATGACATTGAATGGTATCATAAAACACTCCTGGAGGCTTTGGAGAACACTCAGAGCTGCACTCAGGTGCTTTTGTCCTGCAAGTTTTCCAATTCAAATGATCGATACCAGCTGTCAATAAGTATGAAAACTGTACTTAGCAGAGGTTAAAGCAGTATGTTCAGTTCCTTGTGGTTAGATTGCTGAAAATAACTGTAAAAATGGACAGGGAAATTTATGTTTGTGAAATATTTACACTGGAAATGCTGTTGCTTTTTCGAAGCATTTAGCAGGAAACCTCCTTTGAAAACAGAAACTGGGAGGAAACCTCAGCTCTGATGGGGTTTCTGTATAAGATCTCAGAGCAGCCCTGGTGAACGTGGTCTGATGTAGCAGCAGATGTGATCCTGAGTGACACAGTCACTCGTGTTGAAGGTGTGTCCTTGTACATTTTGTTCTCAGGAACCAAAGTTACATGAATCAGATTCAAATCCCTTTGTGACTCCAGGGACAGGAGGAGACCCTTTAGGAACTGGGTGAATTGCACTGAGGGCACACCTTGTAATGTAATGACCCATTTCTGTGTGAAAGGTAAAAGAATGGCCTTCACAGTGGTGTAAAACATGTAAAAATAGGCCTACATTAAAATTCTGCTTTATTTCTCTTGGGCTTTATGCTCATTAAGATGCTGCTGTCATGGTCAGCCAGGAGGGAATTTTTAAAAAGGAGAAGTGGAGCTATGGATCTGGAATCAACTGAATTTCATGGAGTATGAGCATCTAATTCTTGTAGTCAGCTTTGTAAGTCTTACCACGTGCTATTTGCTTGACTTAAAAGCATTTTGACACTTGAGTACTGGAGAAGTGTTTCTGGAAATAATCATCTAAATTGTTTAATGTATTTGCCTCATTTCCATCTGTTACAAAAGTCCTCTGGAGAATTAGAGCTCATGTAGTCTTGAACAACTCTTCAAGGGGATCCAAGGAGCTTTCTGGCCCTTGTTGGTTAATGAAAGTTCTCCATGCAGGTGTTTGATACCTCAGAGTAGCTTGATTTCCTGATGTTAAGGATCATCTCATCTGCAGTGATGGAACTGCTTGAAATTTAGTATTTATGTCCATATGAAGTAGGTTAAATTGAAATACATATTTCAAAAAATTTAAATTATTATCAATTGGAGCAGGAATAAAAAAGAAACACCACATCATTACAATTGAGTTGGTCTGAGATATTTACTGAATATTATCCAGCTGTCATGTTATTTGAACTAAACATGTATCTAAGAAGTTGATTTTACATAAACTGTATGGCCTTAAGTTTGCTTTTGCAGAAGTGATGATTTATCTGGATGTCTCCTCATACCCAAAGGCCATCACAAGTCCCATCTTGCCTGCTGACTTGCTGACACTGCTTAACCACACTGTTAACAAGTCATTAATCTGTAGTGAGATAAAAAGCTCTTTTCTGCCTGGTGGAGCAGTATTCAAGTTGTACTTTTCATTCCCTGGATCTTGTGTTTTTGTAAACATGTAACCTAGAGGCTTAATGTTAAATGTGGATATCAATGGAACTGATGGATATGGCTTTTTATCTGCTTTTGATCTGAGACGAGTTTGGGTTGTGATTAACCATTTGTGGTTAATTACTGTGAGTAAGGTTTGGGAATGATAAGTGACTTGGGGGCTGCTGCCTTTTGACAAAGGCTTCTGTCTCTGAGATACAATCAAGATATAGTTGTTTGGCCTATACTGCCAAAGCGTTTGTGGAAAATGTGTGAGGTATTTGTGTATGTTTGTGTGGTCCCAGAAATGCTATTAAGTGTTTTCAGGAGATGTCCATGCAGGTTGGTTCGAAAGAGATGATATTCCACATGATTAAGGTGTTTCTTCTGTGTTGCCCAGGCCTATCCTAATGTATGGTGTAGGGCCAGCAAGTTACCCAAATGTAGAGAGTAAGGATAGCAGGTTAAATATAAACCCAAGAAACAGTAACCTGCTTTCAGAGAAAGGGGCCTAAACAGTGTTGTAAAAAATGAATTTAAAAAAAAACTACTTCCTTTGCATTATGGCTACCATCTGCATTTAGGGAAAATAACTCTGGTGTGATAGATTTCTGAAAGGTACATTTTATTACTTCATTGTTGGTTTTTTTAATGCTAAAAGCAATGATACCCCATTGATGTTAATTCTAAAAACAAGCTTAGAAGAGCATGGTTGATGAAGCAGGTATCCATGGCCAGGGCAGGAGTGTTAAGCCTGTCCCCCCGTGATGTTCAGTGCTGTCTAGACTAACACAAGTGTTCACAAGCACATGTGCACATGTTAACATAGGCAGCCCAGTGCTTTTCTTTGTGCCTTCAAATGAAACTGCATCTGTTTTAGGGTGTGGATAATCAGCTCGGTTCTAAAAGTTTAGTTCATGTAGCAGGTATTTTTACTTAGTAAGAATGAGCTTATTATTTCTGCTATTGATTTGAGTTTAATTTTTCTCGGAGGGCTGTAACCAGCAGGATTTAGGCCACTTTTTCTCAAAGCAGCTGCTTTGCTTCGTTTTGTTTGCCAAACTGAGGCTCTGCAATCTTTCAGCACCTTACAGTTCCTAGAGGATTAGGTCCTGGGAGCTCTAACACCAAGTGTAATTAAAATAATAACGAAAAGTAAACCCCAAAGTCGTAACCTGTGTAAAATATGGTGAGAACTATGCTCATTTGCACCCCGAAGTTGAAAATGCTGAAGGGCATCCTCAGCTGCAACAACTGTGTCCTCTTTGACTTTAGCTTGGTGCTGTGTAAGTAGGAGGATGTGCCCATGGCAGGATATGAGCTACAGAACACAAGGCCTGTCAAAGCCATCATCATAAACCTGCCAAGGGAACACAGCCGTAATTTCCCAAATCCAGGGCTGTCACTGAGCACTCTCTGTCTTTCCTGGAATATGATTCTGGTGTCAGCGCTTCACCATTATCAGAGTCGAAAGATGAAGGACATAAATATGGTAAGAGTCCAGGATTTTGCTTGAAGCACAGCTTTGAACAAAGCAATGAATGGTTGGGATAATATTTATGGAAATGATGATACTCAGGATCACAGATGATGTGCTTAGTGTTTCAGCAAGTTGTTTACACTTTATTAATTTTTTCTACTTCTTTCTTTTTTATTCTATGCACTTACTGTAAGTCTCCCCAGATTGTGGAAGTCGTCTGCTGAAATTGAGTTATTTTCTATTACAAAATCAATTTAAACTACAAAGGAGAAATTAGATGTACAGGGTTTTTTATGAACCTGACTTTCTGTATTGTGGTTTGTTAAATATGATGGATTTTGCAGCTGCAGAGCTTTAGAATTTTGGCACTTGTGTTTGTTGTGGTTAATTTTTGGTCTTATAAATTAACAAGGCATCAAACAAAGAAGTTGGTGTGTTGCTGGGTTAGGTCCAGTCCCTGGTAAAAAATGCAGCTCCAGCATATTGGCAGCTCTGCTGCTTGTTATTCATTGTAAGGCATCTGGCTATGGGAGTGTTAGATGTTTGACAGCATTGAATAGATTCCAGTCAGCCATACAAACTACCTCCAGTGAAGTGGAAAGGACCATAAAATTGTTTTAGCAACAGCTAATTCTCCTGAGTCTTTTAAGGCTTTTTTCCTCCTTATTTTTTCTTTAACCATTTGCTTGCCAGTCAAGGATTTGCCAATTTAAACAGTAAATGTTCTCAGATTCATTTTATTTTTTAAGAAGAGTTAGGAGAACTTTTCACTGATTTTGCACT
Source organism: Platyrinchus mystaceus (assembly GCA_035041135.1). Lineage (NCBI taxonomy): Eukaryota > Metazoa > Chordata > Aves > Passeriformes > Tyrannidae > Platyrinchus > Platyrinchus mystaceus. The sequence goes on along the minus strand of JAWWLV010000011.1, from coordinate 24,135,469 downwards.
TAGCATAGTTTAGATTTTGGGGGGAAAATAACATCCAAAATATATATTGAACAACAGTACCTTTCTTTGATTATAAAAGCTGAACTATAAAGAAACTTACAGCACTGTTTTGTTTTTTTCCTATAAATTCCAGTTTTGTTTTTATCAACAAGGCATTTGGGTGCTAATCTCTTGATTTTTAGGTATTTTGTTTGATGTCCCTGTTCACCTTTTAGGTGCTGCAGTGCCACACAAGCTCAGTGCTGCAGGTTTTGTTTACAAACAGCTCGGGGACTTGTCTTTCAATCTCCAGCTGAAGATGTGTGTTAAATGCTATCTTGCCTTTGAATTCCATTGGATTTTTTTTCCTCCTAAGTAGCTTAGTGGATTCAGTGTATGAAAGTACATAAAAATGTGTCCATTACCTGTCAAATATTTTATAAGAGCTGGCTGACTCATATAGTTCAGTCATGAACTGTAGTCATGTCTGAGAGACACGGTAACAGTAGCTTTGGAGTAAGCTTTTTGGAATACCAGAGGAAGATGGAGAATGAGGAGCTCCTCTGCTATTACAGCGTCATTGAATGGACTTACAGGCATTTGGGTGAAATGTTAAGTTTTTTCTTTTGTCTTAATGCAGGTCTTCAACCTGCTGACAGTAGATGGGCAGTGAGATTAGAGTGAAAAGCCAGTGTCCTCTCTTGCCACCTGCTGCCCCAAAAGAGGCTGCATCTTGTGCAGACCTCTGTCTTGTACACTGGGAAAAATTACATATTTCGTCCAACTGAGTACCAACTTCCCTTTCCTCTCCTGTTTCCCAGTAATTATTCCGCTAGGTTAACGTTACCTGGAAAAAGTGAGAAAAAATTGTCATTACCAGCATTTGTAGCCAGGAGATTTAAACTACAGGGAAGCCTGCTCACAGCTCAGTCCAGCTCAGACTGGCTGCCCTGCGAGGCCTAACCAGCTGACCAGGGGGAGATTTAAACTGCTCCGGGGAGCACAAGGTGATTTTATTGTGATTCTCTAGGCATTTGTTAATTGTAACGAAGCTTTATTTATTTTCTTCTATTCCATTGATGCTAAATCTTCACTGACTTTTTTTTTTCTCTAGTCTTCCTATGTCTGTATGAACCAGAGAAGTCAATGCAGTCTGTAAGGAGAAATGGAACTATAAATCCTAGTTATTGAACTTATTGTGCCTGCGTTTGTAGGAGAAGACCTGCCTTTTCCTTTAAAGACTTGAAGCCTAGAGAGAGATCTGTGGGTCTTTTAAGGCTGCACACCTTGTATGCAGAGCCAAAGGCTTCCTGCAGCCACAGGACCAAGCAGAGCAAACTGGCATCTGCCCTGACTAACAGATCTCCTTTCTCTTAAGGGGATTCTGCTCAGAGCAATATTTTACATTTATATAGAAAGAAAAATACAGAAATTTTGTTGTCTGTGATTTCAAGCAATGTCTCAGCTACCTCAAGTGTTGGCTTATGTCACTAACTGGAGATGCCATAAAATACCTGATTTTTCAAGTCGGGACAGGGCCTGGGCATTTTGAGAGTTGTGTTAGATCTGAGCAGTCATTGGGAAAATTTCCAAAACTTACTTGTTACAATGGTAAGAGCCTCTGTCCTCCTTACCTGAGGTGTGTATTGGTGCCTCTCGTATCTGTTTCTTTGCAAACCTGCTCCATTCTACACTGTCCCCTGTGGTTGTTTTCTGGGAGATGAAACAGTTTTAATCCTCTCTAATAAAACTGTGTTGCTTTTATTGCAAACCCATAGTTCATGTGCCTGTAAGCCATGGCAACATATGAATCCTCATTTTCCCAGAGATGGGCCTTGTTGCATAGTTCCCTAGAAGGCATTTACTACTGGAAATATTAATAAATAGTGGAGAATAGGGGGAAAAGAAGAAAATATTGTAATTTCTAAGCTGTATGTATCAAGTTTTCAAGTCTCTGCTTTGTTCTGTACATTCAGAGTGGAATCGGGAGTGCAGTTTGGAAGATGAGCACAGGGCCCTTGTGTGTTGGACACACAGGAGGCAATAGGAAGTTGGATGTACAGGAATAGGATTGAGGAGCAGATGTCTGTCTGGATAGTAAAAGGAGATTGGGGTATTTCTGTCCATTGCTCTGTGCCCTTACAGAAGGATAACTGTTTGCTCACATAGTGCCACGGTAGAAGTATTCAAAGATGTGCAAATATTTGTTTAAAAAGTCCATTGGCTCTTTTCAGGGAGACACCTATGATTTGTCCCTTGTTTTCTTTCTTTGTCGATACTTGTTAAAAACTTCACTTAGTAAGATGGTTTGTTTTGACTCACTGCTATACTTGATATATGGAGTTTACCCTTGGCGGCCGTTCCTAATATGCTCGTTATATTGTTTTATATGCTTTTCCACCCTTTTTTCCCTAATTAAGTGTGACACTGCTGCCTTCTGTGGAGGCAAAAGGAAATAATCCTCTTGTACTCTGTATGAGCCGTGGCTGCCACACCTGTATGTGGTGCTAGAGCAGGGACTTGCAGAGCTTGATGAATTTTTAGCTTCTCACTTTTACCTACCAAAATTTGGAACTTCCCTGCCAACAGCAGAATGGACAACACAAACATTTCTGATCAAGCCACAGAAAACAGGCCTTGGGCATGGCTGGAACTGCCTGGAACCGGCTGTGTTTGGCACAGAGCAGCCCCCTGCCCTCAGGGAGACCCCCATCACACCCCAACTCCCCTCACAGAGACACCCCTACAGATCCTCCCTCCTCTCACAGAGACCCTCCTCACACCCTCCATTCTCCCAGACACCCCTTCCTCACACCTTCCATTCTCCCAGAGACCCCTTCCTCACACCTTCCATTCTCCCAGAG